>JASJUY010000007.1:600000-1049973 GCA_030347605.1 Trichosporon sp. DN520
TCGACCGGTGCATGCTGTACGTCATTATGAGATCTTGAAGGTCACACCTTCGGCCGTGTCCTGACTGACCGAGATTTTTATCTGGCAGGAGTCGTCCAACAGAGGCTGCTCTTCACCAAAGGGCGATCACTCGAGTGCCCCGGAATGCAGCGGAAGATTATTACGGTCAAGGACATGCCTCCCGCAGTCTCGGTCTGCATATCCTCGATCTTTGCCAAGACCCTAGGCCGATCGAAGCGGTATTGAACCTCGCAGTGGTGACTATACATCAAGTCAACGACAGAATCTCTTCCTGCATGGATCAATGGCAGCTTAAGGCGCACTCGCATCCGGCGCCGTGGTGTGCGGGGCGCCGGTCGATGCCGGATGTGGCTTGGTCAGCCCTGTAGCGAGGCTGACGAGACCGAAAAAGATGGGGTGCGTGATCTTCTAAACCAATGCATGAAAATGTATGTGTGGGCGCGACAAGTAGATGGAGACTATATTACAACGGGAAGCCAGTGTATGCGAGAGCGAGGTCGGCCTCGGCGTGGGGGTTGGAGACCATGCGCTTGAGGCGGGCGACCTGGAGCCTGTCGTCAAACGCAGAGGCGCTGTGGTCGGTGTGGAGGAGGTTCGTCATGTCGTACGAGAAGCGCTCGGCCTGCCAGACACGGCCGATGCAGCGGTCCGAGTAGGTATTGAGGAGCTCGTCGGAGCCGGTGTCGATCTTGTGCTTGAGCGCCTTGGCGAGAGTGACAACGTCGCCGAAGGCAAGGTTCAGGCCCTTG
Organism: Trichosporon sp. DN520; assembly: GCA_030347605.1. Taxonomy (NCBI): domain Eukaryota; kingdom Fungi; phylum Basidiomycota; class Tremellomycetes; order Trichosporonales; family Trichosporonaceae; genus Trichosporon; species Trichosporon sp. DN520. The sequence continues at coordinate 600,771 of JASJUY010000007.1, forward strand.
GCGCCGGTCGGGGGAACGATGTGCGCGGCGTCACCGGCGAGGTAGACACGGCCGTACTGCATCGGCTCGTGGACGTAGGATCGCATAGGCAGGACGCTCTTCTGGGTGATAGGTCCACGCTGGACCTTCCATCCATCGTTGGTCTCCGTGCGGAGCTCGATCTCCTCCCAGATGCGGTCGTCCGACCACTCATTGATGTCCTCACCGGCCGGGACCTGAATGTAGTAACGCGAGACGGTAGGGGAGCGCATGGAGAGGAGCGAGAAGCCACGCGGGTGGCGAGCGTAGATAAGCTCGTCGTTCGAGGGCGGAACGTCGGCGAGGATACCGAGCCAGGCGAAGGGATAGTTCTTCTCGTAAACGGTAGCGATGCCTTCCGGAATGGCCTTGCGAGCGACGCCCCAGAATCCGTCGCAGCCGACGACGTAGTCACACGACAGGACCTCCTCCTCGCCGTTCTTGTGACGGAACCGGATCTTCGGGTTGTCCGTCTTGGGGTCCTCGACGGCCAGCGCCTCGCACTCGAAGTGAAGAGGTCCTCCCTCCTTGAGCTGGAGAGCGATCAGGTCCTTGCACACCTCAGTCTGCGCGTAGATCATGACCTTGCGCCCACCGGTAAGCGAGGGGAAGTGGATGGGGTAGCGCTGCTTGTCGAAAAGGAGCTCGATGCCGTCGTGCGGAATGCCCTCCTTGTCCATGCGCTCGCCGGCGCCGCACTCGCGGAGGGCGTCTACCGATCCTTGCTCGAGGATACCAGCACGCTGTCGCTGCTCGACATACTCGCGGTCCTTGGACTCGATAACAACGCTGTCGATGCCGGCCTTGAACAGAAGACGAGCGAGCAGGAGACCGGCGGGTCCAGCTCCGATGATGCCGACTGTCGTTCGTGTCTCCTTGACCATGATAATGAGATGCTAGTGAGAGAGAGTGAGTGCTGAGGAAAAGACTTCGGTACGAGGTCTGTCTGCTTTTGTGCGCATGCCCGGATCTTAGATGCAGGTGACCTACCCCGCAAAACGGCGGCTAGGCCCCGAGGCTCCCGCGGTCGGCCCCACCGCAACCGCTGTCACTCCGGCCAAGGCACGTCCGGAGGCCGATCATTACAACAGACCATTATCGCTTCTAATGACCACGTGTCTGTCATTACAGGGCGTGTCCGAGCATTAGAGCGCTGTGTCCGTCGTACCCCGCGGTGCTTCAGAAGCCCTCATTGCTGAAGTGTGGAGGCGGTACCTCGACTACTATGGTTGGCCCGATCCGGGCCGCCAGGCAGCGTCCAGGCGTGGAGTTATACGCGAGACGAACGCGAATACGTAGGCGGCTTGCACAACAGCATGGACGTCTGTATATTTATTCAGTGAGCTGATGCGCTGTGTTTGAATGACGTCTTGCTGGTCCTTCGACTTCGCTTCAAATGCACCAACCTTCCTGACTCTGTCTTAGATCAGCGAAAGACAACTGCACGGCACTCGAATTCAGAGGAGCGCATGTCAAGTGTGCCAGACTTACAGACTATTGGCGAGGGATGACTGATGTGTCCAGTGCTTAGCAGGTATGACTGACAGAGATTACATGTAACCAACGAAGCAGAGCGGAAAGTCTTGCACGATGAGCCGATCGCTGAGCCACGATAGGTATCGGCACGGATGCAGATCATCCGATTCTGAGAGATAAGATCTGCGCCATCGTATCTGACAGTCGGCTTCACGATTTCTCTTGGATTATCTCTCAGCACGTGCGACAGCAAGCCGGCGAGCCAAAGGGCGGGGTGCCAGCTTCTACTTGTCAGCTCAGGCTGCGCGGGCCAACCAAATACATATACAATAATGGATGACCCGAAACGTTCTGCAACCTGGCCGCAGACTCTGCTCTTTGGAGCTCTCTGGCTCACATCCACGTGTAGATCCTGTCTTGACCAGACTCGAGCGAATGGAGCCGCTGGATAACCGGCGCACTTCCCATCAACTTCACGTCCCAGAGCTGGACCGGTGGAGCACATGCTCGGCGCTCGTGCGTGCCCCCCTTTATCGACCGCTCTCCCCGACATCACGGAACGGCCCGGCTTCAGCAGCTGATCAGAGCTGGCTCCATCGGAGGTCGCTCCAAGCGGATAGGTCCGCGAATCGTTGGCTATTAATTAACCTCATGATGCTGGCACAGCCGTGTTACCGTGGTGAACGACGGCAAGGTGCCTCGAAGAACCTCGCAACAGCCTACTTAGATACGCCTGTCAGTCACATGTGGCCGACAAACGGCGATTCTGCCGAGCTTACCCGATGGTCTTCCCGGCACTTGGCAAGGAAGTCACCGAAATCGCACCGAAATGACTCCGTTCGCAGAGGGCTCTCACATTGATAACTACCTGTTAGCCAGCTTCAACGGCGACTTCTCGCATGCTTCTGACAATACAAATTCAAACGTCTTCTGGGCTGGCGTCGCTTCTACTTCCAACGTCTGCAACACAATGCTCGAAGCACGCAGAGGCAGTCAGCACAGATGAATAATGACGTTATCGCACATGTGGCGTTGATGCTGCGATGTTGGATGTTGCTAGCTCTAAAGCGCTTCCATGCCAGACCGCCAACGCTGGTTTCAGGTCTGCAATCCAGGGGGAGGAGAGGGGCGCACTCATGTTGTACACAAACACCCAGTCCGGTCACTACTTGCGACGAACGTTGGAGTATAATCGCCGGTCGACCGCGCCACATGTGCCTCGTGCCCCGCACTCTAACTGAGCTATGATCATCAAGTCGCTCCACAGGATAAACGCCGGCTAACGGGCGGATATCGCTGTCCCTGATCACAGCCTGTTTCTGGGCGGCTATTGCTCCGAAGTCTCGTAGACACCCCATCAGCGATATGCCGGGAAAGCGGCCGGCATGTGGGCGCGTGAGCTCCAGATGCACGAGCGCGTGAGCAGTTCCAGGTCGCACGAGGGGTACATTTCAGGAAACTTGTGTGCCAAGGCGGGCGTCCAACCCTTGCGGGGCTCGAAGCGGACAAGTTTCACCCCTGTCCACAGTGCCAGAGAACTCGGTACACACGGCGTCACTCGGAGCATCGCAACGAGTCTGGCCGATCCTGCGCCCACATGCCCCGCGGGGCGTTGAGCTGGCGCCCAGGGGATGCAGGAGATGTTGGGGCTTGTCTCATATATTAAACCTCGAGAGCGAGGAGTTGTGGGGACCCAACTCACGATCCGCCACTCACCATGGTGTCAAAATCGATCTTGTTCTGCTTCGTTGCAGCGTGTAAGTCCTAGCGCATGCAGGCAATCGGGAGACTTAGCTGACTTGCAGTCGGAGGATGGGTGTTCGGATACGACGTGAGCTACCTGCTGCGATTCGCTCGATGTGGACGATTACTGACAAGCGCTACAGATCGGTTACATTTCGGGCTGCCTGATCATGCCTGATTTCATTCAGCAGTTCGGGGAGTACAATGGCACCAAGTGGGTGCTCTCCAGCCAGCGCCAGAGTATCATCACCTCGCTTCTCAGTGCCGGCACGTTCTTCGGTGCTCTTCTGCAAAGTAAGTCGCGAAGCACTTTGATCATCGTCGAGGGGACACATTGAAGAAGGGATACTGACGTTCAGCCTTAACCAGCGACCGTCTCGGGCGCAAATACTCTATCATGTTCTGGTCCGTGATGGTAAGTTTTGTGATTCCGAGGGTTCAGATCTAGGCGCGGTAGGGCGGATTTGGTCTTGAGACCGAGATAACCGCGGTACTGAGTTCTCGTTCGGTAATCTATAAACGCTGCGGGAATCGCCGACATTCCACCTTCACCGGTCCACATTGATGTCTGCGACGACAATCTCTTCAAGGAGGCAAGCAAGCTAATGCACAGTTCACGATTGGCACCATTATCCAGCTGGCGTCGTTCCAGTTCGCTCAAATCGTTGTTGGAAGGTTTGTCTCCGGCCTTGGCGTCGGAGCGCTGTCGGCGATCGTCCCTCTCTACATCGGTGAAGCCGCTCCTAAGAAGATCCGCGGCTCTCTTCTTGTGCTGTACCAGGTTCAGATCGTCAGTGGTTTGTTCCTCGCCTACATCATTGATCTGGCAACGCATGCCATCAAGAACTCTGCGTCATGGCGTGTCCCCATCGGCCTGCAGATCATCTGGGGTCTGCTCCTTGTCATCGGCGCATGGCTGCTTCCCGAGTCACCCCGACTTCTCCTTGGTAAGGGCAAGGAGGAGTCTGCACTCAAGTCTATCGCCGCACTCAACAACTGCTCCATCGATGATCCTGCTGCGCAGGAAATGCTCATGGAGCTCGAGGAGGCCCTTGCGATCGAGAACGCCGAGGGCAAGGGCTCCTGGCTTGAGCTCTTCGAGCTGAAGGGACACATGTGGAAGCGCACGTTGAACGGCATGATGATCCAGTTCCTGCAGCAGCTGAACGGTCAGAACTTCTACTACTACGTACGTACTGTCTGCGGACCACGGTAGACGTGCATAAAGCTGACGATTCGCAGTACGTGAGCACCGATCGCTACAACAGCGCCACACGACCTATCATACTAACGTTTCTTAGGGTCCCGTCTTCTTCCAGGCCGCCAAGATCGAGAGCCTCAACAGCTACACGATCCAGGTCATCATGGGTGCCGTGAGCTTCGTCATGGTCCTGCCAGCTCTGTGGACGATCGAGCATGTCGGTCGTCGCCGCTCGCTCATCTCCGGCGCCGCGTTCATGTTCTGCTGCGCCGTCGTTGCCGGTCTCGTCGGTCACTTCTACACCGACAGCGACTCGGTCTCAGAGTCTAAGCGTAAGCTCGGCGGCAATGTCCTGATCGCCTTCGCCATTCTGCACGTCAGTGCGTTCTCGCTCTTCTGGGGTCCGACACCCTGGGTCATCCTCGGCGAGACATTCCCGCTCCGTGTTCGTCCCAAAGGAATCGCCCTCGGCTCGGCCACCAACTGGTTCTGGAACTTTATGCTTGGCTACTTCAGGTGAGTGTCTCATGGTCCCACGCAATCATCATCGCCGAGCATTTGTGCATTCCGCACGAAAACAGGAAAAGTCGTGGAATGGACCATAGCGCCACATGGCGCTTGGACAGCTACGCCCCTCGTCTCCCAGAGACGAAGAATCTCGATCTTCGTCCATTCGCTGACTCTCAGTCCTCTCATCGCCGACGACATCGGACCTCTTATTCTGCTTATCTTTGCGGGCTGCCTTGCTGTCGCCGTTGTATACGTCTTCTTCATGATCCCCGAGACTCGCCGCCTCACCCTCGAGGAGGTCGACGAGATGTACCGCTCCGGCACGCCGGCCTGGCGGACAGACAATTGGCGTCCGGCCCTGCGCGAGCACCTGCCTGTCGACGACAAGGAGGCCGTGCACCACGAGCACGCTCGGGCCGCTGCCGTGCTGGCCAGGTGATCATGTTGCAGAGCTGGCTAGGGGAAGGAAGGCGATGGATGATTGCCGTTTGGGCCTGACATTGGAGACTGTCTTGTCCAAGGAGGTGGCGAGTGATGTGCAGAGCATATGGGAGAGTCTGTACTGCGTTGTGTATCAGATATTCTATGAAGAATCAAAGTAATTGCTAGTCACTGATAGGCATGCTGAGGATGAAGGTGGGGGTCTTGGACGCCGTGTCGATCCACTGATCTCCACTGATCGGCAGAACGCCACCGCCTCTTCCCCGTGCTCGCACCGAAGTTGCCGCCCACGGGGATGCGGGGTCGGAGCGCCGTGCGCCTCTTTCGAATTGCGGGGTGATGACATCTGACCGCAAGACAGAGTCTGCCGTCTATTTCGAATGTGACAGAAAGTACATCAGGCTCTCGGTTGTCAGTTCTCTTGTCTTGAAGCTTGGCGGAATGATGAAAGCCACCGTGGTGGGGCCTCCGACGACGCCGCCGATCACTCAATTGTCTGTGTCACACGATCATGCTCAGGGCGATCTTCTCTGCAGCATGATCGCTCGTGGAGCCCACTTCTCCGCCTCCACTCGACACCCTTCCACAAGCACTTTGCGAGATCCAATGTGAAACAACGGTCTCCCGGACGGTTTGATCCATCACGAGCAGAGTCGAAAAGCTCGTCATCCTCTTAGCCCACATTCCTACGCATCCCTGAAGAGAGCCATTCGTTAAGCTTATGCATCATGCGTTCACGATAAACCCTAGCCGGAACACCTACACGACCTGCCTCCGGCTTCAATCCCAATGAGACTACCACCCGGTAGGGAGCGAAAGACTACTTGCTGCTTCTGCTACGTTGCTACAAATCTACAATTGATATTAGATATTGCCCGGGATGTGGCTGCCGCTGCGGGCACCTAAAACGGCCGGCATCCGGGAGAAAAGACTGTGTCTGAAGGGAACGAACTACCAGTTCTTGATCTGGTAGATAACCTTCTGCTTGAAGGTCATGGACTTGTAGCGCATCTCGTCCTCATCGTCCTCGTCAAGACCCTGGAACTCGCGGGCACCCGTGCGCAGGTCCATCTCGTGAGGCTTGACAAACTTGGTCTTGCGGAAGTACTTGTAGAAGATGAAGCCGAACACGTACACAGGGATGGCGATGTAGTGACAGATGAAGTCCCTCCACTTGAAGACGGGGCCAATGAAGGCGTCGAAGCCCTTGAAGATCGCGATGAGCACAGTGATGAAAAGCGCGAACCACGCCGCGTAGGGCTGGAACGGCGACTTGTAGGGGAGAGTGTCTCGCGAGATACCCTGCGCACGGAGGCCACGCATCATAGCGATGTGCGAGGAAAGGATTGAGATCCAAGAGAGCGCTCCGCAAATGGTGACGGCAGCTGTGAAATAAGACCAGACTTTGAGAGCATCGTCCGATGCGCAAATGTACGCGAGGCCCATGAACATGCCGGTGACCCCGAAAGCGACCATCGGAACGCCACGCTTGTTGCAGTAGGTGAAGATTCGGAACATGTTGCCGTCCTTGGCCATACCGTACAGCGTGCGAGAGGCGATGTACTGGTCCGAGTTGGCAGCGGACAGACAGAAGATGAGCAGACAGGCGTTCACGAGGCCAGGCAGGCCTTTGATGCCCGCCTCCTGGATAGCCACGACAAAGGGAGAGGCCGAGGCTGTCGTCTTGTTCTTGCCAGAGGTCGCGGTCTTAAGCCGCGTGCCCTGGCCGTCGACGATCATGCCGGTGAGGAGGATGAGAATGATGTAGAAGAACAGGATACGGTAGAAGGTCTTCTTGATGGCAGCCGGCACAGTCTTGCGCGGGTTCTTGGCCTCACCAACGGTGACCTGTCGGTCAGCTACCGCTTACGCAAAGATGATGCGAGCCTACTTACACCAATCAGCTCAGTACCCATGTACGCGAAGAGAGCTCCGACAAGAGCCTTAACGACACCAAGGAAGCGACCAGCCGCGCCACCCGGTCCCATGCCCTTCGGGTACGAAACGAAAGCCTTGCCGTCCTTCCAGTATCGGAAACCGAGACGGTCGTGGTTCGGACCACCGCCGAGGTCAACGACGAGACCGAGAATGATAAGCCCGGTAAGCGTCAGGATCTTGATGAAAGAGAGCCAAAACTCGACCTCTCCGAACCACTTGATACCAAGGAAGTTCATAGCGACAACGAAAGCGATGAGGATCGTGACCCATGCCGCCGAGTTGATCTTGTCGTTCCAGAATCGGATGACCAGCGCACCAGCAACGATCTGGTTCGGGGACAGGATCAGGTACTTGCACAGATAAACGCACGAGGTGGCGAAGCCAAACGCGGGATCGATAGTCCTCGTCGCAAAGCCCGGGAAACCACGCTTGGAGGGGAACGCTGCTGACATCTCACCCAGAGACATCAGGACACAGAAACAGACGGCGCCCATGATGCAGTACGCAATGAACAGCGAGCCGGGGCCGGACTGGTTCAGTGACGGTCCGGATCCGATCAGCAGACCAGTACCTGGACGTGTTAGCTTCGATCTGCATACCCCAGACAAGATAGCCTGATGCGGCTCGGCTGACGGCGGGGAGCGGGGAGATAGAGGGCTGTTTAGCCAGCAGCTGTTGCAGAGCAGAGCCCTGCACCGCCGCTGTCTTCTTGCAGGCTATATCCGCGTGCCAGTCGAGCATGCGAGCGAGCATGCAGCCGTGGCTGTACCCGACGTTGCGGTGCGGTGGCCGGACACATTCCGACGCGGAGGCATCGGACAAGGATTCGAGCCCGTGCATGCAGATGCGCTGCAGCCTCTGTGCACGATAGGGTCGATCGCGGCGCTCGGGTGCAGCGCCGTGACACTTCCCTGGTGCAGGCGGCCACAACGTGGAGTACAACACGAGCAATGCCAAATTGGGCCCACTACGCCGTCACCTGCCGGTGGGCAGAGCCTTGGCGGTTGTGGATCCTACATGTGCGTCCAATCACCCGTATCACACGGGTCACGAGGACAGCAGATGCGGGGCACAAGCCACAACTCCTGTAAAGCCCCATCATACCCTCACGAACATGCGGGGGCTGGCCGCCAACGCTGAGGAGCCCTGGCCGAACGTCGCCCATCGACGACCTCAACGAGATAGACACTCACCGATAGCACCACCGATAGCGATCATACTGATCTGACGCGGCTTCAGAGAGCGATGCGTCTCCTCTTGGAACCGATCCGGAGCGCCCACTTCCTCTTCGTACGCCTGATCGTACGGGGCTGCCCCCCAACCCTTCTCCTCGATGTGAGCGCCGCCAGCGTTCTTCTCATCGTCGTACATCGGGGGGGTGTCCGTCTTGTGATGCGACATGGTGTCGGATGTGTAATCCAGGTGTTCGCGAGCTACTAGTCAAGCTGCTTGGATTGTTAAGGAAAGATCGTCTAGATGTTGTCGTAGGAGACTGTGAAGGCCGAAGCGTGGCGCGATACCGGTCTGGGCGACCTATACACTGTTGAGGGACGCTGGGGGAAAAGTGTATCTACGACGAGGAAAAAATGGTCTTGGGAGGGGAACACAGATTCTTATAGTCGCCGGCCTTGGGCACATGGCCGTATCGCCTGATTATTCTTGGCATTCGGATCTTGCTGGGATCCTGGGGAAGTCGCGCTAGATCGCTCCGCATTGAGGACAGACGATGGCAGCTGAGAGGCATGGGATGGGGAGCATCGCGGGACAGCGGGGCAAATGCCGTGGCCACCCGTGCCCAGAATGCCCAGGATGCCCAGGATAGGACCGGGAACCGCGACTAGCCAAAGACCAGAGGGCAAGCGATTGAGCTCTAAACCCTGGAGACTGTCTCAACCCGAGCATTGAGAAGCGCGTGATAGCTGAGGCTCCTCGATGAACGCCTGGCCGCTTGGACTGACTGGACGCCCGTGAAGCTGCTGGGCCGCCCTCGCCTCGCCATCTGCGACCGTGAGCTAAACAGGGGGCGCTCTTCTGAGTGGGTGGTCGAGCTATACGACGTGCAAGCTGTTTGTGCCTGACACTTGTAACTCAAGACATGGCAGAGGGTGGCAAGAGAGGGCGTCAGACCAGAGGGCGGGAAGGCAAGCGGAATACAGATCGCTCGCAAATTGTCCAGACATACTCAGCTGTCACAATTGTCATTTGATGGAGATTACGGTAGCACGGAGACCCCGGGTAGAGCTGGAGAGGAAGACCTGCAGATATGCTTAGGGGTCAAACCTTGGGGAGAAGGGGAGGCGGCAAGCAGCGCCGGCAGTCGACGGCAAGAGCGCCAGAGAATGGTTATCAGGCAAAGTAAGCGCGCGGCCAAACCTTAGGACGAAAGGAGACAAAGGACCGGAGCAAGACCTGGGGCCCTTGCCACGAAGGCAGCTCTGGAAAAGGCAGGGCACAGGGTAGAGCCCCCGCAGTATGAATAGAGGATGGGGCATATGGTTTGCCAAGAAAGGAAGTCCTACCGGCGTCCGGCTGAGGTACTCTGAGGCACAGCCGCTTACGATGGACATCCTCGCAGAACATCAAAGAGTGGGGCTCAGGGCAGACTGAGGGGATCACAGGCGCGGCACCGCTCATGTCCTTTAAAGAACACACCAAACAGATCGCCCCGCTCGGCCACTGACACTAATGCGGCGCCAGCGTGCCAGACAGTCTGGTGTGCCTTCGTCGTGCGACAGGCAATAGCAGCGGAGCAAAGCAGTCTCAGCGGAGTCCACTTTTTCCCCCACCTGGCCCCGGAGGCGGTCTCGCAGTTGTCGGGGGTGAGAGACTGCGGTGCAGGTGGAGCCCACACAAGCTCACACACAGAACTACAGCGATGCTGGTGACAGACCGCGATGACCACGATCTGCCCCAGCGATCCGGAGCCGGCGCCCTCTCCTATACCCCACCATCACATGTTTGGCAATTCAGTTCACGACTATTTCGAAGGATGCAAGCCATGGCCACTTCGCTTCTCTCAGATTCAGATCCAGGTCATATCACCGTGGCTGCTTCACGCCCTCATGGTGGTCCGAAAGCCCTATGGTAGGCCGAAACAGGCGTGGAGATAAAGTGGTAGAGGGAGCTTTGCAGTAGAACAGACAAGCTTTGCTCGCTCTATCTGCTTATCTGTGGTCTGAGGCACTAGCTCGTGATAGCACTATCTTGACCTCGTCAGTGCCGTTCACCAACTCCCCGTCCTCTTTCGGCTCATCCTCGGACCAAAGGATGTGCTAAAGCTCTTAACCGGCGACTTAATCAGAGAACCTGTTGGCTGGAGTACCTAGCCACGGGACGTTGACCCTCATTAGGCGTCCAGTCCCTATAGGGTCTTCCATGGTCTGCAAGCGTACAGGCAGTCCAGAACAACATCAGACCCACAGGTCCCTGTGCCCGTGCTCCAAAAGTCAGGTCGTGCGAGGCGGAATTCCACCACCAATCAACAGCAATTGGCTGACCCCTCGTCCCTGCGCAGCTCCGGAACAGCTATGGACATTACAGATCTGCGAGAGAGACACCTCCCCATGGAGTGCAGTTGGTGTGGAACGACGCAAAGCAGCCTGCGCTTTGACCACAGACGGCCCCTCAGAGTAGGATCAGTGTATATCGAATTTGGGCAGGCCGTTATCGAATATCGAGACGCTGTTAGTGGGATGGGGAAGCTTCGGTGCTTCATCTGCGGTCTTAGCGAACAGGCTTTACCCACCGTACAGCGGCCCAAATCTCCTGCCAAGCCCAGTGCCTGCTTCGCTCCGAGCGATTGATTACCCCACACCGATAGCGCCGAGAATTCGGGTGGACACTCATTCGCTCGCTTTGCCTGTGAATCCCACCGAGCAGTCAAGCTGTACGACGCCGGTCACTGTCCGGCGTTCGTCTGCCGGTAAATCATGCAGATCAGAATGTGTTCGGCAGCAAGCTTGCCACTGCAAAGGCACAGACACATGTCCGGCCTACCACATCAGTGACCGGGCATATCTAAGACGACTGATGATGTTCGTGTTTTGGCCTCACTTTGCGGCGATCATGGTGCCAAGGTGCTTTTTCAAAGTCGTCAGTGACGTTTGGGGTTATGCGTGTAATCAATCATGGCGGCTGTGCTAGGCAGGATGCCCACCTATCGGTGGCCCAAAAGTAGAGCATATGCCTCACGCCTCATCTCTACAGCGACCTGATCTCGTCATCACATTGGATCTCTCGTGCTTCCACTGGATACAGCAGTCTGCCGCCGCGGCAAGCTCGGCGATCGTGTGCACGTCCTTCGTCTGTGTGCTCGCCTCGAAAGTGGGAGGCAATGTGGTACCATCGCGGTCATCGAAGTTAAAAGTTGCTGACACGAAGACACGTGTGGAGTGCGCTCCAGCTCCACACTGTCAGCGACATTGCAGCATCAACCTCTTCATCAAGCCTGCCACCGTCATTACTGAGCCACTCAGTGCAGTAAAAGGTGACCGACCGGCGAGTTCTGAGCTTGGCAGGGACCACATCATCATGGGTCGCAGAGCGGACCGTGAAGTGTTCCTTGGCTGGCAAGCGGGCAAACACCGGCCCAATGCGCGAGACACAAGCTCCGGTGCGGCCGTCATGGAACATGAAGAGGTGGTGGCGGTTACGGATCAACATCATACCGAGCCTGCGATGGCGCTCTCAGAATCTGACGGCGGCAATAAGTGCAAGGGTTTGAGGGTAGAGAAGGCGGCGCCGCATATGCGGTGGCGCTCAATGTTGCACGGCGTTGGGCTGCACAGGCGATCTAGAGTGAGTCGAATGGGAAGGACCAGTGTAGTGATGGGGGTTGGTGGGCTGCGGGGACAAAGGGCGCGGACGCCAGTAAGGCCGTTGAAGATGTTGCAGGAAGTGGCTGGAGAGGCAAAAGTCGACGAAGAGGAAGTGGACGCTCGAAGCTGAGGACCGTGAGTGCGAGGTTATCGAAGGAACGGTTACTAGTGCACGAGCGAGGAGGCCAGCGATCGATTCTCGCAATGGGCTCCGAGCGCCGCAGGTGCAAAGCTGACCCCACACTTGCACCTTCTGCCTGAGTCGAGCGCCTAGTATGTCCAAAAGCAGGGCGCAAATTCGACACCGTGCAGAAGCTTGCTTTAATAATGCGATGTAGCATCGAAGCTGCAGTTCATCACATGGGCTCGTTGCTGCAAGTCTGGAAGGTCAGCTGAGATCATCCTTAACACGCTCTGTCCGATCCAGTTGCCGATCCGAGACCCGATCCCCGACTGATCGCTGATAGCTTGTTACCACTATTGACAGCTGGCTGGGGAGCGATTGATCGGCTGGGTCTTGAGCAGACCCGGCATTGCCGCGTTGCGAGCTCGCAGAACCCGTAGCGGCGAGCACGTAGGTTGCCGCTAAGGTCATGTGACAGTGACTTTCCGTTTCGGCAGGCTCATGCACGTTCTCGCACCGACATGCCCAGCAGCTTGCCGAACGATGCCGTTTGGGCGTCCGCATGGTCGATTGGCCCGAGCGCCTTGAGCCTCGTGAGCCTCGTGAACCATGTTCGGGAGTGTGGCTGAGAAGCAGGGTGAAATAGACTCGCACTTGATCAATCTCTGCACAGACAAGCAGGCACCGACCGCATCGAGCGGATGAACAGGCAATGGCTCGAATCAGTATATCTGGATCGACTGGCAGTGCTTGGGACACCACATAAATACGCCATGGCTTGTTTAGTCAGTCCGACCGTCCGTCAAATCGAGCTCGCCTTTACCCGCAAGCGCTGGCATCTGTGGGGGTGTTGATTGGAGCATCGACCACGCCCATCTCCGTCTCCGTCGTTCACTCGGGGTCAAGTGATCGTTGCAGAGCAGCCTTCGAAGGCAACTGGAAGCGTAATCCGCGGCGTTGCCGTGGAACTGGTGAATGGACGAGACGTCACAACGTGCAAGGAAAGGCTGTACAGTGGTCGGAATGCAGGATCCGACGTTGATGCCGCGGTGGAGGCCCGCCTTCCAAATATCGGAACAGCTCGTAACGAGGCGGCGGAGCCATGTTTTCTGCACTCGCGGTTCCGATATAAAGGGAGGGTCGGATAAATTACGTGAGCATCGCCTAAGCGAATGCTGCTGTGTGTCGTGCTTAGATCTTTGCTGACCGACCGTCAAAGTTCAGGTTCCGGTGCCAGGAATGAGAGTGTGGGTGGAACGAATTCCGACGTCGCGTTCGGGTCAAATTGCGTAGTGTACAAATCTTGAGTTAGACTCCCTCCTCACACGACTGATACATACCATTGTTACTCATCCCACCATCATATTTTGCCCATAGACTAGACGCGCATTCGACCTAGCGTCCAGCATCAAGAGCACCCACTAGCTCGCCGCCTGCATCATGTCGCGATCCCACCCCCTCGCGTCGTTGCCGCCAGGGCACTTCCTCGCCCTTCCGCCGACATTCTCCAATGACCCCGGAACTTCGATCACGACTGCCTCGCACGCCGCACCGACAGCGCCCAACGTTGCCTCGCTCGCCGCCGCCGACTTCGATGTCGACGTTCGTACCGGTTTCCTCCCGCCAAAGGCCAACATCGAGCGCTTGCCGGCGCCCTATGACGTGTGGGAGGACGCACTGAAGGCTGCCAGTGGGGACAGGCCTGGAGACGGTGTCCGGTTAGGTGGCGGTCGCCCCAAAGACGAGGCGTGGCGGGAGGGTGTTCGCGCTATGCCTGTCCTCGATATCGCCGGACTTGACGACCTTCCTCTCCTTCGCCGCGCTCACCTAGTCCTAGCTTTCCTTCTTCACTTCTACGTGCACACCACACCCACAGAGGGTGAGAAGCCAACCGAGGTCCCTGCCAGCATCTCTGTCCCACTTCTCAAAATCTCGCCGTTGGTCGGTCTCCCTCCCATCCTCACATACGCCGACACAGTACTCTGGAATGTCCAGGCCGCCGACCCTTCCCGCCTCATCAACCTCAATGACAACCCGCCGGCGCGCACTCTGGGAACGTTCACGAACACCGCATCTGAGGCTGGTTTCTACACCGTGTCGGCCGAATGCGAGGCGGCCGGTGCTGCAGCGCTTGCGCTTATGCGTCAATGTCTTGATGAGCTTTTCTTGGCCGATGAGGTCGCACTCCGTCGTCTTACCGTTTACCTCCGCCAGCTCGCTGCCCAGATCGACCGCGTGGGTGACATTACCCTCAAGATGATGACCGAGGTTGACCCGGAGGAGTTCTACCACCTCATCCGGCCGTGGTTCCGGGGTGGTGATGGCAGCGGACCCGACGCTCCGGGATGGCTCTTCCTCGGTACCAGCGGCGAGGATTCGCTTGGTGAGGCCGAGAACATGCTTTCTGCCTCGACCTACATCACTGAGGATGGCGAGGAGGTACGTGGTCGCAAGTTCTCTGGACCGAGTGCTGGCCAGAGTTCTGTCGTCCACGCCTTCGATGTGTTCCTCACCGTCGACCATGCACCGAGGCCTGACGAGGACAGCGAGTCCATCGCCATTGCCGGCGGAACCGAGTCGCCCCGCATCATTCTCAACAGCTCCCCGCTGGTGCAGACCGGTGACCGCAACTCTCCTCTTGCCACCCCCACCGAGAAGTCCAGCGGCCCTGTTGAGGCGACCTTCCTCCAGCGCATGCTCCAGTACATGCCGCTTCCGCACCGCACCTTCCTTCTCCACCTTGCCGCCCACCCGACGCCGCTGCGCCCGCTCGTCATTGCTCGTGCGAACACCCATCCGGAACTCGCCGAGGCGTACAATGAGGCGCTGGCAGCCCTGCGCCGCTTCCGCGACAAGCACATGCGAGTAGTGTCTCGCCACATCATCCAGCAGGCTCGTCGGCCGCCGAGCGAGCGCATTCTCAAGCTGCTCGGTCGTGAGGGCGAGAGGGCGGACGAGACAGTCGAGGTCGACGACGACAACCTTCGCGGAACTGGCGGCACGCCACTAATCCGCTTCCTCAAGCGTTGCCGGGACAATGTGTCTCGCGCCATGGTGAAGGAGACCTAAAATGCGGTTAGATCAGCCGGTCAGCAGAGCTGGCTGGCTTAGAATAGACGGAGCCTGCCGGAGTAGTTGTATTTAGATCTCAGTATTTGGTTGTTTTGATGAATATCTCGGTATAGAGGGCTATCGTGCGCTTAGCGATCTCGGTGTTGAGAAATCTGGAAATCTGAACGTCATACTCACACGCCATCGCCCACTGATGGCGGTGGCAACGCCGCGCCGGGGCATTTCGGATCGCAGTTAGGCAAGGTAGATTCGCGGAAGAAAACAAACATTGCGAGGAAGAATCTCGAAACGAAAAGCCACCACTTGATGGATGGGAGTGGCAAGGTGGAAGGAAGCCGATACGTCGGCTCGGCATCGCTGTGTTGGTAACACGGCGCTCGTGTTCAGGTCTTATGCCCCGCGATCGGTCGAAGATGGCGAGTCTTCTTAGCGTGAGGAAGGAGACGATGGAATGTGTGAAGCCGCAGTGCCAGATGTAAGGTAATGCCAAGGGCTGCGACGAGGAAGGAAGACATGTGCACATCAAGAAGCTGGCCAAGGTTGACTCATCTATGCCATAGATACCGGCGGTGGAGGATCAGCGTTACTGAGTCACCCGTGACATACATCTTCGCCAGCACCAGTTCGTACACCTTAAATCGGGCAGAGCAAAGATGTCAATAAGTTTATACATGCATGTCTGCAACAATTTTTATACAAAGTGCTATACAGAGTGGTTGATGACAAACAAAGATTACCGGACACGCGTGGACGGTGGGCTCGGAATGTAGCCTGCGCCTTTTCTGACGTCTTCCTCCGGGATGCGAGGGAAGCCGTACGAGTTTCTGCTCTCGGCGCGGCGGGAGGAGCGCCAACGACTCGCCTCGCTCGAGCTGGACGGCTGGATCGAGTCGTCCCACTCCAGCGGAGGAGTGGTGGGTGCAGGACTGAGGGGCTTCGGCGTCTCAGTCTCTGGCGTGGTGGGCTTGGAGCCAATGCGGAAGATACGCTTGCGCGTGGCCTTCACTTCGCTGGGGCCGGCGACCACCGTCGGAGTAGTGCCTAAATGAGGGAAGGACCGAACGGCGATGTGCTCGTGGGCACGAGCATATGGTGAAAGAGTGTTGGCGCTGAGCGAGAGCGTCGCCAGCTGCGAAACGCTGTGATTCAGCGGCACGGTGATACCTTGCCGTCGCCCCCCGCCGATGTGCGTCGAAAAGGAAGCAGCACGCTCACGCTTCGGCTCCGGTACGCGCTGCTGTGGCCGACGAGGTGCGTCGAGGCTGACCGGTCGGGTCATCCGCGGCGGCTCATACCCATAGGCGCCGTTGTTGACCGCACTCTGCGTCAACTCGGTATGACGGCGCGGTGATTGCGGGCGCTGGCGCATGTTCTGCTGCATAGCGTACGTCGCAAGACTCTCGGGACGTGACCGACTGCCGGCGCGCTCGCGACCGCCAAGATCGCGCCGAGGGAAGTCGGACCCCGAGGTCATCGTGCGCCTGAGCACTGGGGAGATGGGCTTCGGCGCGACGAAGCTTGAATGGGCAGGGACGTAGCTGCCCACGGTCGAAGTTCCGATGCTACTGGCACGCGCAGTGACAGATCCGCCTGTGGCAGTCGCTGCTGGGCTCGGCATAGCGCCGCCGAAACCTGACTCGCTCGGCGCGCGGATCTGCGATTGCGCATGGAAGACCCGAGGACGGCTCACAAGACCACCTCCGACAGCAGGGAACGACTCCCATTCGAAGCTTGATCGCGAAGGCACGCCCTCCAGATCCGGCACAATGTCGTCTGTTTCTGAGAGGCAGTCGTCCTGGTTGGCTTCTTCCTCTTCCTCGGAGGAGGACTCGTCGGAGTTCTGATTGCTGGGCAATGGCGTGGCTTCCGTAGCGCCCATGAGCGAGCCAAGACCACGACCACCACCAGATCGATTCCTCTCCCACAAGCGACCGAAAGCCTCGTACCCGCTATGCGTTGGCAGGCCCTCGGGACGCAAGCCATACGTCGGATCGTAGTTCTCGATGTCGGGGAAGACGGTGTACGACGTAGGTGATTCCGAGAGACCAGCGCCTCCCGAGGTGCTCGAGGTCGAGTTGCGCAGGTTGGTGCTCGATACACGATGTCCACGCTTCTTCGGTGTTGAGTGCGAGATGCCCGAGCCGCTGCCACTTGGCGGGAAGATGTCCTGCGGCGCCTCGGTGGGATCTCGGTCGTCATCCTCGTCCTCGTACACTGGTGGAATGCTATTGGCGCTGTTGTCGAGGTTGTCCACATCGCGATACGGCGTCTCGACGTGACCGCCGGTGCCCTTGGAGAACCATTTCTGCGACAGACGATGGATGATTCCAGGCAGGTCTTCTCGGAACATCTCACGAAGTTGTCCCTCGATCTCCTGTTGCAGGTACCCTCGGATGACCTCCACACTGTCGAAGGTGCTGGACACCTCCACATTCTGCAGGGGGTCGTTCTTGAAGACCAGCGTGATACCCTTGCTTGCCGACACGACGAGAATGAGGATAGCTCGGAGGTGCAGGAGCGACAGGCGAAGCGTCATAGGGACGAGGAGGGGTTGCGATGCGAGAAGAGGCGTGCTGACCGGGAGGGTGGACGTCGGGTGCAGATTCGGGTTATGGCTGAGTGGGTTGGCCTGCACGCGACATCGGACTTCGATCCAGGCATCTCCTTGATAACCCAAACGAAGGATACCTCGAAAGCGGTCCAAAGACAGATCGCCGATCTCCAGGAGAGTCAATGTCGGAGGTTGCGTGCCCATGCTCATCCCGACGACCTCGATCCGTCCTTGGATGACAGGCGGCTTGTTCCCCTGACGATGTTAGCTCAGCCGCTTCCGTGCACGCACCTTGTTCAGAGCCGTCTCCAACATAGCTTTCGCATCATCGTAGAACTCGGGCGAGAACGCCGTCGACCAGGAAGGGAAGACGAAAGACATCGCGAAATTATCTCGATAAGGCGTTGTTTATCTGAATGACGCTATTTTTTGAATTTGCTCTTAAGACCTCGCAGCTTGGTGCTGGTAGATAGGCGAGACGAACACGACGTGTGGGCACTTTAAAGCGACTTGTGACCCATAACTTGAATGGTGGCGAAAGAGTGTAAGACGGGGTCGAGAGTGCGAGCGAGAGGAATGAAGACGTGACGAAGGAGAAGCAACGCGTTACGGAGAGTGAAGGTGTGGGAAGGGATTGAGCGACGAATCTCGAGTGTTGCAGACCTGCAGGATGCAGACGCAGAATGCAGGAATGCGCGGGGCGGCTGCGGCCTGGACGGGCGGCAAACACAGTCCTGAAGTTACGTCGGATGGTGGCCCCGTATAGGCCCGAAAGGAAAAAATAATGCTTGTTCCTAATCGATCTGATTCCGCTATTCACCTTGAAATCGGCGACTCCGCACCCGTGCCTGGGCACAAACCACTAGCATGCGATTGTGCCGCCGGTGATACTCGTCACCGTTCCTCTCGGGTCGGCAACAGAGCGCTGCATTCATTCATCGGTTCCACTGGTCTCCAAAAGCAGGCGCCCGGCCAATTGGCTAAGTCCTGTCTCAAAACAGCCGAGCGAAGCGTTGCCGTTATCGCGGCTCACCTGCTAGCTTTCACACTCTGAGGTTAGTACCCGCGAGGGTGGGGCTCAACATCCTCAGAAAAGGGTGCCTGTACGGGAGAGTCTTCGAGTAGAAGTCGTGCGAGGCGTCCTGAAGGCGACATCATTGTACATCTCGTCCTGTAGCATCTGCTCGGACTGCGGACTGCACAGCTCCGATGAGCAGCCGAGCACAGAGCCACCTCGCATCAGAAGCTTGGAGAACCATCGGCGACTTGGGGCCCCAGCAATATCATTCAGCTGCCTCAGAGCTCGGCCGGCAGGCGTAGTCCTCAGTTCCCAAAAGAAGGGGAAAAGATGTATTCTCCGCCAGGGAGTCGAACCCTGCTCTACCGCGAACACCTTTCGGTATCTCTCTGATATTGAGAGGCGGTTATACTAACCGATATACTAGCGAAGACCTGATCACGTGATTTGACCATCAGTCCGACCGCCGGCCCAGGAGTCTGACGCACCGCAATCACGTGCACGGACATCGAAGGTGCGAAGCCGCTGTAGGAGCTCGTCATACCACGTTGCGGTGACTTCGGGCCCTTGTTGGCCGCTGCCTCCACCGCCTCCACCACACCTACTCCGGTCCGGCATTTTAAATGCTCAATGGGAATCTTCTCCTCCAGTCCATCTTTCTCTGATCGTCAACTTCAAAATGTCGTCTACTGAGGGCAAGGTACGTTCCGCTGTCACCTATTTTCGCACTCTCGGCCTCGCAAAGCTGACTTCAGACCATCACTTGCAAGGCTGCTGTCGCCTGGGAGGCTGGTACGTCACAACAATGACAACCAATTGCATGACTGACTGGGCACCAGGCAAGCCGCTGTCCATCGAGACCGTCGAGGTCGAGCCCCCCCGTGACGGTGAGGTCCGCATCAAGATCCTCTAGTGAGTCCGCTTTCGCAGCTGTGTCGAGCAAGCGCTGACAGTCAAGCACTGGTGTTTGTCACACGTAAGTAAACAGTCCGCAGCCGAAGATCTCCGGTGGAGCCGAAGCTCCCGCCCACATTCCGGCCCGAGACGTCCGTCGCAAGCACCATCTCCGGATCACTGGCGAGGACGACATCAGCTGTCCCGGTACCGGAAAGTCTAACGAAGATTGAGAAACTAACTAGTGTAGCGATGACTACACCCTGTCCGGCAAGGACCCCGAGGGCATGTTCCCCGTCATCCTCGGCCACGAGGGTGGTGGTATCGTCGAGTCCGTCGGCCCCAACGTCGACAACGTGAAGGTCGGCGACCACGTCATTCCTCTCTACACTGCCGAGTGTCGCCAGTGCAAGTTCTGCAAGAGCGGAAAGACCAACCTCTGCGGTGCCGTCCGCGCTACCCAGGGTAAGGGTGTCATGCCCGACGGCACCTCCCGCTTCAAGTGCAAGGGCAAGGAGCTCTACCACTTCGTGAGTTGACGAGGCGCGTTCGGCTGGCTGACGTGAAGATGGGCACCTCGACCTTCTCCCAGTACACCGTTGTCTCCAAGTACTCGGTCGTCGCTGTCAACGAGGAGGCTCCTCTCGACAAGGCTTGTCTCCTCGGTTGCGGTATCACCACCGGTTACGGAGCTGCCACCAAGACCCCTGAGATCGGTAAGTGTGTTTCAACTCTTTCCGGGTCGGACTAACGGAGTGCAGAGAACTCGACCGTCGCCGTCTTCGGTATCGGATGTGTCGGTCTCGCTCTTATCCAGGGTGCCAAGGCGAAGAACGCGTCGCGCATCATCGCCATTGATGTCAACGACAAGAAGGAGGAGTGGGCCAAGAAGTTCGGCGCTAGTGAGTTGCAAAGCAAGAGCGATAGCTGACAACGCCAGCCGAGTTCATCAACCCCACCAAGGTCCCCGGCGGCAAGGGCATCGTCGACTACCTGATCGAGATCACCGACGGCGGCCTCGACTTCACCTTCGACGCCACCGGCAACGTCCAGGTCATGCGCCAGGCCCTCGAGGCGTGCCACAAGGGCTGGGGTGTGTGCAACGTCATCGGTGTCGCCCCCGCCGGCGCCGAGATCGCTACTCGCCCGTTCCAGCTCGTCACCGGCCGTGTCTGGAAGGGATCGGCCTTCGGCGGCGTCAAGGGCCGCACCGAGCTCCCCGGCCTCGTCGACGACTACCTCAAGGGCAAGCTCTGGGTCGACCAGTTCGTCACCCACAACCAGCCGCTTGAGCAGATCAACAAGGCGTTCGACGACATGCACGCCGGTGACTGCATCCGCTGCGTCGTCAACATGGAGCAGGACGGCGTGGTCGAGGAGAAGTAGAGATAGAACACCACGATATGAAGCAGTAGTGTTGATCTGACTTGGACTGACAACGTCATACTGGTGGCCGCACTTCACTGACTGAGCCTCAGACGTCACCGTGGCGTATTGGCTGGGCATGAGGCGCTCGCCGACCCAGTGAGCAAGCACTGTGGGAGCACAGACTCTGAATGAGGCGCTCGAACGCATATCACAAGCCACTCACCGGACATTTGGGACAAGCGGAAGGTGTCGCTGGCTCACAGGTCGCTGCAGCCTTGCCAGGAAGGATCTGTTAAGAAGTATGGGTCACTGTCTGTTGAGATCGATTATTCTGCGCGTAATCCAGAAACCACATGCCTTTTTACTGGTCGCCAAATAGCCCGCCTTCAGAACAGTATTGCCTATTGAGAGCGGCGCTGCGAATCAATCAGCTTGCGAGTGCATGCTGCCCGATGGGTCGCATCGGCGTGTCGCCGTCCTGTAGAGCAGGCTCTGCCAGGGTCGAGGCAGTGGTTTCGTGGCAACTTCCGGGAAAGAGATAGTCGACTGAAAGATCGTTTCTCACCTTGGCGATATGCATATGCTGATGAATGCTTTTACTACTACTCGTATGTCTATTTGCATTGTTCTAATTTTGCGAGCCGCTGGTTATTGCGGTGATCACACTCAAGCCTCAAAGTACTTGTCCATGGCCGCCTTGCGCATCTTCTGCTCGGGAGCTGCCTTGCCGGTCCAGAGGGTGAACTGGCGGAAGCCCTGGAGGCAGAGAATCTCGATGCCGGTGACGCTGGTCCAGTTGGCAGCCTCGGCGGCCTCGAGCAGCGCAGTCTTGTACGGCTTGTACGCCATGTCGATAGCGACACCGTTGGGGTGCTGCATGAGTGACGGCGGCAGGAGGATGCCCTCGCCCGGCGTCATGGAGAGCGAGGATCCAGGCACCGTGCTGACGATGACAGCGGGCTGCGCGGGGAGCTTGTCGAGCGTGTCGACGACCTCGATGTTGTACGACGCGGGGAAGGAGGCCGCCACCTTGTCGGCGTTCTGGCGCGTGCGGTTGAAGAGCAGGATGCGCGCCGCTCCCAGCTTGTGCATGGCGTAGATCGCCGCGCGGCACGTACCGCCCGCACCGATCACGAGGGTGGTGAGCTCGCCTACGGGGGCAAGGTTGCGCTGCGCCGCCTCGTGGATTGCTGCCCAGTCCGTGTTGTCGCCGTGCAGCTCGCGTCCCTGAGCTCCCTGGCGCACGATAACGGTGTTCACCGCACCGATCACTTGGGCATGCTCGCTGACGGCGGCAAGCTCCTGCATGATCTCGAGCTTGAGCGGAATCGTGACGCTGGCGCCGCCGAAAGCCTCGTCGGCAAGCACACGACGGACGGTGGCGTTCACCTCGGCGGCCTCGCAGCGGTCGTACACGTGCGGGAAGCCGAGGGCGCGGAAGCCCGTATTATGCAGCGTCGGCGAGACGGAAGCCGCAATGGGCGACCCGAACAGGAAGAACTTCTTGGACGGGCACAGACCGATAAGAGTCCGTGCCTCCATAACCTCCTTCGCCGTAAGCTGACCCGGCGCAGCGCGAGACGGCATGTCCGCATGGGTAACGGGCGTCAGCACCGGGTTGAGGACACGCGAAAGCTGCCCGATGGCTCCCATGTTGATCGCCAGCAGCGGCTTCGCCGTGGGATCCTCCCTCTTGCGCTCAGCGAAGAGCGCAAGCTGTGCGTTGTCCGCGGTCGATGTCGCAGTGCCGACGATCTTGACAATGTCGCCGAGCTTCGAGCCCTCCGCGTACTTGCCCGCAACCTCAGGACCGTCCCACTTCATCTTGCCGGTCCAGTCGTGCCACGAAGCAATGAGTGCGGTCTCACGCTTCGCTGCATGGATTGAGGCGAGGACGTCGCCAGGCCAAGCGAGCTCAACGTCCACGTACTCCGCGGCGCTGCGCAGGCCGAGTTTGACAAGCGCAGCGTAGCCGGCGACATCGTCAGACGGGGCCCATCCACCCTGGTTCTTCGAGCGGACAGAGTACACCACGGGCAGATTGGACGCAAGGCGCAGAGCGGCCAGCTGCTTCGAGACGTAGGAGGCAGGAGGAAGCTTGGGGGTCGTCGGAGCGTTGCCGTCGGGCGACAGGAGGTCAACGCGAAGCTCGATCGCATCGGCACCCTCAGTCAGCGTCGACAGGTTGGGAAGGGCAACGTGAATGTCGGGGAAGGTCAACGAAAGGAAGGCCGTCGGTTGAGCATTGGGGCCGGAAACAAGAGGACGGTTGCTGTTGCGTCCAGTGACAAAGTTGAAGAACCGCTCACACTCCGCGCGCATGGCGCGGTGGTGGTCCTTCTCCGACTGCGAGGCGATCGGCTCGAGGATGTTGATGAACTCGTGGCTGGAGCACTGCTCGTACCACGGCTCGCGGCGCCGGTAGACGTCGGCGAAGTCCTCGCCCCACTTCGGTCGCTGGGCAGTTCCGCCAATGTTGTCAAGGAAAGCCTCGAGATCCGCGAGGTCACGGTGAATGTGAACGACGACACCGCCATCGGCGACATACGAAGCCAGCATCCTCCTGGCCTCTTCAGTCTCAACAATACCACCGCCGAGGGAGATAACGTGGCTGCCAGTCTTCTCCTTCAAGAATGAAGCCAGAATCTTCGTCTCGGTCTCACGGAAAGCAGGCCAGCCGTGCTGCGCAACAAAGTCGGAGACCTTCATGCCAGACTGCTGAACGAACACCTCGTCGGCGTCGATGTGCTCAGAGCCAAGGACCTCAGCAGCAAGCTGTCCGATGTACGACTTGCCAGCACCGCGCATGCCGATAAGGAGGACGGGCGTGTCGCGCACAGAGCTGGTGCCCGAGGTGGAAGCCTGCCTGCTTTGGTCAAGCTCGACGCCGTCAAAGTCGATACCGATCTTGTTCTGAAGGTCGTCCCAGAAATTGGGCCAAGTCTTCTCGACACAACGCTTCTCCTCCAGCACGGTACCTTCCACGACGGTGGCTAGAACGGCGTGAGCCATCGCGACACGGTGATCGTCGTAGGTGTGGACCTGGACGCCCTTCTTCAGCTGAGTGTAGGGCTGGCCGAAGACGACGATGCCATCGTCAAATTCGTCCGTCTCAACACCGAACTTGGCGAGCTCGTCACGCATAGCCTTGATTCGGTTGCACTCCTTCACGCGCTGGTTGGCAATGCCGTAGATACGAGAGGCTTGGGGACCGAGACCCTTGACCTCGCGGCCAGGGAGGCACGGCTTCGTTGCAACTGCCGCAAGGACAGCGGCGGTAAGGAAAGCATCGGTCATGGGCTCCATGTCCACATTTCCGAGAGCGCGAAGCTCGCCGATTGGAGGACCGGTAACAGTCGTCGATGTCGCAGTCTGCTCCACGGTGCAGCCCATAGGCTCCAGGACTTCCTTCGCGAAACGGGCATCGCCCTGCAGGGAGCTGGATCCGATGTTCGAGATCGTGCAGGTGGTGCCGGTGATGGCAGCAATGGCCAGGGGATAGGTGGCACTCGAGGCGTCCGACTCCACATCATACTCGGCGGGGTTCTGGTATGTGGCCTTGGGGATAACGTAGACGTCGAGAAGCTTTCCGCTAGCGTCCTTCTGGCGCTCTACTCGGACACCAAACTGTGCCATCATGGCAATAGTCATGTCGATGTAAAGCTGCGAGATGACTTGGCCGCCGATGAGCTCAAGGGTGACCTGTTCACGGGCGTAGGGAGCGCAGAGAAGGATGGAAGAGACGTACTGGCTGGACACGCTGGCAGCAAGCTTGATGTGTCCGCCCGCGAGGCCATCAGCGCCGATCTCCAGAGGCAAGCATCCCTGACCCTCGAGGTACTCAACCTGAGCACCGTCGTCGCGAAGTGCGTCGACGAGGGGTCCGATAGGACGCTGCTTCATGCGGGCGTTGCCCGTGATCTTGGTGGACTTGAGACCTGACGCCGGCTGAACAATAGTACAGACCGTGGTAAGGAAGCGAGCCGCCGTGCCAGCGTTGCCAAGGTAGAGCTCCTTCCCCTTGGGAGGCGGCGACAGTTTGCCCTCGCCGCCCTCGACGACGATGGTCTCGCCTCCATCTTCCCAAGAGAAGACGGCGCCCTTCAGCTCGGCCAGAGCGTTCATCATGACAGCAGTGTCGTCCGAGTGAAGAAGGTTGCGGATGCGACAGGTGCCCTTTCCGAGAGCAGCCAGGACAAGGGCACGGTTCGAGATCGACTTTGATCCGGGAGTCGACATCACGACTGGAGATTTCTTAGGAATGCCGGCGACGACCGTAGCAGATTCGCAGAGCACCTTGCGAATGACCTCGTCAGCAACGACGGTTGCCCTCTCCTCGTAGGTCTTGCCGATACGGTCAAGAAGAACAATCTTCTTCGCCGGTCCTGAGTTCTTCTTGTCGATCCTCATGATGTCCAGCAGGCGGTCAACGCCGAGCTGTGAGGCGGCAGGAAGAGACGCAATGCGTCGGTCGGACATGGAGACGGGCAAGTTGTACGCCGAAAGGCAGCGGGTAAGGCGACCCACAGCGACCTGAGAGAGGATGCCAAGCTGACGGGCAACTTCGGCTTCCAGGATCATTCCGATAGACACGCACTCGCCGTGGAGGATCGTCGGGGTGAGGACAGCCTCAATGGCGTGGCCGATGGTGTGTCCAAAGTTGACAAGATTGCGGAGGCCTGTTTCGCGCTCGTCGATGGTGACGATGTGAGCCTTCACATAGATTGATCCAGTCACGACCTGGAGCAGGAGCGACTGAGGGACAGTACGGTCCTTCTCGAAGCGACCGGCATGTCCCTCCGCCTTGGTAGAAATGGCGGAAGTGATCTCGGCGGCCCGAGACTCTAAGGAGGCAAAGTCATCCGCCTTCCAGATGGCGGCAGTCTTGACAACCTCAGCCATACCGTTGGAGAACTCGCGCATGGGCAGGGTAGAGAGGAACGACAGGTCGACAAAGATGTAGCTCGGCTGCCAGAATGCTCCGATCAGGTTCTTTCCGTGGGGAGTGTCGATGGCAGTCTTACCACCGACAGCGGAGTCGACCATGGCGAGCAGAGTCGTCGGGATCTGGACAAACTTGACTCCACGCATACTTGTTATTAGCCAGCAGTTCAGTACGACACAACTTACAAGGTAGCTGCCACGAAGCCCGTCAGATCACCGATGACACCGCCACCGAAGGCGAGGATGACAGTGTCGCGCGTGCATTTCTCCTCGAGAAGCCAGTCCTCAATTTCGGCCTTGACGGCACGAGACTTGGCTCCCTCGCCGGGGGCGACCTGGTGGACAATGAAACGAGCCTTAGAGCCGGTCTTCTTTGCGGCACTGGCAAACGCCTCCTCGAGCTGAGGAAGGTAGAGCTTGGCAAGGTTGGTGTCGGTGATCAGAGCATAAGTAGTCGAGGGTAGGGTCGTGAGGACGGTGTCGAAGATGTAGGGGACAAGGTGGAAGCCGGCGTGAATGGACTCATTCCCCAGGATGGAGATCTTGAGGACATCTGCGAGGTCGGACATGGTGGGCCGCAACCTCTTGTTGGCGCGCCGGTGAAGGGCGTCAAACGTCGGCTAAAGGTGAGCTAGAGAGGAGGGGGAGGGGTCGAATGACCAAGAAGGAAAACGAAAGGCGAACTGCTGGATGGCAATGAGCGAGTGGACAGTAGCATTCAGCGTTCAGCAGCGGCTGAGTCTGTCGGGTCTTTTTGATTGTCATTCGAAGTCCGAGTCGTGATCAGCGGAAAGTGGAGGTCCGCTGAACGTTGTTGCCACGTGGCAACGCCGCACGACATTGCCGCACCCCTAGATAACGGAATCTGATTGAGCGAGGCTAGCGCTGGGTCGAGTAGTCACTCAGTGACTCCTCAGTGACGACTCCACAATCCACAACCCAGACGACTGCGCTGTGGAGAAAGGTTCCTCCGGCCTCCGGGAATCAGAAGCCGAACAATCTGCAGCATGTAGCACGTTCCTCCTCCCGAGAAACATCAAATTGGATAGGAAGCGTCTGGAGTCGCGAAGTCTCAGCAATGAACATGTCAATACTCATCAGACTCATCAGATAGCACCTGTGGCACATGCGTTTGAAACCTCCTCACCAGCGATCGCTTGAACCTGGGCCGCTCGCTGCTCGCTGCTGTCGACGTACGCGGCAGTCGCATGCACTGCGGATGACACCGATGCAGACAGCCGACCTTTCGATCTTTAGTAACCGTATGTCACCTCCACCTCTTTTGCGCAGCAAGACCCCGATTTCATATGCCAACGTCTTCTTATGTACGTCTTACGTATCCTGGCCTATTCATAAGCGAGTAGCGGACTGGAGTAGTACGGCAAGGGCGGCGAGCGATCGCCGCCACGTGGGAACCCCGCAGACAGCTGGCCGCAAGACAAGAAGACAAGTCATGGTCAAGGAATGAGGAGCGGAAGCCTAATGTGGTTAAAGTGATTACCGGCAGACTGTGTGTCCGGGTAGCCGTGGCCCGTGGCCCGTGGGGCACGGAGGTCATGTGGACATGGTTTAGGCCTAGCGTGGGCGGGGCCGAGCCGGCGGAAGCAAAGGCTGGCAGCGGCTCGGTGGATCAGTGTGGACGGCACGGCAGTGGATCATCGAGCGGGGGGATGGATCGGTGGATCGGTGGATCGAATGGATTTTATCTTCCTTCCTCGGTGTCCGGCGTGCGTCAGGAACAAAACACGAGACAAGGTATGGCATGCAAGGGGTAAGCCCGGCAAGGGCGCAGGGCGTCGAGGGTGTCGAGGATGGTCGAGGGCGGCAGGTCCGCGGCGATGTGCGCGCGCGCGCGTCTCAGACCGTCCCTCCCTGTGCCTGCTCATGTGTGTGCCCTCAATTCCTCGGCTCTGGAGGGGGGTGGCAGGCGGATTAGGCGGGCGGCTGCGTCAAACAAACTTCGGCCTAAAACCCATGCGGGGCGGGGTCCCGAGGACGCAATGCAAAGCTGAAGCATCGGGAGGCGTTTTGGGTGGGTGAGGCCTGGATGGCCTGGGGTCGCCTGGGTACCTGGGCGCTTCCTTCGATCCTACTGGCTCTTGCGTGCTGGCCTGGCGCGCGCTGCTGCCTGCTGGCTGGCGTCTGGCGTCTGGCGTACTACTGCTGGGCCGCGCATGGCGCCGCGGACAATCGAGCTAATCGAGAGAGCTACATGGCTCCAGGCGTCGGAGGCGCAGGCGCGCCGCGCTGCCAGTACTAGTGCTCGCCTACGCCCTCTCTTCGTCCCCTCTCCCTTCCCCCGCGTGCCCGGCGTCGTGGGGCAATGTCACCTACTTGCGACTAGCGCGCCAGCCCGCGTACCATCACCTCACCAACACATCACCACAACGAGTGCCAGCAGCAACAGCAGCACCAGCACCAGCGGCCAGCGCCGGCACCACTAGTCCACCCATCCCAACCCAATCCATCCCATCCCATCCATCTCGCCTGTGGCCAGCGGATGGGAGCCCAGCACTCGCAGCTCATCCTTCGTCCATGATCATCCACACAGCCGGCTGTTCGGTTCGAGCTTGCCCGTAATCCGCTCCCTCGGCCCTCACACTTGACGGACCCCATCCACCTACATATCATATCATCGCAGCACTCAAGTCCCATTGCCCCGAGTCCACGTCTCTCTCTCCTCATAACTCCCTTCCTCCCATCTCTTCATTCGCCATTATGCCGGCGAGGAAGTTCTCACTCTCGCGCAAGAACTCATTCAACGACATCCGTGCAGAGGCCCCGATGGTAACCCGCTCCACCAGCACCACGGCCATCCCCCAGAACGGCCACGCCGACTTCGGCCACAGCCCCGGGAGCGCCGGCAATTCGCCCAACAGAAAGGGCAGCCTCTTCGGGTGAGTGTGTTGCCGCTGCTGTTATCGTTGTTATTGTCGATGCAACAAGAAACCGCCTGCGCCTCGATGGCTTTGCCGCTGACACCACAGCTACAAGCCGAAGCGCCGCCTTTCTTCGCTCTTCAGCCCCCACCGGGACAGGGAGGATCCAGCTCCCGTTCCGCCCATTCCCGCCAAGTACGTCTCGTCGGGCTCCGCGACGTCGTCAAAGGATGTTTCCAGCATCGAGATCATGGACGACAGCAAATTCTTGCCTGCCGACCCCACCAACCACGCCGTTAATCTCAAGCTCGCAAACCTCGCAATGAACGGCTCTGCTCCTACTTACGCTCATTCGACGCCGATCAAGGCCAACCAGATTGCGTGCGCGATGTGCGGTGGACACGGCTATGTAGACCACATCCCGGAGCGCGAGCGAGGAGTTCCGGGCACACGGAAGCAGAGCACCTCCCCTGCGGCATCGCAGGCGCCGTCCATCGCTCCCAGTCTGTACTCCCAGTGGGGAGACGAGGACGAGAGCTCAGATGAGGGCGAGGCCTTCTGGGGCACGCCCGATGCAGCCTTATCCGAGGTCGAAGAGGAGGAGGACGCTCAGGTCGGCCGCATCGAGAGGAATGCCGCCGCAAACAGGAAGGCTGGCGTCGTCGCGAACGGCGTACCGGGCGGCAAAAACAGGATCGCTACCCGCCCCAGGAAGGCCTCCACGGCAAGTGTTAGCTCTCTCGGTATTCCCAAGCTCCAGCGCTACCTTGCCTCTGGTGCCAAGGTCGAGCCGCCTACGATTGCGTACGGCAACCCTCGCGATGTAAACCAAGCTGCTGCGCTCGGCCCCGATCTCGACCTCTGTCGCGAAGCTCTGCGTCTATTCCTTTCGTCCAACATGAAGGAGGCGGAGGCTCTGCTCGCCGACAATGACCCTCACAACAACCATCTCTACCTGCAGGCCGGTACCGGTCTCATTCAGAGTCTTAAGGGTTTCCTGACCTTTGATGCCGTTGACCTTCACGCTGCGCTCGATGTAGAGAAGGCCACCGCAAACACGGCCACGGCGCTTCGCCGCCCTTCGGGTAGCGTCTTTTCCAAGATCGGAGGACTTGTCTCGCACAGCCAGGCGCTCGCCCGTGTGCGCGCCATGACTCCTCTTGAGCGCCATGCCGAGCTCTCGTACGCCGAGACGATCCTCATCAAGGCTCTACTCTCTATCGTCGCCGGTGGAGACTGGGTCGGCCTGATCCGTGAGGCGCTTAACATGCGCACGGCCCACGGTATCTACCAGACCCTGCAGAAGTTCCTCGACGAGGCAGACAAGAAGGGCTTTGACGACGACATCGACATGGACTTCCGATCCGGTGTCCTGCTCGGTACCGGCACCAGTTCGCTCATGCTGAGTCTGCTGCCCGGCAAGGTGCTCAAGCTCGCCGAGGTCTTCGGTTACGCTGGTGACCGCAAGGTCGCGCTCGAGACCTTGATGGCTGCTGGAGGCTGGGACGTCAACTCCCCACTGCCTGCGTACGACGAGTCGAACGAGGGAGTCCGCCGACCGATCTGTGACATGATTCTCCTGACTTTCCACCTCGTCATCTCCGTGCTCATGCCGGTCGCTGGTGTTGACATTCCCACCGCGCGCAAGATTCTCAACTACAACATCACTCGCTACCCTAACGGCATTTTCTTCCTCTACTTCCAAGCTCGTATGCACACCAACGAGTGCGAGCCAGAGCTCGCGAACGCGAGTATCCAGAGGGCGCTCAATCTGGAGCTCGAGTATGTTCAGCTGCAGCACATGTGTCTCTGGGACTACGGATGCAACAACCTCCAGCTCAACGACTGGAAGGCATCATACCTCGCCTTCGACATTCTCAGGAAGGAGTCGAACTGGTCCCGCGCGGTGTACACCTACGCTACGGCGGTCAACGTCATGGAGCTCATCGGCGACCCCAACGTTCCGGGTGCAACGCAGGAGTATGCCCAGCATCTCGTGTTGCAGCTCCCGAAGCTTGCCAAGAAGATTGCCGGCAAGTCGGTGCCGCTCGAGAAGCTCTGCCAGCGCAAGGCCCGCAAGTATGTGTCGCAGAACAACCGACTCTTCCTCCCCGCTATGGAGCTGGGCTACGTGTTCGGCTCGCTTGGTTCGACACCGCGACGACTGCTGCTGTCCAGGTGGCTGCCGCGGATCGACAAGGAGCTGGCCCGGCTCGAGAGGACGCCTCCCGAGCAGTGGGGCAACGGCACGGGATGGTGGGACGACTATGTCCTGGGACACTTCCTCCGTGCCGTGGTGCAGAGCACTGCTTGCTACCAGCCGAAGGATGCGAGCGAGAACGCGAGGAGGCCTCTTCCCGGCCAGCCGAGCAATGCCGAGCTCGACGCCGGCGCCGAGCGAGACTTCCGCCTCGTCATCGAGCACGCCCCCAAGGTGGAGCTCGACCACTACATTGTGTACCACAACCACTACGAGTTTGGACGCTTCTTTGCTCGTCGCGGCGACGCTGCCAACGCCAAGGCTCAGTTCGACATTGTCGCGTCCGGCAAGCTCCCGGTACCCAACCCTCACGTCGGAAAGGGCAAGTACTCGATGGAGGGTGCTCTGCAGCTCAAGAACCATGCCGCCGCAACTGCCCTTACCTCTAAGGACGGTAAGGACCTGTAGAGATCTCCTCAGTCCGGGAGACTCCGCGGTGGCTAGGTCTCGCAACGCCTGGGGCTGCGCACTGAGCTGCCCTGTTTCATCTTCTCATTGGTACAGTGGAAATCAAGTGTTAGTGTATAATTAAGAAGAGCGTAGTTTGGACAAAAGAGTAGTAGTTGGTCGTACACAGGTAGTAGTGTTCTTTATAACCAGTGAGCGATCGATGGGGAATCGAGTAGAGTCGATCTGAACTATCATCGCATATGCATATACCATCCATCTAGCGCACTGCATGATGCTGATGCGAAGACTTGGTGACTAGTGCCACAAGAGCAAACATCGCGACATCGGGGGCAATGACGACCGACCTATGACGGCGAACGGGTGCGTGGATTGCCTGGGCTGCCTAATTTGGGAGCAGGACCGTGGAAATTTTGACTCTGGTCAGGGTTCCGAGTGGTCGGGGGCGCAGGGGCCATAGGGCTGACCCGGGCTGAAGAAGGTGGTTAATACCCTCTGTGGCAGGATTAGGACCGTTCCTCGACTTGTGTAGTGGACGCTCGAGTCTATAATCGATATTTGATCCCGCTAATAGTCCACGCACCAACTCAGGGTTGAGCGGCATGAGCGATGCGACCCCAGGCCTCGGCCACTCACTGCCTCAGTCCTAGGCTCTGTCTCTGCGACAGGGCCCGCACGTTGACCGTCACTGCTGCGCCGCTGCCTGAGGGCTCCTGCCCGCGCAGGCCCGCACGCCCGCAGCCGACACCCACCCACACTCACACCCGACCTGGTCAAAATCAACGGCGAGGTCGGGTTTCTTTTCCTCATACCACTTCTCTTCCTCAAGACTCTGGTATCCGTGTTACGCATCTGCGTAGGGCTCCAACTGCCCCGCCGTCGTCTCTACCCTCTCTCGCGTCGCTAGTGGGCTCGTAATCCCCACTGCACCCTGACTGTGAGTATCAGCTTGACCAACTTCGAAATACCTCGCGGGCGGAACGCACACGACCCGCTCCAAAGAGCAAGAAATCCCTCGCCACTGTCAAGCAAGTCGACCTTTCCAAACCGCCCGCCCCGTGTGCTATCGAATGTTCCCGCCACCCGGACTCTGCAGGATAGTTGCTGACGAAGCGTAGGTGGCCTGATCTCCTCTGTTGAGACGGCGGCCGACCCGATAATAAGCTAATTCGTCTTTGCACGGACAGCTTGGATTACAACCCTTTGCCCCGTCTGGTTCAACTCCGGGAGGCTTCCGTAAAGCGCTGTTCCGACAGCGCACCACAAAAGGTCTGAACTCCACGACAACCGCCATGAGCACGACCCTCACCGAGACTGTCCGCCAGGCCCCGCGCCAGGTGGGCATTGTCCGCGCGCAGGCCTGGGAGGACGTCCGTCAGCCAGCCCAAGCCCAGGCCCCGACCGCCCCTGTGGCTCAGCTCAGCCGTGCGCTCAACGACTCTGCCGAGGGACGCCGTCTGCCTGCCCCTCCTCTGGTCCTGCGCCCTCGTTCCGCTGTGCACCCCGCTCTCACGGCTGAGGTGCATGATGCTGATGTGCATGCCCTCGTTGATGCCGTCGTCGAGGCGCGCATGAACGGAGGCATGGAGGATGACAGCGCCTTCTTCGCCGGCGACCTGTCGGCGGTGTATGACGCTGTTGCGCAGTGGCGTGCTTCTCCGATTGGTTCGCGCGTCGAGATCTTCTACGCCGTCAAGTGCAACCCTTCGCCGATGGTGCTGCACCTTCTG
Source organism: Trichosporon sp. DN520 (assembly GCA_030347605.1). Lineage (NCBI taxonomy): Eukaryota > Fungi > Basidiomycota > Tremellomycetes > Trichosporonales > Trichosporonaceae > Trichosporon > Trichosporon sp. DN520. Next base: position 634,163 of record JASJUY010000007.1, read on the forward strand.
TCCCTTCTGGGGGTCAACTTTGACTGCGCATCGTCGTCGGAGATCAACCACGTCTTGTCGCTGCCCGCGGCGCCTTCGCCCGACCGCATCATCTTCGCCAACCCTTGCAAGCCGGCGTCGTTCGTGCGCAAGGCGCTCGCTAGCGGGGTCGACATGATGACTTTCGACAACGCTGACGAGCTGCACAAGATCAAGGCGCTGCACCCGAACGCCAAGCTTGTGCTGCGCATCCTGACCGACGACTCGAAGTCGCTCTGCCGCCTCGGTCTCAAGTTTGGTGCGCCGCTCGATGTCTGCCCTTCCCTTCTTGCGACCGCCAAGGAGCTTGGTCTGAACGTTGTCGGCGTCTCTTTCCACGTTGGCTCCGGCTGCAAGGACCCGGAGCAGTTCGCCGACGCCATCTGGCGTGCCCGCCGTGCATTCGACATGGCCGCCGAGGCCGGTTACAAGCTCGAGCTCCTTGACATTGGCGGCGGCTTCGAGCGCGAGACCTTCGCCCAGATGTCCCGCGTCATCAGCGACAACCTCGACATGTACTTCCCCGCGAGCGAGGGAGTGCGCGTCATCGCTGAGCCCGGACGCTTCCTCGTCTCCAGCGCCTTCACGCTTGCGACCAACATCATCGCCCGGAGGAAGAACGCGGAGGCGGCTCCCGCCGATGTCGAGGACATTCCCGAGGGTGCCGAGGCGCACGGCGACGACGACCGTGCCGACGTCATGTACTACATCAATGACGGCGTTTACGGCTCTTTCAACTGCATTCTGTTCGATCACCAGATCGTTCACCCATACCCGCTGACCGTGGGTGGTGAGCACTCGGCCGGTCGCCCGGCCTTCCCGCCGCCTCCCAACGTTGAGCTCGAGAAGGACCTCACTCTCCAGCTCGGGTACGCTCGCACCCAGCGTGCCTCCGTCTGGGGCCCTACGTGCGACAGCATCGACTGTGTCCGCGCCGTCGTCAACCTCCCTCCCCTCGAGGTCGGCGACTGGCTCGGCTGGGCCGAGATGGGTGCATACACCCTGTGTGCGGCGAGCACTTTCAACGGCTTTGACCGCTCTCCCGTCCACTGGACCACGGGAGGCGACTCGGAGAACGCCCGTGTCGTCCGTGAGGTGCTCAACAAGTTCAAGGCGCAGCAGTAGGGCGCTGAGCAAGAGCAGGAGCGTCATAGTGTTGTGCATCGGTCAGACCATAGACCATAATCATCGAGTATAGAAATGTACGAGGATAGATCTTGAGCTCGTCCCACAACCACGGAGACACACCGGAGCAAACCGCTGAGCATTGCAGCTGACATGAGGGCGGTGGCTGCACCACAGACTCCAGGAAATGACGATCAGGACTTCGAAACCGCCAATCGCAGAGATGAGATAAAGCCGGAGCGAGCGGAGTGCCTCTCCCTCGAAAAAGGGGTCGTCATGACGTCACGTCCCGCCATCATTGAGAGACGATCACCTCGTGTCTTCCAGTCCAGGTACTTCGGCAGCCCCCTCTGGAATCTCTAGTGCCGTGCCGTAGCGCGATTGAGTTGCGTGCTCTGCATGCACAGGCTCTGGCTCCGCTATCGGGGGCCTTCTGAGTGATATGGTGCTCCAGCATTTCCCGCAGCCCGCGTGCAGACGCTATCTCGAGTGTGCGATACTGATTTGTTTGTGTTATTCTTACCTCACTCGATCCATCCACTCAATCCACGCCCAGATGTCTGATCAGATCACGAAACCTGCCGCCCCTGCCGCGGTCCCGAATGCGGGAGGCGAGGACCTCACCCCTGTCGCTGTTGCGCCTGTCGCAGGTGATGTCGGAACTGCTGGAACTGCTGGAACGACTGGGACTTCTGGGACTGCTGGGACTGCCGGAGTCGCTGGACCGGAGGTGCCGGGTTCCGCCGCTGGCGCGTCCACCGGAGCGAGCAGCGCCGAGGGACTGCTCCAGAAGGCGCAGGCGATGGCTCAGCCCGTGAGTGATCGCTTTACCGATTGCCTGGCCGAGAGCTAGTCTTATGAAGGATCATGCTGATGATAGTACATCGAGAAGGCAGCTGCCACTGCTAAGCCCTACACGGATGCAGCGCTTGCCAAGGTCGGAGAGCTGAAGGAGTCTATCGAGGTGCGTGGGAAGCTTAAGAGGACCGCGTTGATGGATGGAGAGGGACTACAAGGAAGGTGGAGAAGGAAGACCATTGCCGTACTTGGATTGTCGTCTTCCTCGGATTGACGTCTTCCTTCATATGAGCTTCACACCGAGTAGAAGCGGAAAGGAAACGAGGATGAGCTGAAACGATGTACCTAAGCTGACACATTAGGGCAAGCACGACGCTACCACACCCGCGACCGCCCCCGGCACCACCGGCACCACCGGTGAGCGCACGGCTGCGACCGGGGAAGGACTCGCGGCGACCGCCGGCCAGACGGCGCACGACATCGGCGAGAAGGCCAAGTCTGCTCTCGGTTATGGTCTCGTAGGTACCAATGCGTTCGCTTTCGCTAACTTTCAGGCCCAGCTCCAGGCGCTCGGCAAGCAGATCGACGACCGCACGGCCACTGCCGACCAGCCGGGACTCATCTCGCGCGTCGGAGCTGCGTACCAGTCCGGCGTTGAGCAGTTGGAGAAGGCGGTCGGCATCCAGGACCACGCAGGCAGCACTGCCAACCTGACGACGGCTGAGGAAGGTGGTGCTCCCACCTCGACCACGGCTGGCTCTGGCGCGCACCCCATCACGACGACGACAAACGCGATCCCGCACGCCGAGTCTTCCCCCGCGGTGCAGAAGACCGAGGAGACTGAGGCAAAGACCACCGGCGAGAGCATCACTGCTCCGCCCAAGGTCTAAACAACAAGTCGTTGATAGGTGTACATATGTTTCTTGATGTTTCTTGATGATGTGTTGTCTTGATGCTGGCTAGGAGGCGGGTGAACCAGCAAGACTGGTCTGGTGGAAGCCATACTTGGCGTCACAACGTCGGCAGAGTGTCGTGAGCAGAACTTGATTAGAGGCACCTTTGGTCTGTGCATCTCATGATCCGAAACAACCGTACCGAAAGCGGGTGTAGAAACGAGAGCCAGATCAAGCGAACAGAAGCCGGCGAAGCTGCCACTGGACGAACGTGGATCGGACTGGCTTCGGCCTCACTCGCCTGCTTTGCTCCGTATGTCGTCCGATGGAGCCCCCAAAACCATAGACTCGCAGGGTGTGCCGAGCACTGGGCGGCTCACATTGCACTCCAGTCCAATCTGCTTATCGGTCAGTCTTTGGCTGACTCGCCTCTTGCACGCCCACACTAACGGCCATGGACACGGTATCTAGGCCGCGGTGCTGCTGCAGTGAAACCGGAATAACGGGTCGGCATCGAGCGAGAGCCGAAGTCCATGCCAGATTCAGCATCGCACGACCGGACGGAGCTGACGTGTGTGCAAAGTCCAGATCTGAGATGCAAGTGTCCGTGGCGGGCGTTCGTGCGTTTTTGCCACTCGGTCTGAGGCAGCCATGGCGCCATGATAGCAGGGCAACCAGTGACACAGCCCAGAGATCTGACGCGGTGTGTTTGCTGAGTCATAGCCCGTGTCGGTGGGAAGCTCTGGTGGGCCAAAGATCGAGCAGTATCTGGAAGCGCCGAGAAGTAGCTTGGACACCGCTCTCGGACTGCGCGGCAGTCGCCGCGACTTAGGCGTGCGTACTGGTGGGGAAAGCCGAGGACGGCTGCGGCTCACTCCCTGCTGGCACGATTGAGCTCGCCACTGATATACGTTTCGGCGCTTCCTGCGCTCGGAGACGCCGCGTTGGAGCTCAGGAATGCATGGGTCTGTCCGCACTCCATGCGGTATGCATGTATAGTTGCTCCAACGAATCGCGGGGCAAGAGAAGCAAGGCTGCAGAGAGCAGCTCGGCGGGCGGTGAGCGGCGTGGTGAGTCACCGCGCAGCGCTAATCGCAGCGGCGCACTACGCTCCGCTCTGCGCGCACGCGAGCTAGCGATGACGCTCAGATTGTACCTCCATTCCGTAGCCTCGGTGGCCACTGCGCACAGTGGAGTGGAGAGGTGCCTCGATACGGCGTTTCGGGATTAGCACCCAGCGGTGGCCAAGGCGGGAACGGCGTCAGAGTGGAGGTTCCCCTCTGTCTGTACGATGGGACCGGTGCATTGGCCGGCTACCTTCTGCTCCCGCGTCCGCATTCTGCTAGACCGCGTTTCGCGTCGAGCTAGCAGCTAGCAGGCTCATCGCCTATAGGAGCCCATTCTGGCGAGCATGTCCAATGCTCCGCGGGAAGCAACGAATAGAGCGTTCAGGTGACTATGCCCAGCACGCAGCGTCCTCACTGTGAGACGCTATGCATTACCGCATGCATTGTGAGATCGGTAGTAGCGTCCAAAGGCTGTGCGTGGCGTCCCAAAGCGCCGCTCACGTGAGCAGCCATCGTCCGAGCTGGCGAAATCCTGCGACCGTAAGCATCTCAGCATCACCGAGCCATGTCAATCGGGCTAAAGACGGGAAGGGTTGCCGGCGCGCGATTAATCAGGGGTCGCATTTGCATTAGGCAGTCGATTAGTTTTAAATCACGTCGCGTAGAATAGATTCTATTAGAACTGTAATAGGACTGCCTCCGGATGAAATACACCGAATAGCGTCAAATCAAATAGGCTGCCTCGTCCGCCCGGCCGTTTGCGTTGGAACACGACGACAGCGCAACCGCTCCTACACCCTACACCCTACGCCCTATCGCCCGCCCAGCGCTCGCTCGCTCGCTCACTCACTCACTCACTCTGCACGCTCTCTCGCCATTTGTCAATTTGCAACAACACCCCACCATCATCTTTTATCTTCTTCATTACATTCACCTTCATCCATCCCTACTTACGCCTCAAGCCTGGCTCCCACGCTTGAACCCCGCACGCCTTCGACCTTTCCCGCCGCCGTCGCCCCAACCGCTCCGCCCATCGACACTGCAGTCGTCAGCGAGCGACAAAGACGCGCCAACCCCTAAACACCTGCGTGCAAGACCTCTTCGGCTTTCCCAAGTCGGCACCGGCGCTCTTCTGCTTCTCGCTTTCTTCCGCCGTCGATCGCGCAGTCACTCCAAACTCGACTGCATCGAACTTTGGTAGCGGGCCGACTGCTGAAATAGCCTGACAAGAGTTCTGTTAGTTTCCTCTGCCCCTGGTCTACCCGCTCCGAATATCCCCACCACCACCGACATCACAACTCACAAGCCATCCCTTGCGGACTCATCGCTCCGCTGGCCATTCCAACGTCGTGCATGACGCTCCCACCAGCACGCTGCACATCGCTGGCTCAAGATCGCGCTGCAGCATGAAATGCAGCGTCGTGCGCTGCGATCAATGTTGCATGCGCGGAAGGATGCACAGCCCAGCCCGGTCTCAGTTGTGTTGTGTCATGCTCGGACGCACGCGCCCCGCTTCTTCCATCCAGATCTCTACGTCCTTCATCCTTCAAATGCGGAGCACACTGTTACGTCTTCGACCATGCTGACTTGCCAGACCTAGTCAACACCCCCCTCCAATCTCCCAAATCTGAAGATGGCCGACGCTGCCAACGACATTGACCTTGACTCGGTCATCGACCGACTTCTGGAGGGTACGTAGATAGTGGATGGCCACCCGCGCCATCTGATTGAAGACGCGGCACCTAGGACGAGTGCGCTGACACAGGTGCAGTTCGCGGAAACCGCCCCGGCAAGGCCGTTCAGCTCCAGGAGTACGAAATCAAGCACCTCTGTACGAAGGCTCGTGAGATCTTCATCAGCCAGCCTATCCTTCTCGAGCTGGAAGCGCCTATCAAGATCTGCGGTGAGTAGACACAAACACTGTGCACGCGAGCTGGGGTCGCGCGCACGCGCACCCCCCTCGGAAAGTGTTTCGCTATCACTACGATGCAAGTACTAAACGATTCTCAGGTGACATCCACGGCCAGTACTACGACCTCCTCCGTCTTTTCGAGTACGGTGGCTTCCCCCCAGAAGCCAACTACCTCTTCCTGGGTGACTACGTCGACCGCGGAAAGCAGTCTCTCGAGACCATCTGTCTGCTCCTTGCGTACAAGATCAAGTACCCCGAGAACTTCTTCATTCTCCGTGGTAACCACGAGTGTGCGTCAATCAACCGTATCTATGGTTTCTACGACGAGTGCAAGCGCCGCTATAACATCAAGCTGTGGAAGACGTTCACCGATTGCTTCAACTGTCTCCCCATTGCTGCCATCATCGACGAGAAGATTTTCTGCATGCACGGCGGTCTGAGCCCAGACCTCCAGAGCATGGAGCAGATCAGGCGAGTGATGCGTCCTACGGACGTTCCCGACACTGGCCTTCTCTGCGACCTGCTGTGGTCCGACCCGGACAAGGATATCACTGGATGGAGCGAGAACGACCGAGGAGTGTCCTTCACATTCGGCCCCGACGTCGTGTCACGATTCCTGCAGAAGCACGACATGGATCTCATTTGTCGTGCGCACCAGGTCGTCGAGGATGGATACGAGTTCTTCGCCAAGAGGCAACTCGTTACCCTGTTCTCCGCCCCTAATTACTGTGGCGAGTTCGACAACGCTGGCGCGATGATGTCCGTGGACGACACTCTGCTCTGCTCGTTCCAGGTGAGTTACTCCTGGCTTTGCATTTGCTGACCTGTACAGATTCTGAAGCCGGCGGAGAAGAAGGCGCCCAAGTACGGATACGGCGGTGGACGGCGTCAGTAAGAGTGCGACATCGGCTCTTACGGATCGACCATGGACATGCATTTGAGGAGTTAGCTGGCGGTACGGAGACCTCGTGGGGATTGCGATTCGCTATACCATCTTTCTTATTCCGTGTTCGTCTTCGCCCAACCTTTTTCGCCGTCCTCATCTTCCTCGTCTCACATCTCTACCGCAGATCCTGTTCCCGGCGGATGTGGAGCGTATAGGGGCGAGGAAGGTGTACGAAGGGAGCGATTGTGGCGAAGTGGAGGAGCGGTAGGGAAGGAAGGGGGAAGATCGATCGACAGGGTGAAAGAACTGGAGGAGCGACGCAAAGAAAGAAACATCTCATCGATCCGCGACAACAACTCTACTTTTCTCTCGACATTGGGTCCCCATTCCGTTTCCAGTTTCCCCACCTCAGCACTTTCTCCTTTTCATCCTCTTATCTTCTTTCTTTTCTCCCTTCTCCGATCTCTTTCCTTTCTCTCCTTCTACTTCCTTAAATCACACCCATCCCCATCCCTCCCCCAACTCAACCCAAGAAGAAGAAGGATGGCAAAATCGGCATTAGAAAACGTGACGTGTACGAGTGTGACGATGCGAGAGCAATGCTTTGGACGACCGGGCCGAGAGCTGGAGTCTCTGTCCGAGTGGCGAGGGACTGATGAGATGATGACTGATAACGCAGATGCTTGTCTTGAAGATAGCTCATAACAGAATCACCGGGCTCGCGCGGAGCAGGCATCGAAGAAGTGGTCTCGAGCTCACTCCAGGTAATGTGGCGCAGAAGGAAGGCAACGCCGTGTCATTGCCCTCTTCCAGCCCTCCGTCTCCGTCTCCATCTTCGTCAACCTCGGCTTACGCTCTACCAACTCCGCTTGATGGCCAAGCATCGGCAAGCACGGGCGTCCCCTTGGAATACATGCAGCATTTGCCTGTAGCTTGTAACTCGATCACGACTATTGACTAGGACGACTGGGTGAAGGAGCCATCAGCTTGGCGCTCAGAGCGCCTCAAGGTGCGCCGTAACTAAGAGCCTAAACCGCAACAGCAGCAACGATTCGCGCTGGAACTTTGGATTCTGGAGACTGTCCACAGCTGAACGTAGACGAGTGTTACGATGAATGCGAAGCACTCAACGAAGTATCGTCGCCAGCAGCCTTCGCGGCGTCAACACTTCGTTCTTTCCGTCGTTGTGGACGCAACCCCAATGCGGTAGCATAGCGTAGTGGAGCTATAGGTCTGTCTGCGCTAAGCGGCGAAGAGATTTCCTCGGAGCAGCGTGAACAACCTCGGACATGGTGTGCGGTCTGACGATTGCCCGTGACCAGAGGAGGATCCGGCGACAAGGCCTTCCCCAGCACATGCGTCCTTCACGTCAATGTGCGTGGTGGGTGTCGACGAGAAGCGCACGACGTTAGGACGAGGGACGCTCGTGCTGCTCTTGCATGACCGGGCCGGGTCTGTAAGTCGTTTACAATACTCGGGAGACCGGAAGGGAAGGCTAATTGGGAGGTAGACCTTAGTGTCTGACAGCAGGTCAAGACCAGGCAACAGATGGATCAGGAAGGGAGTATCGGAGAAGGGATAGCTCATCGCAGACTTCGACGTGCTCTGTGCTAACACGCCACATCAGCCAAGAAGGATCAAGGAGCACGGGAAAGGGTCAGACGACAGGCATCCATCGAGCGCCGAGAGGAGCTGAAGTAAAGCTCACCCGGAGTTTATGCTTGCACATCGTCCCTTCTCGCCTATCGTTCTACCTCACACCTGGCTGCGCCTCCCTCGCATCGCGTCACTCACTCCCGAGATACCTCTGCCACGCTGAGACCCAGCTATGGCTCTCTCGCATTGACTGATAAGCAGAGCTGTCGTCGCCGATTCCTCAGCCTATTGAGTGCTTCAGTTCCGGCAGCACGCTGAGACACGTCTCTGCTCAGCTGCTTCGATGCCGGTCGCACGATCGTTGAAGTGAAGTTTGCTCATTGACGCCGTTGTGGACACCCTGTAGTAGCCGTCCGATCGCGGTTGGGCGACCACTGAGCAGAGGATGTCCCATCACGACTCCCACAATAGCCATGAGCTTCATCGAGTGTTATCGCTAAGCTTGATGTGTGGCATTGACGTACTCGTGCCTGCACTACGACCACAACCGAGTGCTTCCCTCTACGGAGATCTTGTGCTGTGCAGAGAACTCTATGCTGTACTGACGTTTACTGACGGAGGACCTGCAAAGTGTTTGCGAACGCATGTATTGGCGCAGACTATCGCTCTCACTCACCCACAAAGGCAGGACTTTCAGCCAGAAGTGACAGCAATCCATCAGGGAGCCGACCCTCCTGCGAAGCCGCTTGCCAAAGGACATGTAGAGCCTTCGACAGCTCCTCGTCTATCCGGCACCAATTGATGGAGACCACCTTCCAGGTGTTCAGCGATCGACGAACGTAGCATCCGCACACGTAAACGGGCCGATAACTGAAACACCCATCTATTGCCGTCGACAGCCAGTGTCGCGACCGGCTTTGGAGAAGCCGGACATCCCGCTATTCGGCTCGGCTGCTCTCGGACAGCAAACTCGGCGCGCGCGTTTGACCTTTAGTAACAAACGTCCGGCGTTACAAGTGCTCAGACTGACCGTGCACAGTGGACTGTCATCGACGACAGCGTTCGTCACATCGGACAACAATGCGCCGACTTTCTCGCTCTGCAACTAGGCACCCGGTGCCCTGCTCGGTTCTGACATTGCGGTATGCACCGACAATACTCTGTGCAGATTTTCCAGCAGTGGCGGCTCGGGGGCCTCAGGACCCGAGAACACGAGGGGTGGGATACTGGAGGAATGTGCTGAGGCTCTGAAATGATCGTGCCGACTTGTGCGTCCGGCAAGGAACAGCCCACTTGTTCGGGAATCTTCACGACAAGTCGAAAGAGAGACGAGGAGGAGGGTAAGGGCGAAGCTGGCGTACGACCCTCAAGGCTGCTCCAGTGACAGACATGAGGGGTTACTTTGAGCAGTCGCTCGGCTCGGATGAGGTGCATGTCCGTTGATGCCTCCCCGCCGTTCGTCGTCCCACGTACAGGCGGTATGGCCTTCTATCCTGCCCCTGTCCTCTGGCCGCTCCAGTGGTGCAGTCTCGGACGGTCCAACCCTGGCATGTGTTCTTTGGATTCCTGTCGGAGCTTTGGAAGTTTGGTAAGATCTCCCTGGCATGCGAGCTTGCGTGCCGGGCTCGCCGAAGACCTGGAATCTGATGAGCGCCGAGCGCCTCTATGACCTCACAGAGGCATTAGACACGACGTGGCATGCATGAGCTTGGGCCAGATGCGCCTCAGGCCCGAGAGTCTTGGCCGAGAACTTGGCAGCTCCATCGAGGAATGTTGGACGTTTGACCCTGCCACTCCGTGCCCTTGCTGTGCGATCCGACCAAGCTCCACTACTTCAACGTGGTGACTGTGTCCATTGATTTACTACGCGCATACCGGCTCCAGGAGGTGTCGAAGGCACAACGGGTCAACTTATGGATAACATTCCTGGCTCCCGTGCGGTTGGTAGTAACTCCACTGGAGCAAGGCAGGTATGGCAAACTTGTGTCACTCTCTGAGGTGGAGCAGCTACGCTCTGGACGCATTCCGAGTTCCAGGGCCGCGACTTTCTCCCTTGGTGCAAAGTAACATCTGCCGAGACACGAACTCGTTGGGATGATTACGTGCGCCAAGCAGGAATGTTGACTTGGGGGCCGTGGATATCGCGAACAGCAACGATCACCGGTAGCTCTGGCAACGACGAGCCTCAGCAATGCGACGCTCAGCTGTGCCGCATGAGAGCCAGCTCGCATTACTTGGGATGCCATATATCACGGCTCCCGCCGCCTGCGTCTCGGTCACTTTCAGCAACAATCGCTACTATCCTCGCGCCCGCCTCAGACGACAACGAAAGCAACGCAGGTCAGAGTCCGAGCTGGGATAACGTGTCGACTCAGACCGGACTGCATCGCGCATGCTTGCCTTTCGCCTTACCATGAGCCGAAGCTTCATGCCGTCCGAGACACGCCAAGAGCGAGGTTCAGCTCTGCGACTCTGCGAGAGTCTGTGAAACAAGAGTAAGCAGAGACTGTAAGATTGCCATTTAGTGTACCAATATGTTTTTGCCCAACGTACTCCAAATCTGCCAGTCAGCGCTGATTGTTTGGGGCACATGCAGTGCTACTGCCCACGTTCAAGCAGTAGCTGCGACTTGCAAGGCGACATGAGATTATTCCGCAGCTCAAAGAAGCTTGGACGTCTGGTGAGATGTTCACTTCGAGTGAGCACGATCGATGTGGCAGTCTGCTGGGCAAAGACGCTTGGATGACGGTGCAGACGGCGGCTTCTGGCAGTCATGCGAGCGTGCGTTCGCACCCGCGGCCGCCAGCACGAGCTAAGGTGGCTGCAGAAGATCGAAAGGCTACGAAGAGCTGACTTTCTCTCTCATTACGCAGGCTCGAGACTCTCAGCAATGTTCGTTTCGAAGATCATGTCTTGGGGACTCAATTAGCCACTTTCCCCGTCCGCCTCACGGGCCTCTCCTTTCAGCACAGTACCCTCGGCTGCCTGCCCTCTCGGCTCTCTGTGAGGCTCGTTTGCCGCGGCTTACGTGCTGTCCGCCGGCCTTTGACAACAGAGCACGCACGAGACATGCATCGAGTGCGATATGGAGACCAGCGCAGATTGGCGCAGGCATCTACGCCACAGTGATCTGCGATGATCGACGCTACCCTCCGCGGGCGGCGCTGCGATAAGCACTCCTCCTGAGATCCAGCTCGCTTATACTGGCCCATCATGAGAGGAGATTGGGCTTTGTACTAATGCGGGGTCCTGAGGCCGTCAACGAGCTGATGTCGCGATGCACAGCACGGAGAGGGCGGAGGTATGGAAAAGTGCAAGTGATCGTCGGGTCGGGAGTGCGTGGCCCGCAATTACGGTTTGACCGCAAGGAAGGTTGCGGTGTGCTGTCGAAACGGGTTGCTCCACGGGAATTCAGTCCTGATCAGCAGGCCCAAAACTGCTTCTGGCAACTAGACATTGGCTGCGCACCGCTTAACCTGGCGAGTCGTTAGCGAGCTTGACGGAAGCAGTCATCGGACAACTGGAAGTGCGGAATCTCACAGTGACTGCTGACGAGGTGTTGCAAGCATCACAGCTAACCGCTCTGGCACACGCGGATCGGCCCAACCCTCGTTGCAACCTTGTTGTGAGTCCAGCGTTCCCCTGTTCCCGGGTCACACTCCCAGTATCACCTCATGGGATTGCGTACGTCAGCAGGAGCGTTGCAGCGCACATATGGATGGCCAGCGGGGGCAACAAAGCTGCGCGATGCAGTGCGACAGAGACTCAGCTGACGGGTTGGTTGGTAATTCCGTACCGAACACCAGGGCGGCCTGTAAGGCCCAAGTTCCGCGCCGATCACTCCGCAGCGCAGCACGACCAGACTGACACTTTGCACTTTGTATATTAGCCCGTCGGACAGACTGGGGGGCTATGCATGGAGCAATACACGTCACACCTCGCAGAGCTGAACGAAAGCATGCATTCAGGCGTGCACGCCGCGCACGCAGCTTCTGTGCAGTGTGCAGCGTTCCGCGGTATGACCGACCGAGGGAGTAGTGGGTGGGGGAGATTCTGGCGATTCTGGCCGGGCCGGCATGGTCGCTCACTGGTCGCTCACTGGTCGCTGATTAGCTCCAAGCCTTCGGGGCGCTTTTCGGGCGAATGTCAGCCTGATCTGCAGGGTCCAAAATAGACCCCATCGATTGCTCGATCATTACGGGGCACTATGGTGTTCGGTGTTCATGTTCGGCTCACGCGGTCAGACATTCCGAATGCTTGCTTGGGAGGGACCTCAGCACGAGCTTTTCTGGGTACCAGCAGCTTACAGCAGCTGACGCAGGCATGTGGAACTAGTCAGCCCTGCTCATATGCTCATGACACATGTCCCCCGTATCCCTGCAGGCGCTGCAATCCGCACGACGGATGCCTTGTTGCAAGTTGCAAGCACACCACTGCGAGCCGAATATGGATGACCGGTGTCAGCGGTCAGCATGGCTTAATGGCTTGAGGTGTTCCCATCGCAGACTGGTACCGCATGGATCCGGGGTGATACCTTCACCTAAAGTCAGGTCTCTCGTCCCTCTTGTGCCTTTTAGGAACGTTTCCTTGCGAGGCTCCAGCGCACAGCTCATCCGTAGGTCGTCGGGACGGGCTACAGAATGCGGAAGACTGCAGGGTCATGGACTGCATGGAGCTGAATTGATGGGCAGTCTTTTGGGAATCTCAGCCATGAGGCGGCGAGCCTGAGAGCAGGTCAACGTCTTGCTCTCGCCGATCCTCCCGCCCAATGCCGGCCGCGGCGAGATGGTCAGGTGGGACGGGAAGGAAGCAGATGAATGGGCCTCTGCTCTGCGTCCAACGTGTAAGGAAGGTGGCGTGGAGGACGGGGGAGTTAGGCTCTGCTACGAAACGCTCCTCCCTGACATTTGTCCTCAATTTCTCTGCCCGAAATCACGAGTCCGACAAGGGTTCGGGTGGGGACCAGTTCGGCTTTGAGCGCTGGAGCCGCCCTTCGTCCGCGCAGCCCGCATATCTCTCTCTGCCGAGCAAGAGATAGCACCTCGCAGGTGAGAAGTAGAATCAACGTGTGCATAGGCTATGGCCCCTCAGCTTACAGCCAGACCGAGATACACCTGCGTTGAGACCGAGCGTTCGAAAGGACGGCGCATACTAGGACGCCCTCACTGGGTTAAATACAGCATAGCAACAGCGCATTTTAACTCGCTGAGCTTCAGATTAGCGCAATGTGGAGCCGCGATATGGAGATCTCGAGCTGCGTACGTCGCAGATCCATGCCACGCGACACCGATGGGACGGACCATGACAGCCTTTTGTGTCCAGCGGCGACTCTCCGTACCTCGCAACTTGAATCCAGAGCACATCGAGTACCGCTGACACACTGGTAGCGTTGTTTCGCTCGATACATTAATCGCCGTTTCGGTGTTTGCAGCATGCATCAGAGACTGACATGCACTGGACCTGCACACAATGTCACAGGTGGCCACCGGGCATGCAGCATCAAAACTGTCAGTCAGACATGCAACAGACAACCCTGCAGAGATTAGAGGTCTTCCCTTCGCCTCTTGGCAGGCAACGCCGCTCGAAGCCCTAGGCGGGGAATCTCTGCGAGCTTATTCGACACTCGTGATCGACGTCGGGGCCTGACGATCATTTGTCTGGTATCGAGCACGACGATTGGCCAGTCATGTGCGGGCCGTGCGGGATGGGATTCACTAACCGGTAGACGACCAATAGCAGGCCCCTGGTGCAAGCGGCGCGAGCGCGTGCCGATTTCTTCTTATCTAATTCGGGAACATGGGACCTTGGCGATGCCCCACAGCCCGCAGCTCACTGCCCAAGGCTCACGAATGGGCTTCCCATTCCCCTCTGAAAGGTACCGCACGTTCAGTGTCCAGTGGAGATGGGGTGGGCGCAGTGCCAATCACAGCGCAGAGTAGGCATGGGCTCCCGGGGCGCTCCCCTGTCGCACCCTGAGATCGCGCATCCGAAGATAAACCGATCCACGGTCTCGTCTCGTCCCTCTCGACCACTGGACCTCGTCCCTGGAGGCTCCCGGACGCATGTTCTCCGGCGGAAGTGCCCTCTGAGCCGAGTGTAAGGAGGCCACTTGCCTGGCAACCCCGTCCTAAATGTGCAGCAAAGCAAACCAAGCCCATCCATGTGCGCTCCGAAGACGGTCCACCGGGCAGCGGGGTGTCCTACAGCAGTCGGACGCTAGCGCCCCTGCGCCTGATAAGTGACACCTTGTGTTTCCTCAGCTTGTGCATAGCATGGAAGAGGGCATCCATCCTTGGAGACCAGCCAAAATCAGGCTGCAGCGTCTCACCGTCGACTGCCGGTGCAATCCTCGAATAGATCCCTAGATGTTTCGGGACCGAAAGAGCGAGGACGACGCCGTCAGGGCAGTGCCTCCATCTGCAGATCAATGCTTCCCAAGGCGGCTGCCTGCTAGTTGCTAGAAGCTTGCAGAGCCGAGGCTGGCAAGCTTTGGTGATCGAAACGCAGCACAGCAGGCAGCGTGGTGTGTGAACATTGTAAAGGAGCGCTCCTCAGCGCACATGCTCTGCTTTCACGCCGTATCTCGTATTCGCTCTGCGTAGTGAGAGAGCATCAGGGCAAGTAAGCTTGGGAATCCATCTAGGAACAGAGGGTTCACAGCACTTGACACGGAGCCTCCAGAGGTACGATAGCGACAGCCATTTTTTTTACAAATCGCGAATGCCAGTGAGAGTGGGGCCGCTCTGAGTGTCCTGAATTTCGGGCTCAACAAAGCCTTCGGGCATCGGTCGGGCTTTCGGTCTTACCGTTTCGGTCTTGAGGTCCCTCCCCTCATCACGAGAGCACGGCTTCCACCGCCCTCTATTCGAGGTCCTGCCGGCTCAGCGGCTTCAGACGTTGATTGACACGGGATCGAGACTACTGACATTTCCCCACGTGATGATACAAATCATGGGGGCATTTGGTCTGCAGCACATGCGACCTTTGCGTCAGAGGCGTTTTGGCGCTTTCGACAGGAAACCACACCCTGAACCAATGCTATGGCTTTCTCCTCCGCTCACAACTGAAGCTGTTGCTATGATCCGCCGACCACTTTTCTCTCCCGATGGATAGTATCTCAATGTATCTCAAGCGAAACTTTGGATCTGCAGGTTTGCCGAAGGATTACGCATGTGTCTGCGGGGGATGAATTGCGCCGCGCCCTCACCTCTCACTGGCTTGAGCTTGTTGAGTTGCGGGGCTTCTGTGAACGTGCCTGCTGATCACCAAAACGATCGGCTGCGTGCGTGTCGCATCGCACGCATCGCACGCATACGGCCGTGCTTGATAGGACTGGGCGCTCTCATATCTTCCTCGGAGCAACAGTCTGCAACATACCTGAGAAGCTAGACAGTATCGCCGAACTGGCTAACCCCGAAAATGGACCAATTCCGATCAGAGCTGATATCACAACACCCGCCGTAAACCCGGAAGGCATAGTGTTCAGTCAGAAGCAGATCAGCGGTGCCGGCAGCGCACACGCACATGATCTCGCTGAAGCTCCCGCACCCGTGGTAACCCAGGGTCACGCGGCCGTCTGATCCCTATTGCATATTGATCCGCGGACGCGTCGCCAGTAGTAACGAAGCCAAGACCAGGCGTGCTGACGTTGAGGACGCCTCTCGCTTATACGGACGGAGACGCACAATGGGGTATTAAGGCACTCCAGCACGCCTGGTCATGTGCTGTTCTGAGAATAGAGGAGGCGGTCTAAAGTAACACGAGCACCCCCGTCATCAGCCACAAACATTGCTCCAGAACATGCGGCCGCTGTCAAGGACAGCAGTCAAAGGGAGAGGGCGGTTGGACATCCCCAAGCACCTGGCTTGCACTTGTGCAAGCACATCTTTCATGTCAAGTGACACAGAGGCGGCTCAAAGGTCCTTGACATTCCCTGGCTACTGAGAGTCTGGCCAGACTCAGCAACGCATCACATCTCCTCTCAGCGCTGGATGCGCGCCGTACCTGCTTTTCGGGCGCTGTTCCTTCGGACCTGAAGGCTGTCGAATTCGAAATGGCTGCCCGAAAGCCGAAGGTATTTATTTCAGGGCACCATATTACGATCGCAATCCCTTCACCGACCGACCAGACGCATGGCGCTCTAACGTGAGGGCGAGGGCTGCAGGCGTTGGCTGTAACTGCGAGCCGCTGGCCGCCGTGGAGCGGCACCTGCACACCCCGTCTAGAAAGACGGACACATGCATCCAAGCCCAGCAGACTGCTCATGACAGCGACACCCGGTGCCGCTTGACCGTGCCATCATCGTCGATAGGTTCAGAAACAGGGCTCACGCCAAATAGCGCACCTTCTTGCCGCGCAGCGGACCCTATGGACCATCTCATCACAAAGATCGCAGAGCTTCTATCCGAGAGTGCAAATGCCGGGGGCCGGGGCGAAACACAGATAAGGACTGTGAGACGTATGAGCTGCATCGCATCGCCATCGCCCTTGAGCTGACGCGCTCAGATCTGGGTCAAAAGACAGGGATTGTGATTGGCGGCACCGGCGTTTCCTCGGAAAATACCATGTCTGCCTCTTCACCCTGACTCGGGTTACTGATAAAACTTTCGCTACACTTGGGCGCCATGACGGCCCTCGCAGCCACGGATGCCTCGGCCCCACGTAAGCCGTCGATCGCCTCTGCCTCGCAAGTTCCATTTATTTGTATTTCGTGCCGGTCTGCGACTGCGAGGGGGGGTCGTTGGCGCCTCTTCGGACCGTCCCCTGCCCGTACCTGCACATTCCCTTAGAGTTTGTCTCTTCGTTGCCTCCTGCCAATGAATGCGGGTTTTGAATCTATTTTCCAGACTCAGACCCGCTGAAGCCCACTCGTCAGCAGACACTCGGCCTTGGGCTGTCATCGCACTCCGATCTGCATGACACCCTGCCCTCCCGCAACACCCCAATGCTATCCCTGTAGGGCTCGTAGCCGCAGGGCCTGAGTGCCATATGCCCACACAGCTGTGACTGCAGGTACTTTTCCCAGGCCCGACGGCAGGAACGGCAACCCATCTGGGGAAGCTTGAAACTCCAGCACGCCGTTCCTTCAAATCTCCATCCACCACCAAGGAACCGCTAGCTAACCGCCGCAGGTCGGCCGCAACAGCAGAGATCATGAGCAACGGGACACACGTCGATTCAGCGATTGCCCTTGCTCTTGTGCTGACCCTGCGTTGTCTACGGCATGCTATGTACTGCTCCTGGTCTGTCCGAATGCCAGAGGCAGTACTCTTGCCCGATGAACCCGATGCACATCAGTTCCCAGCCAGAGCCGCCGACGTTGCTGGCTGCAGGACCTATATCTACTTTTCCTTGATCTCTTCGACTCCTGGTCTCCCCTTCCGGATAGCTTTCCATACTGCTTCTACGTCGGCTTGCCACTGATCGCCATTCCTCGGGTCATTGTTGACATCGACGTACGCGACTGTCCCCTCTCGACACATCACCGACTCCTTCGGTAAACAAAACACTCAACCCTCGCAGCGACCTCGGTTCCCTACCAACTTCGCCAGTCAGTACGATCCCGGTCTAGAAGGCTTCTGCCGACAAGATGACCCTATACGTTGTCATGTCCGCAGCTCTTCAAGACCTCACTTCGAGAGCCCTCGTCTGACATACAGCTGTTCTATCTCGCATTCTGTCAACATCGAACGACCGTCTTGGTCGGAGCCGCCACTGTGTCCTTGCTGAGCCTTGATCATCTCGCTGGCTCCTTGCTTGCAAGTCATTCTACTCCTCGTCTCGTCCTTGCGTCTCTCCAGACGACGGACTGGCTTTGGGTCGCCAAAACGCGGCGACGGTGTTCAACCAATATCGAAGCGATCATTACAAACTGCTTCAAGGAGCCGCGCCACCCTCCTTAAGCGCCAACGGCTTCCATCGCTCTGCGTTGAATATACCAGAGTGGTGACAGCATCCTACTTGCTGTTCGCACGCATAGAGCTTGATGAGCGACAGCAGTGTCCGCCTCCACGCGCTCTTGTAATTCGAAACGCATAAATCCATAGCTACGGGCGATCGTCAGGGTAAGAGCAGATCGCCCTAGAAAGTAGGCATCCAAGTGGATCAGCCACACACGCAACCCCTCCTCATTAAGTCGCGCCTCGCTTAGGTGCGACCGTCCAGAGGTCACCGGGTTCCGCAATCCCGTCGTCAGCACTCGTGCCGTGCGGGCCGGGACAGATCACCCACCCTCTTGGCCGTTCTTCATTGTCGTCCATGGGCGACTTCTACCCCGAATTCTACTCCTCTGGTTCTAGTGACTCATCCTCACCGGAGCTCGCCAGAATGCTACCTGAGGGGCATTATTGGCCCAACCGAGCTGGTTATCCTGAGTGGGCGTACAGGTGAGTCTCGCTTTCGAAATTGTAAACACGAGGATCAGAGCAAGGTGTTGTTTTCCCATCTTCTTCTCAGATTTCGAGAGAGCTGGATGATCCAGCGCTCCTCTCGTGATCAAGCTGAGGGTGTGCATTCCTTCCTGAAAATGAGCGCGAGCGGTCTGAGGTGCGCTTCGGACTCAAGGATGCAGGGTTATGAGCTCTTCCCCATGGTCTCTAGCGAGCCTTCTGTCCACTCAGTGGGCGCACAGCATCCGCTAATGCGATCCTACTGAAGACGCTCTGATGAGATTACGAGCTCGACAAGTTCTCATGTCTGTGGCACGGTCTCCCTGTAGCCCAATGGATCACCGCTGACCCAGCAAGTGCCGGCCAGCAGGCTGCTTCGTACGCGGCCCACTCTTCGCTCGATGGAGTTTCTCCTCCAGGCTTCTTCCAGCCTCATCCCATTGACTTTGCTGCGCCATCCTCCATGCCCCCTCCGTCGACTGCCTCATCCTCCTCATCCTACCACACTTCCGCCCCCCTTCTTCCTCCGCTCGCTGGACCATCCGGTGTCGTACCTTTGGCAGGCCCATCCATGGGTCACGTCGATCAGTCCCAGTTCGCCAACCGATCTGAGATGGAACAGCCGCAGCCGCCAAAGCCTTCAGGTCGGTTGGGAGTCAAGCGCAGGCAGAAGTACACTCGCACGAGGACGGGCTGTCTGACGTGTCGTGCTCGACGCATCAAGTGTGACGGTGCGCGGCCAACTTGTCGCAAATGCAATGTAGCAAAGCGCGAGGTGAGTCTGAGTTTCCTTCCCTATACCCCTCCCATGGCTCTGTGCTTGCTCGTTGATCGTTTGTCTCCTTTGAATGACCATTTGCGGGCTCCGTGGTCGAAGATTAGCCTCTGCCACTGTTCTGCGCCAGTGCTCATCGGCTCTCGGCTATCAGAGGATCGGCTCTGAACATCTTGGTACCACGTCCTCAAAACGAAGCCGTCGAGTGGGCGGTCTACCGGCGAGGGTTATACTGAGTGATGATTGGTGAGCGCGGTCTATCCCAGTCAGTAGACCATTCAGTTGATCAGCATGCTCAGCCTGCGGTGGTCGAAGAAGGCGAGTTGAAGAGTCTTTGATGTGGAATGTGAAGACTGAATGCGATGTCTCAATCCTAGAGATGATACGGTACGCCCATGGGACCGTGTCAACCCCGTGTCAAGTATGACGGGAACCAAACAAATGTTCTTGCTACCTTGAATCTTCCTACGATCGCTCTCATGCTATAAACCGAGCGCTGACAGATCAGTGCAAGTTCCCCCATCCCGATGAGATCTCGCGAAAGGGCAAGTCGAAGGACGCTTCGAAAAGCTCTGCGGCGCCACCGTCAACAGCCTCCTCGCACGCCTCCTCGCATGCTTCTTCCCATGCATCTTCAAACCCGGGAGGTAGCCCGCGGTACGGCACTGGAGACCGTCTGTCCGATCCCCCGTCGTCGGTGGGATCATCCGAGAGCTCTGGCCGGACGGCCAAGTTCGACATTGCGCAGGCATTCCCTGACGGCTTCGACTTTGCTGGTACGCCGCTAGGATGGGACCGAGCAAGCAGCGCCGCTGCGGTCGGGACATTCCTAGAGGCGGCGCTCATGGACAGCTTGCGGACGCGCACTGTGCCGCCAGCGTCGGACCAGTCTGCGCAGGCGCAGGCGCGCGAGGCGTGGTTGAGCTCACCAATCTTCACCACACCAAACTTTCTCGCGCCTTGGTTTCCGACACAGCAGGAGCAGAGCCTCATCCTGCACTACTGCGCCAATGCAGCGGATCTTATGATGGCCATTCCCACAGCCTTCAACCCCATGATGGCGATCAATCTACCCCTCGCACTGAACATGCCGCGAGGTGCCGACTCAGCCACAGATGCGCTCCGCATCTCTTTGCTCGCCACTGGAGCGGTCCATCAGGCCTTTCTTTTAGCGCGCTCCAATGCGAACGCCACCCAGACCAACGCCATGTTCCAGTATGCGGCCAATCTGCGTGATGCGGCTAAGAACATGATGCGGCAGGCATCGGGGGCTACGAGCGAAGCCGCCCTCAGCGCCTGCTCGTCACTCGCAAGCTTGGACATCTTGTTTGGCGGCACGGGGTGGCAGGAGAACTTCGAGCTGGCGAAATCGATTGTCGCTAGCCGCGGCGGGCCCGCAAAGGTTCTCGAGTCTTCGCCGCCAACTCAGCTGTCGGAGGGATTGACCGTCACGCCGGCACGACTGATCCTGGAGTCGCTCACTGTGTACGAGACACTGGGTTGCTTGACGACGGGCCGCGAGCCGGAGCTTCTCACGCCGGAGAACGTGGATTGGTGGTTCCAGAAGCCCGCGACCTCGCCCCTCACGCCAACAGCCCGAAGCTTCGAGCAGTACTCTGTCGAGAACCAGTTCGGAATCTCGAAGATCATCGTTCACCTCATGAACGGCGTCGCGAGGTTGCTGGCCCGTATTCACAAGTACAACCGCGGAGAGCCTCTCAACGAGCTGGCCGCGAACAGCTCTGCCTCGCCGACTGATCCCATGGTGCTCAGTGTGACGATGCCAACAGGACTGTTTGGCCTGGACTCGGGCCCGTCTTCCGTCAGCTCGTCCTCGGTGTCGAGTAGCGGTTTGACGCCTCTGGAACAGCGACCAAGCTTCAACCGTTCCTCGTCGAGCAGCACGTCCTCTGTCCTCGGTTCTGCGCACACGAAGGAGCTGTCTCGCATGGCCAAGTCGCTCCTCGCAGACATCAACGTCTGGATCGACAACCTGACGAACCGTCCGAACGAGATTCACGAGCGTGTTCAGGTCGGAAACAAGGCATACGCGTACACCATGAAGATTCTCATCCTCACGATGGCGTTCGGAATCAGCAAAGACTCTCCCATTATCCAGGAGGCGGCGGAGCAAGTACTTCAGAATTGCTCCTTCTCCACCGCCGCACTCGGCATGAGCCTCGACCTCATGTGGCCAGCGATTGTTGCTGGCTCGTGCTTCGCGCCTGGCAACTCGAGGCAGTGGCTTCTCACTCTCTTCGAGGGCTTCAGGTCTCAATGCTGCTTCGATGTCGACACCGCCTCCACTATTATAAATGAAGTCTGGAGGCGCTCCGATGCCGGTCTGCCCAGGGCTGACTGGAAGCCGGTCTGCGACGACTGCGGTCTGCAGGTCCTGCTATGCTAAGCGCATAACTTTGTTCCACAGTGGATCATCAGTAGCTAGAGTCATTTCGATATTAGTATTTCTGGTTCTCTTTGGTTAGTTATCGGGCAATGTATACATACAGGTCTTCTACCCTTGGTTTGGAACATCGATGATACACATTGAAGATAGGTTTGGAGAGGGGGATTCCAAGAGTGGCCAAGAGAGACACTTCGATCCTTGATGAAGAAAGTTTGCGGTACTGTGACGACAGCACAGACAGGTTTTGGTGAGAAGAAACAACACGGTTGCCGCAATGGCGAAGAGAGAAGAGAAAGATGAGTGGGAGTGATTGAGAGACGATACAAGGGTGAGGGGAATCATTGCTCAGACTGCGGGGCGGCGGGAAGAGTGCTGATGAGCAGTGTTACCGCCACCGTTGATTGCAGCAGGCGAGGCCACGAAGGGTGGACGAGATGAACCGCGCTGGTGGTGCCTAGCTGAGTGATCCGACTCTGGGAACAGCTCCTGATTGTCAGCGCTGCCCTTCGATAGCACTCACTGGCTGACCCTTCAGCGCTCCATCGGAGTAGAAGATCTGCGGACGCCATTCCTCGGGAGCATCCATGACGTGCGAGTTTCTAAGGCTCAGCGAGTAAGCTACGAGTTGTTCGTACCTGAACTTCGTGATAAGATTCGACTTCCCCTGGATGTTGGCGTAGGACACCTGAGTATCAGTGATCAGTTTCTGCGCAGGACACTTACTTGCAACACTTTCTCGCTTGCAAACAAATTCCACTTCCTACCGGCTTTGACCTCGACGAACGTGAGCAGGGCTTGAATGGAGGTGAAGTTGACAAAGGCGTAGCCCACGTTGCAGTGGTTGTTGAAGTCGAAGCGAAGGTAGACAAAGTCGAACTCGTTGGGCACTACATCACGAAGGATGTTGACCAGCTCTTCCCTGGACAGCTTGTTGGGCACGTCTTTGATCATGACTGTGGTGCGCCTATCGAGCCCGTTGACAATCCTGTCCCTGTGAATCACATTCTCCACAGGAATAGCCTGGGGGTTGTGCGGCGCCACCGACTGTGGGACAGACATTTGCTGATAAGCGCGAGCAGTCGAGCCCATCTGATCCAGCATGTTTTGAAGCAGGACAGGGTCCGACCAACGTGATGCTTGAGACTGGTTCTGTTGACGGGGATCATCGCGCAGGTTGTGGCGAGTGATACGAGCCCAGTCAGCGGCACCCGCCGATACAGAGTGTGCCCTAGAGAAGGTTGATCTAACCGTAGGGCTAGAGGGCTGAGTGTGAGGCAGGTCGTAGTTGATGCTAAAGCTGCGTCCCAGCCTCGCAGTGGAATGCCAGGCATTCCCGATCGGCCTGAAGCTCTCATTGCGAGGAGGAGTGATCATCGGGCTCGAGGAGGACTGTCCACTGTGTTTGTCACCGTACGCTGCAGACGCAAAGGTGTAACGAGACGCAGTCGACGCCGGGGTCGCGGTCGACTGGGGCATCGGTCGGCTGAAGAAAGGATCGCCCCCTCCTTCCGCTGTATCTTTCACGGTGAACTGAAGGTCCCCGATCTGGGCTCCATTCAGGACCTGCTTGGCCTTTGTGGCCGCTCGGCTGTCGTAAAACTCGGCGCGGAAAACCTTTGGTGAGCTTGGTCTGCCACAGCACTTACTGTTCCCGCAGGATCCGCATCAAAGAAACGTAGATCACCCATGCGGCATAGAACTGTCTTCAAAGTCAGCGTTGCCGCAACACATGAAACGCACCTTTACCCCTGCAACAGTCACAGATCCCTTCACCGTCACCTCTATGCAAGTGTTGGAGTCTTTCCAGACCTTTTCGTGGAAATCGTCGGCACGTCCATCAATCTAGTGTGAGTGTGACTGCGCTTCACTCGGACCTACTGCTCGGACGAGGTCCTTGGGGATAGCGGTACATTGGAGGGAAACCGGACCAAGAGTGTTGCCAAAGCGGACGGAGCTGATGAGAAGCTTGTTGTACACCTTCATGGTATCACGGGAGTCGTGGAAGCACAGGATAGCAAAGCCATGGGTATCCAGGTGGCGGACCAGTAGAGCACGATAGGGCGTGATATCCTGTTGGATCAGCTCCTGCCACCATCCCATGTTCTTACAGAGATGAAAAGCTGAACCTCTTCTTTCGTCACCGAGATAGGAATATCAGAGATCTGCTGTCAGACACATGCCAAACCGGAGCACGAACCAGTAGGTGGTGGCCAATCGTGTCTTCGTTCACGACCTGTGGCGACCTCGTAATGTCCTTCACCTTCTTGGCCAGGTCCGAGAACTCGCGTTGCGTGTCCCCGAACGGCGAGAACGTACTCCCAGAAGAAGTGTCCGCGGATAGCCAGGCCCCCTCGCCGCTGAGAGTCTGCGGTGTCACGGGCACAGCCGACGCAAGAGATCCAGGAGTGCTGGTCGAGCTAGCGGAGAGCTGAAACGTATTGGGGGTATATGCCTCGAATCCTTTAAGGGGTGAGGGGGGACGACGGCGCCGGTTGCCTTCCTTGCGACCAACCTATTTACATCAGCACCGAGAACATTGCGGGCTGCACTCACGGAAAAGCTGATGGGCCCATGAGGACCGTTCATCTCGTCATTGGGCAGCAGCGCGGGCAATTCGTTCAGCGACTGAGCATTAGCTGCGGCACTTGTCGGAAGCCCTACTGCAGTCAAGGTAGCGAGTGAGGGCGGCTCAAAGGTGTCTTTCTTGACGTCAGGATTATCATCATGATTTTGCGCGTCATCAGGCAATGGCGAATTACGCAGAGATGAATTGCTGCGTGCGTCAGTCAGGCTAGTCTAAGAGACGGACAAGGAAAGGGAAAGTACCACTTACGATGACGACGACGAGACGGAAGGCAGCACGGGACACTGCCCCTCAGGAGGAGTGGTCAACATGATAGCACACTGAGTGGAGGGTCAGCACAGCCTAGCGCCGCGGGCCGAGGAAGGCAGGTATACGGGGTGAGTGCCAACTGCACCGAGCTCATGGAGCCTATGCCCATATGTCAAGCATTTGATTCGATGAAGCGGCCAAGTGCAAGCCAACCGCCAGCTTTCATCCAGCTGAGATATGGTGGAAAGGGTAAGATACCTACCGAGGACGGGGTCGAGTCATTGGAGACACTCATTTCAAAGTGAGCATATGAAGGACGGTCCGATTGATGAAATTGCGGACGAACGTCTCGCAAGCGGCGGTGAGGGAAGGCCAAGCGAGTCCGGAGATCCTGGCTTGGGTTTAGCACGATGAGCACGCTGGTGCAGCGACCAGTAGCGTGTGCTCTGCGAGCCTGTGAGCAGAGCTTCGGCGGTGACTGGGTCTGGAGGTGGCTGAGATCGAAAGGATGGGGAGAGAGAACGAGGTCGAAGGAGGATTGAGGTGATGGGCGATGTGGACGATGCGAGAACGATCAAGTCAGAAGGAGATTGAGTGGTGATGATGATGATGGTAATTGCGTTGTTGGACAAAGCAGCGAAGGATGCGCAAGATCAGAGACGGCGTCAGAGAATCAGCGACGACGGATCCAGAGCTCGGAAACCACTGTAGTTTGAGCTCCGCCTGGCCGCCTATGGTAGGCAGGGTGTGAGACGGTGTGGTCTAGTCGCGTGCGCCTCGAGCCAGAGCGTTGGCCACCAGCGTACCCACTCGTACACTCGATGCACTTGATGCACTCGACGCCCAGATCTGATCCCGTGGCGAGATGTCCACCGTGCACCAGTTGCGGCGCTGATTAGCAAGGCTGAGATGAGTATGGGCAGGTTTGGGGAGCACACGAGTAAGGCGTGCACTTCGCGCACCTCTGCACAGACCGGATGCGAACCTGCGAATTTGTGGAACA
This sequence comes from Trichosporon sp. DN520, assembly GCA_030347605.1. Classification (NCBI taxonomy): domain Eukaryota; kingdom Fungi; phylum Basidiomycota; class Tremellomycetes; order Trichosporonales; family Trichosporonaceae; genus Trichosporon; species Trichosporon sp. DN520. Next base: position 659,864 of record JASJUY010000007.1, read on the forward strand.
GTGAGTGTGCACTGTTTCAGTTCCCGATGCGAAACAGCAAGCGGTGAGCGACCTCGACCAGGTACTAGCGAGATGTGAGCATAGGAGTCTCGCACAGAATGGTGCATGGGCATTAGCAGCACAGCGGACAAGAACTTGAACACGTAGCGACCATGTCATCGTCAAGCGGTACGCGAAGCAGGGGGCAGGGAGGCATGCGCGACCGTTCTGTACGGTGTGGGTGCTGGGAGACGAGTGTCATTGCTGGATGGCTGGAGAGGTGGGAAACGGTCGATCGTCGAGAGTGCAAGGGCGCATTCCAGGCCCCTTTGCCACCAGCCGATCTGGAGGCATGTCTCACCTTATCAACACCCGGAGGCTAATCCACGTGTTCATCCCTCACCGATCCAGGAATGGGCGCGCCGCCCCGCGCCGCACACGCCGCATACGCGCGCACATGACGCCAACGTTGACGGAATGCGCACGACGAGGAAGTCGACAACACGGTTACACCTCGTTGTAGCAACCCCAGCCAGCCCAGCCGGAGCTCAGCTCTTCATAGCCCACGCGTTGGAATTTGTCGAGGACTCGCTCACACCTTGCGTCAGTGTGCAGGACATCACTGTTCGGCGCAAGCCTGTGAGTCACCATGAATAGGAAACAACGCCCGACATTCTCAAGCGCGGAGCTAGAGCTTCAGCTGCAGCAGGTATGTCCGTCCGCCGCTTAGCCACACGATACATAGAGCTGACTTGCAGATCACGCTCGACCCGACGTCTGCGACGACCGAGAACTTTGAAGCCCTCACTCCGTTGATCAAGACCATCCAGGAAAGCGAGAGCGAGCAATTATATCTAAACAGCTTGGACCGCTTCGTCGAAGAAAAGGAGCGAGAGATTGAACAGATATGCGAGACCAACTATGAGGTTCGTGGAAACGAGGTGTGACTGAGATGCTTACCTTCAGGACTTTGTGTCGTCCGTTCTCACACTCTCGACTGTTCGCCAAGGCACTAGCCATCTGCGGAAGCGCATCGGCGAGCTCGATGGCCAGATGGGCGATGTCGGACGGGCCCTAGGAGAGAAGGTGATTGTTTCGGCGATTCATCACGCTGACGGACTCAGAAAAGAGCTCTCATAGAGCAGAAGAAGGTTGCGCGAAACATGGACGACGCTATCGAGACGCTCCAGACTTGCTTGCGCCTCCTCGATCTAGTGCATCGCGTTGGCGAGCTGACACGGGAAGGAAAGTACTGGGGAGCACTGAGGGTAAGCAACGTAGCCGGTGAACAGCACCGCTGACCTGCAGATGCTAGAGGACCTGTCTCATCTGCCGCCGCCGTCTATCTCCAATACTCCGTTCTACTTGCACCTCATCTCTTCATTGCCGTCTTTGCGGCTTTCGATTAAGGACGCTGTTACGGCCGGCACAAAGTCGTGGCTGTTCGACATCCGCGAGTCGAGCGCATTAGTGGGGAAGCTGGCGCTAAAGCACATGGATAGCCGTATTAAGCGTTGGCGTGCTAGGAGAGAGAAGGACGGTAACATCCGGTTAGCGAACATCGGCGGTGCTCTGGAGCTCGTCAACAATGAGCGAACCGAGTGTGAGTCATAGATCATTCACTAGTCAACACTGACATCTCAGTCAACGCACTCGACAATGAGCAGATCAAAATAGACTTCAGACCACTGTACCAGTGTATTCACATCTACGAAGCACTGGACGCCAAGGCTGAGTTACAGAGGAACTACCAAGATGACCGAAAAGTGAGTTATGAGATGCGTTCCCACTGACTCTTAGACGCAAGCCAACCTGATTTTGTCGTCCAGAGCGGCCACGACACCAGAAACACTTAAGGCCAACCTTCCCTACCTGATCCAAGAGCTCGTTGGCTTCTTCATCATTGAGGCGCACGTTCTTCGCTCCGCGCCTGACTTCAGGTCGCGACGAGATGTGGACGATCTGTGGGACGAAATGTGCCGACGCATTATGGATGTTGTCGGGCAGGGCCTCAAGGGTTGTAGTGAGCTCGAAATCTTCCTCGAGAGCAAACGCAATATCCTCTTGTTCGTGCAGACACTACAGGGTCACGGCTACGACGTAACAGAGCTGAATGGTCTTCTCATCACGCTGTTTGAACGCTATTCGGAGCTGCTGGTGCGCAAATTCAGTGCCGACTTCAACCACATTGTGTCCGACGATGACAATATGCCCATGATGGTGAACACGACGCAGGAGTTTGAGCAAGTAGCGGGCGTGTGTTGGTTTGCGGCGGGAGAAGTCGAGCAGCTGGCTATGTGAGTGACGGCTTCGCGTCGAAAAAGCTAATGCGCGCAGGCAAGGCTTCCCACAGGCGATGCCATTCTCTCAGACGTATCCCATGTGCTGCATCAACATTCGCAGCTTCGTGGAGCAGTTCTACCAGTTCGCTGATGGTGTGGCACAACACCATGTGGACATCGACGAAGTGCTGCGCAAATCATTAGACGATCTTCTTACCGATAACGTCAGCAAGCAGATCGCGCGCCGTCTGAAGAGCATGAGCAACCTATCCCAGCTTGCTCAGGTCGTCATCAACTTGGAGCACTTCACCACCGCTTGTGACGAGCTAGAGAGTGTTCTAATGAACCTTCGGTGAGCCAGATATGCTCGGCGTAGAAACTGACGGAGCAGCGCCTCACAACGTGGTGGCCCGGTGACACTGTCGTCCGCAAACTCGTTTGCGGAGACATTGAGGTTGGCGCAGAACCGTATCGACAGCTTCATTGCGTCGAAACTCGATTCCTTCTTCGACTTAGCGGAGTATACTTGGCTTCCGAGGTCGCCGCCTCCGCAGCAACATGAGCCAAGCACTTATGTGTTTGAGATGATCACATTCCTCACGGCGAATGTCGACTCAGTGCTGTTCGAATTGAATGAGTCGGTGAAGACTCACGTATACGGCAACGCGCTTTCGCTCATCAACAAGTGGTTCATGGTGAGTCTGCCGGCGGGCATCAGCTGATGTGACAGGACACCCTGTGCGGCCGCGATGTACCGAGGTATAACGAGAATGCGCTCGCGTACGTGTTCAACGACGTGATGTACATTCAGACCGAAATTGGTCGTCTTGATCGCCCGGGGTTGGACCATGTGTTTGACGAAGTGAAACTGGTAAGTGTACATTTGAAGCCGCCGCGAACTTGTCGCTCTCAACCCTCGTCGAACCGACGACGGACTCGAACGACCCAAGAAGCAGAGTGGATTCGGGCGGTCGATAGCGAGGACTTGGTGTGGTTTTGGCTGACGGGCAGAGTATTAAGTTGATTCTTGACGAGGCCGTCAACGCCTACATGGAGCCTTCAGTTCGACAGTTGTCGTACCAGGCTGTTAAACCGCAGAAGCTGGCGATCATGCTGAGCAAGCTAGCCGCTGGCGCGGCGGCTATGGGTGCGTCGAATAAGGCTGAGCGACGACGTGCAGAGTCGGATGCTGTTGCGCGTTTGCGCTAGGGACCGGAGCGTGGAAGATCCAGTTTTGCCGGCGCTAAAGGGCCGATCACGACCTGCTTATGACCTTCCAACCACCCGCTTATCTGAGCTCAAAGAGCGTTCGGATGTGTTGTATTTATGCCATTACATTGCTCTTTTCATCCTGATCCAGCATATCCAGACCTTGCTCCGTGATCATTGGACTGAGTTGTGCCCTCGGGGATGTCAAAGGAGGCTGTCGCCCTCAGCCAATACTGTTAGGCCGAGAAAGCCGACTCGGTGCAGCCCTCGACGAGTAAAGCGCCATCGACCCATCGCTAACCTTTGGTAACCGTGCCACGTGAGAGGTGTGGCTTGGTGATCTGCTCAGGGTTGTCGGCGATGGGATTGGGCGTCCAGCAGATCCGCACGGCCTCGTCTCTCCTCACTCGCAAGACCCAAGCCACACATTGCCTCGCCTCTTCTGCTTTGTGACGCTCATACGACCGGACCAATGTTATGAAAAGTGACCTGAAGTGTTGTCCTGAGATGTCTGCACGTAGCATGGGTCGACCCGCTTTGCGGGCTGCAGACGCACAGGCAGGTCCAGGCGAGGGGAGTTTCTCGGCATCGTGAAAAATGAACGGAAATCCATTAAGGGCATCGGAACAAGAGATCCGATTGGCCACTCAGAAGCGACGCAGAGATAAGAAAACGGCAGATAGGAATCGTCGGTCCGCATCCCTACCACGACCGACGTGCCGGCCCCCCGCCCACGCGCGAAGCCGGTGGTTGCCGCTGTGCGTGTGCGCGTGTGACGCAGTCCCACATGATCTTTGGGCCTGCGGCGTGGTCCCACGTCCCTTTGCCCTGCACATTGCAATGGGTTCTGACATCACTCGAGCTCGCTGTGCGGACATAACAGAATTACACTTTGAAGATCCATTCGCCCAAAATTAGCCGTGTCGTGTCTCGTGTCCTTGAAGAGCGTCCTGGCCAGCTGAGCGGATCGCGGAAGACAGCGCGAAGCTCCAAGCCTGCACTGGCGTGTTTCGATCGTCGCTCGCTTGGCAACTTTGCCTGTGTCATCTCGCAGCCGAGTAGATGTGATGCGAAGTGCGTTACTACACACCGTGCACTTTGAGAGAGCTGCATGCAATCGACGGCCCATGCCATAAACATCGACCCTGCACCAGAGGCGTTCTCTGGCCCGAACCGAACAGCCTTCCTCTTGGAAGCTGGCCCGCAAGTCACTTACTGCAGAGCTCGGAATGTGGGCATTCGGCATACACCGAGCTCCGAGCAGCGCGAACAGTACTCCAGATTCCGAGAAAAGTCACCGGCGACCCTAGGGTCAGGACCACTCGTGAAACTCTAAGCCACATTTAACGCGATGACAGACAGACAGAGAGAAGGAAGATGGCGCCGGTGAGGCGGAAGAGCCTCCACTCCAGAGCCTCGAATGCAGACCAAATCATCAGCAGAGAGCACATTTTGGCTACGCGGGCGGCGCCGCATGTGTCAGAACCAACGCATGTATGTGTCAGGTGTTGAGACAGTAGAAGCAAGGCTTTCCATCAATGAAGGCAGGCTAGAGCGATCCAGAACTGATCTGACTGTCCGGGTGTCTCACCTCCACCATGCAGTGAGGGAGCCGCCGGCATTGGTGTCACAGGATCACAGACAGGACCACCGTTCACACTTCGCAAGGGCAAGGGCGTGCGTCCGGTGCCTTCAAAGCACTCAGCTGCGATTATGGTTTGAGCGCCCTGCTCGAGAGCACGTGCTCTGCAATACGGCAGATAGTGTTGCCGGCCCTCAAAGCGGGGACCGTGCAGACTGCATGGCGCTGCTGTGCTGGAGCTCTCGACAGTGTCGTGAGAGGAGAGGTAGCGGAGTGCTTTAGAGGATTTACCGTATGAGATCTGAGGCACGCATTGACTCGCTCGCTCGCAGCAATAGGCTTGGGCACTGTTTGCTACGACGGATCCGCGCCCTCGCTGCTGGTGCACAGTGAGTCGCCCAATGAGTATGGAAGATGGACGCAGGACGCCACCCGTCGTGCCTTGCTGACGGTGACCCACCCTCCTAGTCGGCAGCCGGCCTCCACCTGGCGCGGGCCGCCTGGCACTGGCACTGGCACTGGAGGGTAGTAGTGCTGCGGTCGCTCAATTGTGTCCGCTTAGCGTGGTTGGCTCGGGCGACTGTGCCAGTCATACCATGCCTCACCATGCCATACCGTGCCAGCCCAGCCTAGTCAGGGGGAAAGGGCCGTCCACAGCCCTGGGCCCTGGGCTGGCGACATGAGCGCCTCCCTCGCCGCCGACTCATCGCCAGCACCCAAGTTCCTAGCACCGTGGTCGGTCGGTCGGTGGTCAGTGGCCAGTGACCAGCGGGCCGCGGGCCAGCCCGATCCGGCACACCATGCGACCTCACTGGCCTCATACTCACTCACTTTGTGCTCTGCGATCTTTTCCATCCCATCGGCAATACACCCACCCACCCCCCCCTCGTTCTCCACGCACACTCAGCGGCTCAAAGCTCCCTGCGCTCCCACGCCCGCCGCTCCTTGCTCGTGCCCGTGCTCTCTCTCGCTCACAGCATCAGTGGATCACTGCACATCGACGCTCGTCATAGTCCCGCTTTCGCCCGACAAACTAGGGACTGCGTCTGACTTCGACCTCCATCCACACCACTCGTCAGAGATAACGCTCTCCGCATCCACGCTCCGCATCCCTCTGCGCCTCTACCCCGCTTGCTAGTCTGCCTGCCTGCCCGCCTGACCACATCCATCCACGGATCACTCCGCCGCCGTCCTCGTCCTTCGACAAAGCCAATTCCTAATCGACTCTTGCCACGCTACGCCCCCCGACTGACCGACCGACCGACCGCCCCGCCCCGCCGCGCGTGTTCCGCCTCTGCGTGCTTGCCGATCACCCTTCTTGTATCCCGGCTCACCCTCCGACGAGGGCTAACGCAGCGCTAGTCTGCTAAGCAAAGCTTGCGACCGTTCCATCGACGCTCGCAGCTTTTGCTTTACCGTCTCTTACTCTGTTAGTCGTCTCTCTTCCCGTGTCTTTGCCGTCTACCGTCTCGCGCGATCTTGGTCGTCGGTACACACACACACACACTCACACACACATCACACACTCCTCGTATACTTCTCTCACCACCTCTGCCGCTCGTCAGGCCTAAGCCCAGGCCTCTTCAGCGTGACCGAGGCTTCTCTGACTCCCCTCCCTCTCGCATCCCAGTGCATTGCACCTCGTCTTTGACGACTGCAGGTCAGTCTCTCGGCCTACTCCCGGACCGCCCTTGCCAGTGCCTGCGCCGATCTGCACTCTTTCTTGTGGATACCGTCTCGGCGTCGCCAGCCACCAATCTCGGGGCGTCCAGTCTGTCACTGTAGCCTAAGCCATATGGCTCCAAGCAAGCACTACGCAAAGGGGTCGTGTGAATAACACTACTAAGCTGCGTACTCCTCTCACTTGGATGAGCGAATCGCTGCGAGAGCCAAGACAGTCTATTCATCTGTCATTCTGTCGTCGCTGTCACAACGTGGTGGCAACAGCAATCTCACATCGTGCTGCCCTCTTTTGCCTGCCAGGGGACATCGCTGACATCTCACAGTTCATCTAGCCCTCATCTTCAGCCACCATTTCTACCGGAAACCCCACCTCACCCTTCGGTGCGTTGTCACCGCGGTCAACCACCTCGAAGGACAGCCCCCAGTCGACTTCCACTTCAAGCTCGTCTGCGACCCGGCGACGGGCTATTTTACCGCGGCCGATCGCACCTCGACCGAAAGCGACGACTCAGACGAGTACCTCGTCGACCGGCTCGCAGCCCGCTGCGGCCGGCTCGAGCAGTAGAATGACAGTGAAACCGTGGCGGACCTCTAGCAGCGGCGGGTCTAAGAAAGGAAGATTCACAGTTGATGGCGGTGGTACAATGAGCCCTCAGCCGACCGCCGTTCCCACGCACATCAACGGCAATCGAGGCTACTCTTCGTCGCAGGGATTTGCTGCGTCGCCGCCGCAATCAGCCCAATCGCAAGGCTGGCCGGCCATGCTGCAACAGCAACAGCAGCAGCAGCAACGGTACGACAACATCGCAAACACGGACTCGTTTCTTGCGGACATCAACTCGCCCTCAGATGTGGCTTCTGTCCTCGGCACGTCTGCTGACTCGTTCACGCCCAATGCTCAGAGCTTTGCTGCGCAATACGCTGCTGCTAGACAGCCTCACAGCTCACTGCCCGGCAACCATGACACACCACAGTCACCCTGGCCGTTGGACGGCAGCCAACAGCCGCAACTCGACATGGCTAGTATCGAGCACTCTTGGAACGCATCACAGCGGCCGGGCGAGAGCCTGAATCCGACCAGCACTGCTTCGTCCTACGATGGCGATCACAACCTCCTGGCTAATCTTGCCGAGCTTCTGAATCAGCAGAATCAGCAGCAGCACCAGCAACAACATCAGCAGCAGCAACAACAACCAGCTCAACATCAACAGCACCCGCAGCACCAACAGCATCAACAGCACCAGCAGCAGCAACAGCGTCATCTGCAGCGACAACAACAGCAGCAAATACACCAGCAGCAGCAGCAGCAGCCACCGCAGCCATCGAACAACACGGCTGCAAACTCGCCTCTACCGATGAATCTTGTCGCTGCGTTGACCATGGCCATGCAGGCAGCTCAACAGCCGTCGCCCCAGCAGCCCTCGGCGCCTTCCTCAATGCAGCAGCCGGTGCTACCGGCCAACGCAAGCCAATCGCTGGCTCAGCTTCTGCTCCAGGCTCAGCAGAATCAGCAAGCTCAACAGGCGCAGGCCAAGCATGCCCAAGAGCAGGCGCAACAGGCTCAGCAGCTTCTTCTGCAATTGCTTCAGAACCAGCTTCCTCCGTCTGGTCAGTCCCCACAGCCCCAGCCCGACTCGTACAGGCAGCAGCAGCCCCAGCAAGGTCATCAGCAACAGCAGCAGCAGCACTACCAGCAACAGCAACAGCAGCAGCAGCAGCAATCGACCAGCTTGTTAACCCGTCGACTTCAGCAGCAACCGGGCGACAGTCAACAGAGACAGAGTCGGGACCCCGGCGGATTTGCCGTGCCGTCGCCTAGGACCACAGGTCCCATGCCAACGCATAATCAGTTTTCGTCACGAAAGCAGTCCAACGCCGGACACTCGGGGCAGGATCGAGAAACACCAGCAGGGACGCCGGCTGGTAGCAGTGACGCTGCTAGCCCTGCTGCAGACGTAAGTCTTGTTAAATTTGCCAGCCGATCAGCGCTGACCTCAGTCGTCGTCGGTGTCGTCTAAATTCCGGCCCATCAAGCCTCGTCGTGCTGAGGCTCCCCATCCGCCTGCACCGCCGACCCCATCGCCTCGCACGGCAGACAAGTATTCTGCGTCCGCGCAGATGCCATCCTCACGGCAGTCGTCCAAGGATGTCGAAACTCCGTGGTCGCCTGCAGCCCACGTCGATTTGGCCAGCTTGCCACCACTACCGCCTGGACTCACCATGGACCATCTATCCCAGTTCGGCGACAATGCACTGGAGATGGCAATCAGAATGGGCATGGGCATCGGTATGAGTTTGGGACAGCAACAACAGCGAGTACAAAGTCCGCAGATGCAGCATCCACCACATGTGTCGATGCGCAGTAGCGGCAAACCTGCCACCCCAAAAGCGTCAGGGCCGTCTTCTCCCGACACGACCGGATCACGCCAACGTTCGAACGATGTCGTGACCGAGATACTCGCCGACGACTTTTTCAGCTCTCGTTCGCCACTCAGCACTAGTCCTCAATCCGCAGGGTTGCCATTCTTCTCACCAGGCCTGGGAGGGCGTCGTCCCTCGGGCGATCCGTCCGGACCCGCTAGCCCTTCTGCATTAGATTTGCTAGCGCCGGAGCAGATGGCCCAGAAAGACCCGCTAGCGACCCAGGTATGGAAGGCTTATGCCCGCGCGAAATACACCATGCCGCATGCGTCACGGATGGAGAATCTCACCTGGCGCATGATGCATTTAACCATGAAGAAGCCGGATGACAAGAACGCGAGCGACTCGAAGGACAAGCATCAACAGCAGTCTCGCGGTGATGCACAATTTGCCACCGCACCCAAACAGCAACCTCCGCCACTGCAGCTCAACCAGACCGCCGAAAGCGAACCTGACCTGCCTCAGCCGCCCAGTTCTGCAGAAGAAGAGGCCGAACGAGGAAGACGCAAGGGCAAGTCTCGGGTGGTAGGCTTCAGTGCGGGCAACCGTGATACCAGGTGAGCTATATACGCATTCCTCCGACAAAAACGTGCGCATACTGACGTTCTCAGTGCTATGGACATTGACTGGCGAGCAGCATCTCGATCTCGTTCGCGCATGGCAGTCGACTGGCGCGCCGCATCGCGCTCTCGATCTCGTTCTACGTACCAGCGAGGCGGACGGCAGATGTTCGACGAGGATCACGCACACAATCTGCTGGCGTCCGGCGGCTCGGCTTCTAACACAAGCACGAGCATGAATCCATCGCCTGCTTCACTGCTGCCGTTTGCTCGGTCCATGCCGAACAACTACCCTCCATGGGCCGCGCCTGGAGCCGAGATGGCTATGTCGCAGCCGCTATCCAAGGAATATAACATGGAGCAATTTGCCAACGGCAAGGATATCAAGAATACGATCGCCTTCAGTGCTGCCAACTCCATTCCAGAGGTCAACGAAGACGTGCTTTCAACTTCCGCTCCCGATGCCGAATTCGCCAGGCAGCTTCACAACAACCTCATTGCGCAGCAACAGCAGCAGCACCAGCATCAGCATTATTCGGATGCTGGTAGCACAGGGGAGAGCAAGGAGCAATACATACCGCAATTACCCGGTATATCCGGGCCGGGTCTGTACCAGCCGACGCCAGACAATTACCACCCGCAGTACGGATTCCTTCCACGCCGGCCTGTTCGAAAGACTAGCTTTGATCACACTGTGCGCCCGAACTCGGACGGAACCAGCACCATCACGTCTCGCAAGCGTCCGGCGGAGGGCTCTCCGCGTGACGGAAGTCATCTTCCGCTGCCGGACGGGTCTAGCGCCGCCTTCCCATCGACGGACTTCACGTTCAACTACGATGGCTACAACAACTTCTTTGACTTGAGTACGGGCGCTCCTCAGCAGAACGGAGCACTGGGGGGACCTGGTCCCCAGCTGACGACGACGGAGTGGCCGGCGACGGAGAACAGCGACGGGTCGGAGCCCGCTGTTGATGCCTTCAACATGTCGTCGCTGTTCCCCAACACCATTCAACCTCAACTTTCCGTCCACCAGCAGTCCAACGAGAACCCATTCGACTTCCAGCAGCTCATGCACCTCTACCTCGGTGACAATGCTGGGGCGAACGGGACTCCGTTCACCCACATCAATCCGTCGGACGTCCTTGGCTCCGTACCGGCCTCTACGACGGCATCTGAGCCCACTCCGGCACACTCTCCCCAGACAAATGGCACGGGCGAGTCGACCCATACCGTACACATCCAGCAGCGTGTCACTGGACCGCTTCGGTCTAACAGCAGCCCGAATCTCGCCTCTCTCAGAATGCAGCCGATCACGCCTGCGGCTCCGGTCTCCACTGGCACATCACGTGGCCACAGCCGGCAGTCGTCTGCGGCTGCTAAGGGGAGTGGCAAGCGTTCTGGAAACGCCACGCCGACGGAGCCCAACGCTGAGGGCGGGGAGGGCCCGACAATGTGCACCAACTGTCAGACTACCAACACGCCACTCTGGCGTCGTGACCCCGAGGGCCAGCCGTTGTGCAACGCTTGTGGTCTCTTCTACAAGCTCCACGGTGTTGTCCGCCCTCTGTCACTGAAGACAGATGTTATCAAGAAAAGGTGAGCTGATGCACTATTTGACAGCACTGACTCTAGAAACCGTGCAGCACCTACCAAGGAAGCCGGCAGCGGACGCAAGGGGTCCAGGGCGCGTAACAGCAAAGCGTCGTCTCCGCAGGCTCAGCGCACTGCTGGGCCCAGCACGGCCATCCCTAAGCGCCAGCGCCGCACCGCTGCCGAAGATGACGACTCTGACGACGACGATGACGAGCCTGGAAGCGGGACAGCGTCGCTTTCATCTAGCTATGGGGCAGGGGGAGGAGGTCTTTTGAGCATGACGAAGAGGAACTAGACTGTGGACGCGAATGATACCCGTCTTGCAAGTCACAAACGCATAGATCGCTCTGTTTATTCCCTTTCCTTTAACGTATAGAGGGTTATCGGACTATGTATCAATCTGTTGTCTAAAGCCATGCTGTGTGCATGTGTGGGAGGGGGACGGAAGGCTGAGGTAATAGGCACGTGACCCGCCCTTAAACCTCTGGACGCGTCATATGAGTTGTCAAGTTGACGCGTCTTGACTTTACCTCCACTTTCGCCCCCGGCAGCCGCCCGACCTCGACCAACTATATCAGACTACATATATATTCAACAAATGCTGTGAGGATCCCAGACGGATGTCTACAGAGCACCCAGACGCCGGGCCGAGCTCGGCAAATGGCAATGCTGCTGGCTCCAGCCAAGCGCAGGGAACGCTCGCTGCGATGTGGAGCAAACCAGCCATCGCTCCTCCTCCGACCGAGCCGTCTGCGCCGACCTGGGCCACCGACTCCGTGAATGGTTTGGACCACAGTGCAGCTCCCCCACCTCCAACACTGGCACCACCAGCAGCCAACCGTGCTCCCAGCGCTTCTCAGCCCCGCAAGCGCAAGAAGAAGGAGGAGAAGGGACCACCGCAGGGGAAGCTCGTGTTTGGCGCGAATGGCGTCGGATACGGTGCGCCTTCCCCGCCGCCTGCGGCCTCCGATACTGAAGAGAAGAAGAATGCAAAGACCAAAGGGAAAAGGAAGTCGGCTGCGGCTGACGCGAATGGTGACTCTCTCTCCTCGTCTTTCCCGAGCTGACCGCAGGTGAGGAAGGCAGCAAGAAGCGCCGAGGGAAGGCGTCGGCCATCGGAACTACTGCGTCGCAATCGCTCCTTTCGTCAGACACTGCCTCTGAAGCTGCGGAAGATCCGCAATCAGGTTCCGAAATTGAGGTGCTAGGCGAGGGCCGACACAAAGGCTCCGGTAGCTCGCGCGACCCGGTGCGTCTCGACGAATCGCCGAAGCTACCAAAGAAGATCGTCTTTGCGAGCGATCAGAAGGCGACAACTCATAGCTTCTTCGCCAGGCCGCTTGATTCTGCAACGTCACGGCTGGGAATCTCAGCGCCGGTCGAGGCTCAAGCTGAGTCGGGAAATGGGGTTGCACCGGCCAAGAAGCCGGTTCACAACTTCTTCGCAACTGCGGGGAAGGCCGAAGCAGGGTCGACGAAGAAGGGCTGGGGTTGCTGCAAGGAGGGAGACGAGCCCATGGCTCCATTGCCGTACGGAGATTGGGCAGCTCACATCGGAGCGCGCTTCGACGGCGGCAAGATCTCCACACCGCATCGCCAATTTCGTTTGCGGGCCGACGACGACGCAGCCTTCTGGCAGCATTACCTCTCGGAGCCAACGAGGTCACCTCCGCCACCACACATCTTATCAGAGCCGACGCCAGCTGCTTCGCCTGATCTTGACCACCCGGCGATTGCTGCGGTCGCGCGCAGCCCGCACGATCCGCAGCAATCATGGTGCGACCAGCATCGGCCGCGCGAGGCGGCCGCCGTTCTGGGCAACGAGGTGGAAGCGAGCTATCTCCGCGATTGGCTGAAAGCGCTCTCTGTGGGCGGCATTGACAGTAAGCGTGTGATACGCAGGGTACACCGCCGCAAGGCCGTCAATCCCGGGCTGTCATGGATCGTGGATGACGCTGGTCTTTTCGGCGATCCTTTCGGCGATGCTATGTACGAGGACGACGAGATCCCAGAGCCAGTCGAAGAGCCCTTGCTGCCGCTCGGCGCCCGTCCCGACAGCTATCCACCTATTGGCAATTGGGTTTCAAACACCATCCTGCTGAGCGGGCCCAGTGGCACGGGCAAATCAGCCGCTGTCCATGCCGCCGCGACAGAGCTCGGCTGGGAGGTCTTCGAGGTTTATCCCGGCATCGGGAAGCGGACTGGGACAAACCTCCTCTCGTTAGTAGGAGACGTGGGGCGAAATCATACAGTGACTCGTGAGAAGAAAAGCGCATTGAACAAGAAGGCCCCGGCCACAAATACTCTCAAGTCAATGTTCAACTTGACTCCGCGCGCATCGTCTCAGCCGACACCCCCGCCAAAGGCCAGCCAGGGATCTGCCGCAGACCCCATCGAGCTTGACAATGAAGCGCCTGCGGCGCCTCTCACCTCAGGTATCAGGGAAGCCTTTGCGCCTGCCGCGGCAGCTGTTCAGAATGGCTGTGTGGACAGCAATGACGCTGTTGCGCCGAATGCGTCGGATGCGCCCGAGATCAAAGCGCAACAATCACTGATCCTCATCGATGAGGCGGACATCCTCTTTGAAGAGGAAAGCAGCTTCTGGCCCGCGCTCGTATCGCTCATCGCCGATTCGCGCCGACCGGTTGTCATCACTTGCAATGGTGGGTCGTCTGCTAGATTGTCGACTGACAGGACAGACATTAGTCGGATACCGCTCCAGACGTTGCCGCTGCAGACAATTTTGCACTTCCACCCGGCATCGATACCCCTCGCGCGTGCTTATCTGTCCGCAATTGCCAAGCATCACGGAGTAGAGGATGCCGTGCCGAAGCATCTGAGGCAGCAGCCCTACCACTGTGACCTCGTGGACCAACCGCTGCCTCCCAGCGGTAACGAGCCAATGGAGACCTTTGACTTGCGTGCAGCGATCACGCAAATGCAGCTCGACCGCGGATCGGTCCCAGAGAAGGGGCCGGAGGACATCAGAGAGCTGTCCTCTCTCGCACTGCGTCTTGAGAACATGTCTTTCGCTGATGCTTTTGTGTCTCAGCGAGACTGGGGAAGGCTCGAGGTAGGTTTGTGTGGCTAGACCTCGAAGCTCACACCAGATGGCGGAGATTGACCGCTACAATCCCACCCACGACGATGAGGAGGCCCCTCATCAGCTGCTGAAGCCATTCACGCAGGACCTGCATCCAGTGCTCGCTGTGTGCGATCACTCAGATGACATAGCGGATACGCTCGTCGCGCTATCGGGTGGCGCTGTGTCATTCAACAATGTACAATATGCTCAGTGAGTTCTCATCCACGATCAATGCTAACGATCAGAACGAAGTATATCCGGCGTGTGCTGCCACTACTGGACGAACTCGTATTCCTATCAGGTCGGCTGCTGCCTCATCCGTCGCTTTTCCTGGAGCTGATCCCGTTTACGCGCACGGTTGTGCACGCTGATGATGTGCTGGTCGTCGAAGACAGCCAGGCCACGGATGTAGGTGCTCCGCGGATCAATCGCCGTACGGGCCGTCTCATGCGCACTGGGCGATACGAGCGCTGGCTGGATTTGCCTGATGAACTGCTCGACATAGCGAGGTATGGAGGTTTGGAGTGGACGAACAGTTAGACATGTAGAAGTCACCACCATGCATGTATTTGTATCACGGCTATTTTTCCTAGCGATTAGATCGGAAACGCCCAAGGCGCCCGGGCCGACATTACCGTGCCTGAACACGACGCGCACGGCCCAAACACGGACCCCTCCACTCTGACTTTCCCGTTCTCCCACTTCCCACAAGAACTGCCCGGAGCACCGGAGCACCCGCAATCATGATTCAGCGACGGCGAGCAGCCCCTAATGGTTCCAGCTCCGGCACCCCGGCCCATGCGCCGCAGGAGTCTGCCCAAAACGCAGCATACAGGCCGCTCCGTCACCAGACCAGTCCGTCAAACTCGACCTCCACCCCACCGCGCTTCGGCGCCGCCCCGGCTTTCACACCTCGCCCGAACCATGTGCACAGTAACTCGAGCTTCAGCGGGTACGGCAACGGCTTCAGTCCCATGATGGGATCACCCGCGATCGGGGGTGGCATCGGGGGGATGGGTGGTCCGACGACGGGCCTGGGACAGTACATCGAGGAGAGCGATACGGGACCGGTACTTCAGCGCCTCGGGAGGCAGGTCCGGGCCGGAGTGAGGGATATGGCTGAGCTCGGGCGGAGCTGGAGCCTGATCTGGGGGTGAGTAGTGCTTCAGGCGGACGGGGGGCGGAGCGGCTCTGGCAATAGAGTGATCAAGGCTATTCTTCGTTCAGAGCTGACCCCCAGTGATCCGGAACTCCGCACGCGTGTGCTGAAAGTCACAATGATCAACCTAATCTCGTTGTTGCTGCTATCCCTGCTGCCCCTGATGACGCCGGTACTGTCTCAGAGCTCGCGCGCCGCCAAGGTTGGATTCTGGTACAACGTGCTCCTCAACTGGCCCATGTTCGCCGTATGCTTCGCCGTCAACGCACTCTGGGGTCCGGGCGTAGCACAGCGCGCACAGGCTGTCATGCATCCTGCGTGAGTACATTGTCTCTACACTCCTGCGATCCTCCCAAAATCATTTTCATCGTTCCCTCATCTTTGCACGCTAGCCATGCTCCCCAGCTGACGGCAGATACCGCACGGGCGCCTCGGAGTCCAAGCCGGCACCTCCATCGACCACTTTGCTCACGCTGACTCGCCTCCTCTTGATCGGAGACTTCACTCTCGTGTCCAGATCGCTGGCGCTCATTCCCATTATCGGCCGTCCTGCAGCGTTGGCGTACATGGCCCTCGTCAACTCGTACTATGCGTATGAGTGGATATTCGCGAACCGCGACTGGCCACTGGGCAAGAGATGCGCTTACATTGCGGATCGCACCGCCTACATGTTTGGATTTGGTGAGTGGCCGTCCACTGCGCGTCATCGCGCTCCTCGTTGACCAACCGCAGGTCTGATCCCAACGCTTCTCACAAGCTTCTTCCCGCCCTTGATCAACATGGCAATCTTCACACTCCTGTACCCCTTCCTCCTCATCCAGGCGCTGCACTCGCGGCCGCCTGCGGGCGGCGACGTGCTGCCTGCATCCTCGGGAGCAGATGCGATCGGAGCAGACAGCGCTGGTACCGCTGGACCAGCAAACAAGTTCCGCGTGCCCATCTTCGTGCTCGCGCAAAATGCTTTGGCGGGCGCTGAATGGTTGCTTGCTGCTATTGCGCGGGAACGGGGCGGAGCGCTGGGGTCACTGAGGGAGAAGAGTATGAGGTATTAGATAACATGGCACGGCTGGTCCCGTGTCATGGGGTTGGTGGAAGTCAGTAGTGTACAGTCAACGCTGAGTAGAATCGACTAGAGCGCAGCGACGCTGAACATTTCAAGGAGATGCAGATCTTGTACGACACCGTTTTCCCGCATCTCGAGCTTTGTACGAGAAGCCTCGCATTTGACATGGAGCGCTCAAGCAATCAGAGCATGAGGAGGCAGTGGTCCGATTTAAAGAAGCAGGGGCTGACACCCTACGTGTTCGGCAGCTGGCTGTAAGCCGGTGCTTGCAGACTTGCATTCGATCGGGAGCCTCGGCAGTCGCGTGACGGAGTGGACGCCGAGGTCGGATGTCGGGGCCTGTCATGCTCGCAATGTCACGTACAATATAGCCAAAGATTGGGTGCAGGATAATCGTACCGTCACCGAGCTCCGTCCTAGACCGATATGACAGAGTGCAATGGTATGACGAGGTTGCTGGCTGTTGCCATCCCTTGCGTCTCGCTGATTTGAGCATTCACCCATACACAGCTCTCATCACGTTAGTAAAGTTCGGTAAGCTTCGACGACTCTGCTTTTGAGTAATTGTGGATATTATCGTTCTTTCACGCCCCCGACTGGCCTGCTACCCCGCTGGATGCTCCGTTCCAGTCGAGATGCCGTTTCATACTGCCGAGACACGGATTGAACGATCACGCTTCACCCTCCAGGACACACCCTCCTGGCGGCGCTTGACGGCGCTATCTCTCTCGCGTCATGGTGTGTCGAAGCCTGGGCTTACAGGATACCGCATGAAGCAAAAGAAGGCGCGCACGGTGTTGTGCCATGGATAGGACAGTGAAACCAACGCCGAAAGTCCGGCGTGATTCTCGGCCAGGGGAGGAAGGGCGTGCCAGACGTACTTTTCAGCGTCTTATGGCACCTGTGGCTTGCCTAATCATGCTTCGCACTCTCAGAAATCCCTCTGGTGATATCGGTCGACCTGGTGAAGTCATGGCATTTTTGAGCGCCGTTAAAGGCCAGTCGATTGCGTCAAGCCATGCGCTCACTGGCGGGCGCTGTTAGAGAGGTGGAAGTGAAAGAGCGAGCCCTCCCGTCGACTGTTCGGCCTCAATGCACGCGTCAAGCACGGAGTATGTCGAATTCGACTGACAAACCGATGCGGAGGCGACCTTGGAGCATGGTAGTATTTTGCTAGAGCGAATGAGCGGGCGCAGAACCCAGTGTTGACATGTCGTTGTGACGGGTGGTGAACTCTACTGCGGAGTGTCGATCCCACGTGATGTGAAGATCCCGGCGGCGGTGAATGATTGTCGGTTCAAATTCGCATCCGCTTAACGGCCAAATCTGGCGGCAGCGTATTCACAACCACAGGCTTGGCAGGGTGCGGGTCAGACACGAGAAGACCAGGCGCCAGGCAAAGTTGGCATGTCAGTCCTTCTATGGGCGTGCGGCCTCGTCTCCGTGCACGGCGCCGTCTTCTTTCATAGCCGCGGCGCTCCACACCTCCGAAGCTGCGGCTGCTGCAGCGGCGACCCTGATGCGGTCCAAATTCCGCCTTTCCAGCATCGGCGTCCGCCTAGACTTTGAATGCGCTGGTATGTGAGGGAAGTAGGAGCTCGCTGGTCATTGATGTCACCGTATCTAGGCTGCCGTATTAGTTCTCGCACGCTCTCTTCAGAATCAACCACAAGGCCTCAGATCGTACGTCGACCTCGGGCAGGGAGACTGCGGTCAGTGTCGCCGGCGGAGACAAGACCGCTCAGTCAAGGGAACAAGTTCGGGCTTCGCAGCCGTGATAGGGCTGGGTCAGTCTCCGACTTTCGTGCACAGCGTGAGAAGAACAAGGGACCTCTCGAAGAGACAACAGAAAAGGGACCATGTCGTCCTCTCTTTGACCCATCGCCTCCTGTGTTGTTGAGTCCATACCAACGTCACGCCTTCACATTGAGAGGTTAATCTTCGTCGTTCCTTGCGACTTGACAGAGATCGTCGACCAGCCTGGGGCAAGGTCCGCAACTGAGTGGCGTACTCCATGCTCACAGCTTGACTTTCGTTAACAAGGGCACATCAGTCGACTGATGTCAGGTCCGATGGACAGGAGAAGCGGTGTACCCGTGTCAAGACTGAAACTGGGTTCGCGGAAACGTTGAAGCCCTGCTCATCTGCGGACATGCTTTGCCGTCTTCCTCGTCCGGCCGCCGGGAGACAGCGTAGCAAGAGCTGATTGCAACCTCTGCGCGAAGCTGCAAGTTCAAGTGGTCGACCTGGCGTTCTTCAACCTCTCCTCACTGAGCTCCGTCGGTAGGTCCTACGACCCAAGGAAGGAAAAACGATGTAGGCTACGAGGTGAGAGTCTCAGCAAGTGCTTTTGCACTGTAGACAAGGTGACGGCGAGTGGAGGAGAGTGGGCGGGCGGCGTGATTGGCACTCCGGCTCGGTGCCGGAATGCAGCCGCACGAAATCTCTGCAAAACCGACGGATGGCACAATACGGCGCCTGCAATCTCAATCATCCGTGCACGCAACTTTCTTGCATTGCTCTCTGCTCCTAGATGTCGACTGATACCTGGTGCAAGTAATTGCGGTTAGGCACTGCAAAACGCAGGAGATTGTTACACGCATCCCCACTCTGGTTACCGACCCGGACGCCTGCCTCGTTTAAGAACCCACCTCTGCCTACTCTGCGCAGCCAACTACTCAAGTAACATCCATCTATACTCAGCTTCACGGAGGCCAACTCCCTCCAAAAAGCTTGGGCAAGGCAGCCGCTAAGACTGGACCTCCATGCAGTGAAGAGCTCAGACCAGTGAGTATTACGAAATATCGCGCGGTTGCCCGTGAATGCTCACATTCAGATGAGCATTCGGTGTGCACGCTTGTGACGATTGAGCAAGGTCTTGGGCTCTGAACCCGGCCGGACTCACCTATGACACTGTGTTTCAAACAACATAACAGTCGAAGGTGTCCTCCATCAGGTTGTGCGATAACGGGCGCGGAGAATGGCTCGATTCGGTCGTGGTCTCCACAACTGTAACGTCGAGGACGGAACCGCCGGGAGGGAGAGTCACTTGCGTCCAGCCGCAGGCTATCACGACAGAGGAAGGTCGCATGCTTTCTCTCCTGCAATTGGCGACGACCTCCTCCATTTCACAGTCAGAAGGAGACGGGTCTGGGGGCTGGACAGCGGCGAGGAAGGCTCGCCCCGCCCCCCTTCTCAGTCGGTAGCGTCGTCCTACGTACAGACGCTGCAGGTCACGGAACAAGGGGGAGGGGGTCTCGAAACAAGCCCATCGACTTTCGGAGACCGGCGCATCCATGTTAAAGGAACGTCGAGCCAAGCTCTGCTGACCCACATAATCACGCAGACCATTTTATTGCCTCTGCTCACTGCAGCAGGGCAAAGAAGAGCTCATGGGTTTCTTGGGCTGTCCTAGTCTACTCACGTCATTTACAAGCAGCTCCTGATGTCATGCTCACGCTGAACCGTCCTCAGAGCCAGACGTGTCGTATTCGACGGCGACAAACAGTGATTACTCGTATCGTTTGTGACGAATCATCCATGAGCGACCCCGAAGGAGCTGTGGCCAGACCATTCTCCTCAGCGCCTTTGAGTGAGGCGATGTCTAGCAAGCCACAGAAGCATTAGTTTCCAGAGGCCCATTCCTCACCCCAAGACCTGACACTCAGAGCGATCACATGGTGAGCTTACCCTGAATCACTAAAGAATTCTTATGACCGGAGTCAGACCTCAAATCCGGCCTTCCAACTGTCATGTCTTCATTGCAAGAAGGGAGGGAATCTGGCAACGTGTCGATTGCAAAGTATTCAGACGTTAGCACTTGCCTCATGCATCAGAGCGTGCTGGCTTGTAAGTGCATTGAAGATCACAGGGGTGGAGCATAATGAGAGCCTGACATCGAGAACTTACAAAATCCTCGGCGATTTCGGTCTCCCAATCGCGAGCCTCACTTTTCGATACGAAGTCATTGAACAAAAGCCCTGCCGGTGATATCTGCTTCAAGGATCTGGACTGATGCTTGTGTTGAAAATGACTGAGTATTTATTGACGGATGAGGAGCTTGGGGTTCATGGGAGGCGCCGTCCGCGGTGACCCGTATCACGCAGGGGCCGATTAACCGACAGTCGACTACGCTGAGTCACATACGGCTGGAAGAGCCGACAGCCCGAAGGCGCGGCTGCTTTGCACTCCAAGCACCATCATCACAGAGACAACCATCACAGCAGGACTCTTAGGGGCTGAAATGCTGTTTTTGCGACATTTTGAGCGCAGGGAAAAAATAAGCCCGTGCGCCTCATCGGCTCCGTCTAATTCGACTTCGTACCGGAGAGGACACACGACCCGTCTAGAGTGTAATCACTTCTGCATCTGGGCCAGCGTGCTCCATGCTACAGCTCTCAGGGATTTGACAAGGCGCTGGGTCTATGATTGTCGCTAAACGAACAAATACGACTTGTCATCCTCCCCACTTTTCTACCTCGCCCGTAATCGGTTACAAGATACGTCCGACATGTCCCAAGATGCCGACGAATGGCTTCAGCCCAACAAGAGCCTAGCCACCGCGCTGTTGACTGACATGCTCTTCTTCGGGTGTGACCTGTGACTTTGGGCTGGAATCAGACATTAGCGGGCGTCTGATCCTTCGCCCCTTGTGAATGATCCTGCAGGATTGTTACGGACTCCGTTCGGCTCCCGATCTTGAGATCACACACGCAGGGGAACAAGGATTAAGAGCACAAGTATGGCTCTTGACCAGGTCTTCTTGAAGTACGGAAATCAGCCACGACACCTGCTTACGGCCCAAAAGAAGCTGATCATCTTTGTCGGCATAATATCCTCGCTTTTAATCACCTGTTCGGCTCATCTACAACGGCTCTCACGGCGGGAGCGTAATGACGGATCACAAGAAGAGCTGCTTTCGCCTCTCGTATCGTCGTCCGTGGATGAGTCTCGCTCTCGGCCATCCCCACGTGAGTAAATGTTTGATCTGCGTTATTACACTGGAGTATGTCGCCCCATGGTGTAGGTGATTAGTGATAGGCTGAGGCTGACCTTGCCGAGATCTCTTCATACAGCGACGCAGATCTTATCGATACGACATGCCACCCGAATATCGGCCTAGTGTACGTGGGCCCACTGGAAAGTTGCTCGGCCTGGGATCCACACTGAAAAACACCGGCAAAACAGCCGTGGTCCATGAAGATGCATCTCTCGAGGATGCTTTGGAGGTACCGTCAATCGCAAAGATATCAGCTAAATTTTCGAAATGATATTGGTGAGATACCGAGATTTTGAATAATTTACGAAAGAAATCGTAATTGACAATATGGCATCAAACAACGAGTACAGCCGTTTGTTTCATGCAAGGCGGACTTAGTCTCATCTTATATGAATACCTTCAATCTCCCAGTGCTGCCGTAAGTCGCACGATAGGGTTAGCATACCCACTGCAGATGAGGGGATCGGCGGCGCTCTCTTTCAGTTTATGGCGTAGGCAAGCTGATCACCCCCTAGAGAAAAGCGCCTCACTCTTCGGCTGTATTTGATAACTATTGACTTAGAAGCCAGCTTCGTGACTCAAGATATTCGGCTTGTTTTGCTGGCAGCGCAAATCGCTGAGCCACAGTCAATCGTCCGCACACAGCGGCCCCGCCTCAGATGATTGACGGCCCAATAAGAGCGAGACCGAAGCTCGCCAGCCGGCCTTGAAGCGAAGTGGCAGCGACTCATCTCCTCTGACTGTGACCTGACTGCCGACCTTCGAGGCGACTCAATGTCGAAGGAAAGCAAGCCCTGTCACTACTCGGCAAGCGTCCACCTCGTTACGCAACGGTCGCAAGAGCCTACACAATCGACACAGTGACTCTCTGTAACCTCTGTGCTCATGGAGGCCCCTAGCACCTTAGCAACAAGAGCTAAATCACGGGCAGGTTACAGGGCCACTGAGTTGCAGATTGTAGCGCAAGTTAGTCGTACGTGGCAAACATCCGTGTGATGCTAAATTAGACACTTCATGTTCGCTAGTGATTGAGCACGCATGTCGTTCTCAACTCCTGTCGCAGGTTTACACTTTGCAACCATGGAGATTACGCAGCCCCATGACACCGATCCCGACGCTGCTGACACCGTACCTGCACTCCACCGGTCCGATCAACTGAGGGCTGCGCGACACACGGCGGGTTTGGGTGGACAGTAGAGCCCCCTTCGTGAGCTAAGCGAAGAATAAAATCTGCCACATGAGAAACAAGCCATCACCCTGGGAAGGGGAAGGAGATGGCACCCGGTAGGACGTTCCTCGCGGCATGGGGTGGACGGGGCCCGAGATCGATGCCAGAGATGAGAAACTTTGCAGGGCCGTGGCTGCCACTACTCCAATGGGCGAGTCATTACAAAGGAGGCTGCGTCTCGCACGCAACAGTAGCGATGAGGGATCGCAATCAGACAGCGCAAGCGCCCAACGTGGCACGAGATTCAGGCTGACACCCAGAGCCATGAATATCCGCACTTCCCTTTTCGAATGCTGTCGCCCGGGCGACTAGGGAGCACCGCGCTCCATGAGGCGGAGCAGTGCGGAAAGTGGCTCAGCGGTCGCTTAGTCGACACTCCCCGCATAAATACAAATGATTAACGGCGAGTTATTTGTAATGATGTTGCCATGTACAGCATGCTCCCCACGTGATTCGCTGGTGTGACTGTATGCAAAAGGCTTACGATGCGTTGCGTGAGGCTGAAGTGCTGGTTACGAAGGCTGCGAGGTGTGGGGCTGACAGCTCCGGTTAACGTGGCGCCGACGAGCTGAGTGTCAGTCTGATTTTCCTACATGCCCTGTGTCCTTGCTCACATGAGGCAGAGGACCAGAGCCAAGTTGCTGGGGAAGGCGGAAGAGCTTGCATACTACTTGATCGATGGTCCCCAGAGCCACTGCCCTCCAAAGGCGATGCCTCGCAGATGATGCTGCTAATTTCGATGAATAAAAACACTTATGCAGATACGCACGCTGAGTGGCGGATTAAGCAATAGCGCCTGCATTCCGCGATCTGACAGCTCGCTTTCGGACATCACGCGTTAACCGAAGAAGCGAGAATTGCAAGGGCAGGGACAGTCACGACCTCCGCAACATGTTCCACTACCCTCTAATTAGTGTGCATCGGTTACAACACCATCCCACAGACGACGTTTCTACAAATTAACACCAGCTGTCCCACAACTTTTCTACAAATCAACGGTTCCTCTTCGGTTGCGACCGGACCGTGCTGCCGTTTTGCAGATATAGCGGAGACTATGCGATATCGATGGCCAAGTCTTCGAAATGGCCCCAAAGTTTACCTATTCAGGCAGTGACGCACGGGAGGCGCAGGACGCGTCGCGTGCGAAGGGGCTGCCTGTCGTCTCCCTCTACAGCCCGAAACAACCGGTGACGATTTCGGGCAGAAGCTGCCCGCCTGTAGTGATAAACCTTATTGCACATATACAGGAGAATTGGGGAAGGACGGAGTATCACGAGGTGTCAGTAACAGTTCGCTGACACAGGGCAAGCTTGGCAACGCTGTCATTGGGTCGTGCGCTTTCCGGGATTCACTTTGTGCCTGTCTCCTCACAATGCGACCTGCGATGGGAAGGACACCTGGCAGCGTGGTTCCGATATTCAATCTCCCAGGGCTGGGATCCCGGCCCGATTGTCCCAAACATCAGGCCCGCACAAGCGAAGTGGTCGGCACATCGGTCGGCACGTTGGTCGGCAGGCTGTTCATTAATTCTGGAGCGGCTCATAAATCGCGCATCTCGGACACATTTCGATCAGGACCCATCTGAGGTCCAGGGCCCCGAACCTCGTAGTCCGCATATCGGTGAGCTATCTTCAGGTCGCTCTCCGCTGGACCTCATGGGACGCCGTGATGCGAATCGGCGAACTCCGCTGCCGCCAGATGTCCGTCTCTCGAACGCTGCCGTTACCAGCGATCATGCGCACTATCGTCGGATGACGCAATGAGATAATCCTCAGATGTGCCCCCTTTCAGCCCAGCCCTGCTCCGCTCCCCTGCTCTGCAATCCGTAGCCGCTCTCATGAAGCCCCTCGTCTGCATTGCGTGTCGGACTGGGCACACGAGGCTAGTCATGCAAGGCGAGCATCAGCATTCCGGCATGCAGAATTGAACGCCAGCATTAAGGCACGTGCGTGTGATATATTACTTACCACTAAACAGCAGATTAATGCATGCGGAATTCGGACTTCATTTCAATAATCACTGAGCTGGCACGTCGGCGCCGAGCTGGCCGGCGCAGAACATGCCGCGGAACATACCGCCCCGGCGTCGCACGCCGGTGCCCGACGGATGTAGGAGCTCCACGAGCTGACCGCGCGCTCCAAGGCTCGCTTCGCTATTTTGCATAAACTACGGCTGCACTGCTGCGCCGCTAGACCGGCCGACACACCACTTCGCTTGTAAACACATTGGTCTTGTGCCTGGTTCTTATCGGGGCGGCTTTCATCTGGCAGCCCTCACGTCTACTATGCTATTACAGACAACGCGGACAGCTGACTTCGAGTCTGGCTTCGGCGTTCGGTTGATTGGCCTCCGCATGCGACGCCGTTACGAGCCAAGGATGCAAGGTTCGGTCCAGACTTGTTGCGTTCAACGCCAGATCCGCATTCCGCGTCCCTCACCTTGAGGTTGTGCTGCTGTGCTCCTTCACCCACCCAAACGGGAGACGACCGAGAGCGTGCGACCCACCAGCGAAACACTTAGGGCAAGCTAGAGCGACGTTGAATAGGCATGGACAGCGCAAGGGCGAGCCAGGCCCTACATGCCGACGTTTGGAATGCTGCGTGCGTCAGGTGCCGGAATGCTGCGGGAGGCGCTATCGCAAATAGAACGCGACCCGCCGCACCAGTCATCTCGCTTGGAAAAACAAAGCCAAGATAGGCTGGGGCAACTGAGCCAAGATAGGGTCACGGAATGCAATCGGTTACCCTCAGCCTTCGGACATAGGCTCTGGCCCGCTGCACGTAGTCCGATCTCTTTCAGGAGCGCCGCGCCATTGCGCATGCACACATGGAGGAGGAGCTGCGGGATATCGCTTCGAAGAACTGTAGTGTCCACGCATGGGCTAGGGGGTAAGCGAGCGGTTACAAGCTCACACCCCGTGGGACTGATTATCAAGCAACAACGGTTCGGCCACGAGGGCACAGGGCATTCGCTTAGCTGCATGACATGGAACTATCTGATGAGGAAAAGAGTGGAAACGAGAGATAGGAAATACGAAGGAAGGGTACTGCCGGTAATGCGACCCAATCAGGGCACGAGCACACATAGCGATTCCGTAATTGCTTTACATAGGGTGCCATATCGGCGAGGAGAAACAAAAGATGAGGCGAAGCAACGGTGACGATCATTGCTAGGCAATATCGAAGAATTTGGCTCAAATCAGAGTGTCAGGATCGAATGCAAAGACGATGAGGCACGAGCGGTTTCCTGTCGGGCCTGGAAACACGTCTTCTGCTTGCGAATGAAGGCGGACCTGTGCGGATGTCGTCACGGCATGTTAGCGTACCCCATGTACCCCCTGTCTTGGGAGGGGAACGGGAACTGTCCGTTGGCGGCAGCCACGCTAGGCTGGAAGGCGAGATCGGACTGTTGATGGGACAGGCCTGGAGGGGGCATCTGAGCCAGCTGAGGGTCGGTGTACCGAACAGCATAGGGGGGCGAGGGTTGTGTCGGGTGTCCGGGTGATTTACGACCGGTGTCCGACGACACATTGTCTGACATGTGGGTGGCCGCATCTAGGCTGGTCCAAGGCGCCCGCGTCGCCTGACCCACATGTGGCGAGATGTACGGTGATTGCCCGTGGGAGTGAGGAACGGATTGATTCCCCAAGCTGGAAGGCTCGCCACCCCCAACGCTCTCCCGCAGCTGCGTAGCGTCATACCACATTTTGCGCAACCTGTCCGGTCAGACCAACGAAGTACGCAAAGCGGCCGATGAACTCAATTGCGACTTACTCCTGAGAACGGTCCCCAGCCTTGGAGACTGCGAAGCGACTTTCATTCAACGCCTGAATGCAGGATACCACCAAGTCTTGCGCATCAGGGTTCGTTACGAGGAACGTGGCGGCCAAGTATAAACCCTGCTGAACATGGTTGGCGTCCCATTCGAACAAGGGTGTCCCTAATTGCCGACGAGCAATGTTAGCCACATGCCGGGCAGTTAATTCGCACTTCGTTCTGGCTGTCTCCAGCAGTCGCTGAAGGCGCGAGAGCTCGGCGTGCTGCTCATTTGTCGGAGGAGAACCCGAGTTTGGAGAGTTTGAGGTACCTCGCGAGCTGAAAACGGCGTCCATGCGGGTGATACGATCTTCAATGGCACGCAGGATGGCGTAATGTGCCTCCATGCAATAGATTAGCCACGAATCCGCATAACGCTGGACTTCCTCTTGGCTGCGGTAGGGAGGCGCAGGCGGCTCACGCCGAATGGAGTCAAACTCGTCAACTGATCGATCCAGCGCATCCCAGACTTGGTGTACGTAGTCGGGGTCCAGTCGCTCGCTTCGACGCGCGCGTGGTCCGGTCAGGATCCTGTGAACACGGCGACACACAAGCTGCATGTTGTTAGAGTCACACGCCATAGAGCCTCGCGCCTAGCTACTCACAGCAAGGTTGATTGGGGACATCAACATTTTGTTTGTCGCGTGCAAGTACTCGGGAGACCGACCAGTGCCTTGCTTCGCCGCGAGTTCCTCGATCAAGAGCATGTCACCGGACTCCTCGTCGAGTTGAAGCAGTCCGCCCCGCAGACCCATGCTTACACCTTCGTGGGCGAAAGCGTACCAGAATATGCGGAGCCGGACGTAGCGCTTTCGGTCGTTGCCGTCCTTGTCCAGCACCAATGGAAGGGGCTTGCCATCGTACCCACAGCCCTCGCTTGAGCACAGCATTTGCACATGGGCTAGGGCGGTCTGATACATGGCTTGTCGTTCGGCTGAGGAAGCCACGCTGCCTTCTTGTCAGCTGATGGACAATGCCATGTTCACTCACCATCCAGGAGTGGTAGGAAAAGTAGTAGAGCGCTGACGCCGTCCCAAGTCGGCTTACGCAATATGCCATACTCGTCAATTTCTTTCAGGACAGTGCGAATGACTCGGTTCAGTTTCTCGAGACGGCGCTGGCGATCCACATCACGGCGAGCTTCGGCTTCGCCAACGGTAACGAGGCTAACGGGCGCAAGTGGCTCGTGGCTGCCTTCGTTCACATCGAACTGACCTCTCTCGTCCACACCGTAGGAAACACCCCAGGCATACAAAGTATGACAAAGGACTGCGCCTTCGGGCCCCATGGCAGCTGCGCATGGGATGGGTTTGGAGAGGTACCGGCTGACGAACTCGACAGGGTCCAGAACTGGTCCTGGAAGGGGGTTAGCGCCTGCGGGCAATCATTGGCAAAGCTGTCGAAGCGAACTCACTTTGGATCTGGAAACGTCGGAAGAACGAGGACTCGAAGAATTCGCGCGTGAGCTCAGGAATTCTCTCCATGCCTCTCGCGGAGGGGCTGAGAAGGCGATCTTCGCCCTCGCCTTGGGATGCAAGGGCGGCATCGGTGGCGGTTTTGCCGTACAACATATCGATTTCTGAGATACGCTTGCCGCGCCTCAATTGCTTGGCCGCCTTGAGGGGGGCATACTCGTCTCTGGAAATGTGAATCAGCACGTGGCGCATGATGCGAGCATGACGTAAGGATATGGATGAGACTTACACGCAGTTTGTACCGCGTTCTTGACAGTTCGTGCAACTGACCTTGCGGCGCCGGACTGTTCCTGTTATGCCAGATTGAGCTTCTTCCAGTGCGGCCTCCCTCTCAGCCTCCTCCTGCCGTGTTCGCAGATTACACTTGACTCTGCGATGCCGGCATGCGCCACATGCAGTAAACTGATGGCGAGGATTCTTGGTGCCCGATGTTGCTGTGTTCGCCCGTCCCCGAGATTGAGTTGCCACCACTGGAGCCTGCTGTGGGGGCGGGCGGTTGGGCCAATCCTGCCCCGGTAGGCTCAGATACGTCGGCGACGTCTGATCTACGCCCGCGCCACCCGAGAACGGGGGGAAACTGCCACCGGCTTGGTTTATACCAGGACTGGGCGAGCCACCGTCGAAGAAGAACCCGGGCTGCGCACCATGGTGTCCCGGCTGGTTGCTTCCTGGAGGTTGATAGTCGAAGGAGATGCCGTGGTTCATGGAGAGACCGTCTATGTTCAGTTGAGAACGGAACTGGGGATAAGACGATGACATGCTGCCTGTGCCACCACTGCCGCTGCTTTGTGCACCGCTCGCGCCTTCGAAGCCTGGTGGGTGAGGTGGTGGTTGTTGCTGGTGTTGTGGATAACCTGACATGTAGCCAGGGTATGCCGAGCTTGTGAAGTGGCTCTGCTGTTGACGCCTGCGACCTTGAGGCAGAGACTCGTGTAGCGTCTCCAGAGGCTGCTGGGTCATCAAGCGAAGCAAGGTGGCGGTTGTGCTTAGACCAGCCGAAGATGGCGCGTGTTCACTTGCTAGTCTACACAACAGATATTGAAGCGGGGTGATGGAGCAATGTACGAGTTCAAAAGCGAAGAAGGGGAGCCGAGTAGGGATGGATGCGAGATTCCAGTCAGTTAAGGGTTCCCTTCAGCGGTGACGAGAATCGCAGGTCTGGAGAGGTTGTGGGCAAGGGGAAATTGGGAGGAATAAGGGTTTCCACCTAGCCTCCACCCGAATAACCATGAATTCAAAAACAATGACGGGCTACGGTCCTCGTGCTCTGCGGCTCGGTCCGGCCGCCTATACTCACTGAGCTTGTGCCACTCTCTAAGCGAGGCGGAGTTGTTGGGGGTTGGGTTGCCACAATCTGGAACACGACGCAGACCGTCCAGTCTGGCTGCGAATAGAACGGCGTTCGAGAGCCGAAGAGATCACACCAGCGATCGCCGCCGGTGCTGTGAGGTGTATCTCAGCTGCACGCCTGATGCGCCTGAGCTAGATGGGATCGAATTATCAACACGGTCACCTGAAGGTGGAAAACAAGCGGTGTGATGATTTCTGTGCTCGAGTTCCTTGCGTCGTGAGATAAAGCAGCACTGTGATGCCTCGCGTGGGCTGAGATGCGTCAGATCGGAAACAAAGGAGGGACTTGGATGCGATTGACGGGCTCTCGCAGGAATGCACGAGCTGAATCAGCCAGCGTGCACTTGTCGCCAGGAGAAGCGACACATTCTTTGTGTACCAAGTCTGTACCAGGTAGCCCCGATGTGACATGGGACATTGGAGATGCTGCGAGCTCCGAAGGCGAAGAGTAAGAGCAGGTGCACGCAGAGGAAGGAGGGAAGGTTCGGAGAGACAGCAGAGGAGTGGAGATGGCGACGATAGAGCTACCGAGTGGGGGTGCCAAGAGACGGGGGTCCTAGACGCAACAACTGTCCTTGCATTGGACAACAAACGCACCAGCCAGTGACCTGCTTGTTTCAACGGTTATTTCTCGGTGCGAGGCGAGCTGTGGAATGGATTGGTGGACGCTTCGGTGTTCTGATCGCGACGACGAGTTGTCCGTGCCGATGTCAGGCGGAGTGTGGTGAGACAGAGGCTGAAGATGGAGAGCAACGGTGAAGCGAGCGCTAGGGAGATCAGGATGAAGTAGACTAGAGTGTGGGCTGGGTAGCGAAGATAGACGGGGCTGGATGGATGGTAAGCGATGTGCAGCTTATGTATGCAGAGGTATGCGAGTTGAGGTCGACGGAATGCGTCCAAGGACGCGCGCAGGATCCGAGTAGATAAGGGGAGGTCGTCTCCGCAGTCAGAGACCGCGATGAGCCACGGAGGCACCTCACAGCGTCAACAGGGTAAGGCGACTCCGCGGTATGGGGAGCTAGAAGCGCTGGGAGGGCCAGGTGGGGTGGTGCGAGGCGAGGCCAGACGAGACGAGGGCGGGGGCGGGGGCGAGGTCTGGAAGTAGTGGAACGCGGATTTGGGGCACGAGGGTGGGAGTCGGAGAGGTCAGTTGGCTAATTTCGGGGTAGGCGACCGGCCATCCGGGTCGTCCAAGTGCCGGATGGGCGAGGGTGGGAGGGTGGGTGGGTGGGTGGTTGGCTAGGTATGTAGCTGAACAACTGAGTGAGGGACGAGAGCTCGCCTCGTTTAGAGATGGAGATGGTTGGTAATGGAAGAGCGACAAGCGCGTTGAGCGGGGCAGAGGAGGAAGCAAGCAATGGACGAGTAGGCAAGGAACCGACCGGTGCATGCGCTAATCTTGAATCGGGCAGATCTTTTCATTGCAGACGGCCAGCCAGGCCAGCCAGCCGCTACCACTGCCGCCGCCGCTGGGAGGGAGGCTGGACCGGACTGGCGGCCAACGGGCAACGTCCGTATAATCAGCATTTGCACTCAGCGGCCTCAGCGGCCAACGGCCAACGGTCCAGTAGTGTCCCGTGGCCCATGGCCCATGGCCCATGGCCCATGGCCCAGAGGCCGGCGCAGGATATGACGAGGCCACCGGGCCGTCAGGACTCTAGGATTCTGAACTGAAAGAGTGCAGGTACGGACGCAGGTACTGCGCGAGCGGACCCTGGCCTCTGGCCTCTGGGGTCTCCAGCTAGGCCGTGGTCCAGCTACAACTCCGTCCAACCCGCCCACCATGCCCGGCGCCCTCCCCCTCCAGCCTGCCCTCGTCCGCCGCCACGCTTGGTGCTCCTCCTCCACCTCAGCCCTGGTCCCAGGCGTCACTTCATACCCAACTCACACAGTCCCTCGGAATTCAACAGCCGTACCACACCGTACCGTACCGTACCGTACCGCACACCACCCTGCCTCCATCTCGCTCGGTGCAACACCTACGCCGCTCCGCCTCGACCTCACCGCCGTTGACGCTCGCCGCCCGTTCTCTCAGCTACCGAGCCGCTTGCCATGTTACGACCATTACGACCCTTTGCAGAGCTGACAACAAAGTGGCCAAACAAGCCATGAACGGAGCCAGGACCACCGGCTAGCACTCCTTCGCTCACACCAGTACAACAGCAGATCGAACCGGCTGGTATGCTGCATGGGCGAATCGGCTCGGTTCAGATCGGTTCAACGAGGTCAGCCGGCCGGTGACTGGCTAGAATGGCCCATCAGCCTATGACCGCCCAAGCTACAAATTAGCCTTGAGCCTAGCATGCGACACAGCCGGTAGATCACTTCGCTTCAGCGCCGGCGACGCTGCATCAGTGGCTACTCAGAGACGTACAGACACGGCTGCTAGCATTGCTCGCGGTCATACAAGGGTGTGTGTGGGCGCATGCAGGCCTCCAACTAGGTCTAAGCAAGGCTTCGCACAACCAAGCACACTGCCCATCAGCCTGCCTCTGCACGAACATGCGAGCTCCGTCCACCTGGAAGTCCGGCGCCGTCCGGGCGACCGAGCTTACACCATGTTACAGGAGCGCGCTGGCGTTAAGCCAAACCGTGCACAGTGACGAGACTCTATCGGCGAGCTCACAGCGCAAGCGAGCAACCCGACCCAACCGCATCGCTCGGCGTTGACACTCCAACTGCGCGGGACAGTCAGTCACTAGCGCTGATATACCGCGGCCCTTAGGTTTTGAGAACGGTCCTTGCTGCGTGCATACTCCGGACTCAAGAGGTGCGACCGACTGCGGAATTGCACCAGGCTGAGATCCAGATTCAGATCGGTCGAGGGACATTCAGCGAATCAGAGGACAGTGGATGAGAACTGCATTCCGCAAACATGTCCGCTGTCCGTTGCCCGCTGGCGCAACATCGCAGGCGAGGCCGCTGAGGTGGCAGGGCGCAACGACGATGGACAGCAACCCCTATGTCCGCAAGTACGTTCGGCCGCACTTCTCCATGGCCGTTAGGACGGCATTTGCGAACTGCATACCTCAATAACTCCAGCGATGTAGTACTGAGACGAGCTGTCACATACCTCTGATTCGCATGAAAAGGTGGATGCATCTGCACAAATCTCATCCCCAGCACACCCATCAGAGAACATACAGAAAGGAAGGTCCGGGGATCCGGGGGACAGTCCCTGACCACGCAACTGGCGCAGCGACAGCCGTGCCCGCCCAAACGCTTATCCGAGGATGGCTACCGCGACGCCCATTGGCTAGAATTCGAATTTCCCTATCTCACAGCCGGCTGTGAGAAAGGGCGACCAGCCGTGCCTTCATGCATTCAGCTGATGGACTTGCATGCTTGCAAGCTTAGCGACTTGATGCCGGGCGTCACATGAGTCTGGCAAATACTTTCCCTCCTAGGTGCTTCAGCGACGCTGGAAACAACACATCGTCCGCTCGATACGAGCCATCGAGTATTGCGATGTCGACGTTCGAATCTAGGGGTACGTTTCTAAGGCGGCCCTGCGTCTGTCGGGCATTTCGCCGACCGGTCATGAAGTCCCACCATGCAAGTGTGGTCCGTTCTCTCTGCATGTCCACAGGAGCAACCCCCTAAGAACAGTGTGCTTAGTCGAATCCCAGACGTACTTCAGCATCCCTCGCAGATGTGTGCTTAAGCAGAGGCTGGGATACGAAACGCGAATGTGAGGTATGCCGAGTGTCAGGAGGCATCGTGCTACCCGTAAGGCAAGGCAAGATGAGCTGGCACAGCAGGACCGGAAGACACAAGGGTAGATAGCTCTGATAGGAGTTCCCGCAGGGTCTTCAGGGGCGAGCCCTGAAAAAAGGGTCAGGAACGTCCCTCTTGCGTTTGGAGCTCCAACAGCCGCAACCGCGCCACTGCGCGCCTTGCCTCGACCTTTCGGCATGCCAATATGCCTGCAGGTCAGCCAACCCTATGCTGCACAGACGAATGCTGGTCTCCGAACAGGGCACGTAGAGGAAGTCCGGCAATGCCCCTGAGATGGTGATTCAGCTGCTTGCGCCTTCCTTCGCACTACTCTCACTCTCACTGCTCTGCTGCTTGCGTAGGAAGCATTGGTCGCTCAGCGCGCTTGGCATGTACCCACCCCTAATATCAGTGTTCAAACTAGATGCACAATCTGCCTGTCACCGCCTCCTACTGATCTGCATCGGGTCACACACTTTTGCACGGCCCCTTGGTCTCAATGCAGCACTACTGTGCAGCTCGCGTGCCCGCACACCATATACCTACCTGGGCTGGCGAAATGGCTGCCGCAGCGCGCATTGGCCATCTGTCGTCATAATGTGACAGATTCCGTCACGCTTTCCGACTGATTGCCTCAGCTTCTGTTAGCATCCTAGCCGGACGTCTAATCTGGGCATTAACACGACCCACGACTGCTGACAGCCCCTTCCTCTCTGGCAGTTCCCCTCCCATATACCCCAGTACCTCATGACGGCCACATGCCCCCATGACCCCCCAGCCATCGCTTCTCACCCTCCGCCACGCTGAGAGTCGGCGTTTCCTCTGCTTCCGTCCGGATTGCGAAAGCAGCTCATGTTGCGAGTCCCCAACGTCGCGCCCTCCGCTCGCTACTTCCGCCCACGGCCACCGGCATACTGTGCCTCGGTTGCGCGGCGCAGATATAAAGCTCCACGCGTTCCTAAGGCTGCGGAAGTTGTACAACATTCAATTGATCCGAGTTTACCCAAGTTTATCCAAACGGAAGAGCACCCACACGATCGAACGTCCATCCTTCTTGTCATCCGAACCTCTCTTAACGTATCAAATGCAGCCTGCACCTCACGGATACGGACGGAGATCCCGCCGAACCAAGTTTAGCCCCGCCTGTTCACCGCATCAGCGTGCGTCCCAGTCGTCCACAATCCGTGCGCCCGGAAGGTGATCAACACCCATCCAGCGGAGCATTTCGGAACCGCCCTGGCGGGGCAATGAAACGCATGACGCGTTGTCTGATATCGCAGGAGGCAAGGGGCTTGGCAGCGCGACGTAGGGAGATAGAGGGAGGGCAGCAGGTAGGCGTTAGCCGTGACTCAGGGCCCGGAAGGGCAATGTATGTCATACCTGAGGGGCCGTCAAAGCCTATCTCAGGCACAGACAGGTTTAGAAGAACGACTGCTGGGCCGGCTGGGCCAGGTCCTATCCGCAGCAGCGCGGATGATCCATTGTGCAGCCATGATCGACCTCGCGTTGAGCTCTGCACGAGTGGCTCATGACCAGCTGGACGCGATTGGAGTCAGCGGGTTGTCCATGTTGAAGCCTGGGACTCTTCGTCGAGACATCAGGGCCGAACACGGCCTAGCCTCGGTGTACCTCTTGCCCGGACCGTTGTTTGAGATATCAGTGAAAACTAAGTTGATCAGCAGCCACAAGAGCCGCGGCTATTGGGTGCGCCATATGTCTTGGCACGTGCACACGCCGGGATGACGACCCAGGCGGCGCACGTAGCGCGGTCTGATACTCCAGTCCGCGAGTCCGGACCACAGCAGTTGCCCTGGGAAGCGAGACCCTGTCTAACCTTTTCCAGGCGACGCTTCGTTAGATCTCCTTTAAGCACGGCCGTGCCTGCCTTGATCATCACACCGGCCACATATATTTACAAATGGCGGGTTACGGCGTCTCGGACTGTGCATGAACCCGAGCGTCACTGACAGGTGACAAGACTATTTCAGCTGCTCAGATTTGATCTTGCAGCAGTCGCTGTCCCCGACATCTAAAAGTAGCGTGCCTCCTTGGCCGTCCGTCAAGAGATATCAAATCGACAACCCGACGCCCGACTTCGCCTCACGTTTGCGCCCCGCTTTTTCCGCGTATATCCAGATCCAGGGGAACTCTGGCAGATAATTTGTATTAAATCGGCGGCACCGACCGGCATTTGATACAAGACGAATTTCGGTTGATCTTCGCTCTATGTCCTACAGTAGCACGACTTGCGCAGTCCTGGTCTCCGGTGAGAGATCGCGCGGTCCTGGCGACCTGTGAGAGCCGGGATCCATGTGCGACGCCCGAAGAGTCTGGTACCTTTAGGGGACAGGGGATCCGGCGAAGCGAACCTGTTTCGCGATACTTCACACAAGCTGGCAGACATGTGGTCGCGTGGTGCAATTTCGGACCGGACTGTAACCTGCCGCGCCATCAACATTATCTCGTCTGCCTGACATGAGCCGTCTCGCAGGGCAGGTACAATCTCAGGCTGACATGTCCACCGCTGTAATTGCATCTGATGTGCCATAATGCGCTTGCGCGGACTGCTGCATAGGGGTGACTCGTGCTTTGTGCTTGCACGATGCGGTGCTGTGCTCAACTCCAGCGCTCGAGTGCTTCATACCCGGTCAAAACCCCAGCCAGGCGCCTGGGCTTTACGGCCAGGCCGCTGCACGACCGGTGATCGCAACGGGTCAGGTCGGTCAGGTCGGTCAGGTCGTTGTTGATCTGAATGCTCCAGGGCTCACCCGTTTCGGTTTCCCCACAGGTCTGCGACATGGGCGACATGCAAATCGCCGTCCGCCTTTGCATATCAGACACAGAGCCCTCCGTCTTGCGATTGCACATGCAATCCTACGACTTTACATACCCATATGTCCCTCTACGGCCCAAGAGCCACTTTCTTTTGTCCCGGTCATCGTGACACCCTTTCGCTAAAGGACTTCTGAACGCGGAAACCATGTCCCCATAACGACTCCTTGACTGCACTGCATGTCAACGCGATACCACCTCTCACGCTAATACAATTCACACGGCGACGATGCTCGCTTGTCCACGGAAGGGTAGGCGATCGGAAGTTTGATCGCTCGTCTCATTTCGGGTACTGCCAGTTTCGCCCGAAAACCTCTTCTGCTGGCTATGCAAACACCCGGGCAAGTAGTCAGCGACGCAATCTCCAGTCCTCGCGCCTCGTTACATACGGTGGACCAAGTGAACCGAAGATAGATCCAGATCCCCGTTCCCCTTCATCACGATCACACTATCACACTAATCTTTGCGTCCAATACCATGCGGCTCCGTGCCTGCACCCCACGGTACACTGTTCTTCGGCTCTGCTTGAGGAGCGTCCCGGGTTACTTCAAGTGACATGCCGATTGATAGCGTTCGAGCTTTTTGGTGGTGGGTGCACCAGGGGACCGATAGAACGGATATGCACCCGAACGAGATAAGCATTGCTGCTGATCGACGGATCCGCAGCGCCACAGGTGCACTACTGCCGATAGCCGAGCGGGTCGCTTGTCATGTTGCCCGCCTGCTTCAGTCCATGTGCATATGAGCATTTGGTCATGCGACCAAACAAGCAGCGATGCTCAGCTCTTGTGCAGTGCACTCGCCCGATTGGCCTGGTCTTGACCGTCATGTTGTATCATTTTCGGCCGACAGCTGACATGAGGGCGAGACCAGAGGGTTTCGACGCTGCCTGTCGCGGATAGGCGCTGCAGGATCAGGGCGCCTACACTTGTCACACAACGCCCTTAGCGTCCTTGAATCAAGATGTCTCAACGACGCGACTTTTGACCACCACTGGCCCGGGCTGCGAATCATATGCGCCCCGTACACGGATCGAGTGCTTCTCTGGACTGGACACGGCCCCGAGCAACGGGGCTTTTCTGAAATGGCATGTCACTTGAAGACTACACTCATCCACTGACTCAGCCATGGTCATGCGGCAACGGTTGCCAGCTTCATCAACTCCTGGATGCTGGCACGCACCGTTCGTCCAGCAATTTACATCGTCGCTGCGATCCACCACGTTAGGCAGTTAGCTGGCCGCGCACAAGGCATACTCGCCGCACAATTCCTCGCGTCCAATGTTCGCTGCAGTCCGTCTTCCCCGTGCGGCTTTTGACGGGCATTTTGCCCAGACGGCTTGGTGCACTCGCCCGCCATTCGCACAGTGACGCGGGTGCCACCCTTCAGAAGTCACCGAGCAAGGCATCCTCCTCTCAATACTCGGCGCTCAAATCACTGCCATCAACTGTCCAGTGGGAGCGTCAGTAGACCTAACAGGCATATCGCTGCAACGAGGAGAAAAAGCCCAGGAAGGACAAGCGCCTATCTTCTCGTAATTGCGGGCTCGTGCTGTGTAAGCCGAACAGGCTTGCGATGGATCCGTTGTCCAGCCCGAATCAGCGACCTTCTACCATCGCTCAAGGCTTCTCCTCGCCCTACCCCACCGATACTTGTTTCTCGGTTAGGCAACAAGGCTCTCGTTGTTGCGAGAGATGTCGTCGATCCGGTCCCCAAAAGAATGCCGGCTCCGAGGTGCGTTTACAGCAGCTGCCTCCTCGCCCACCCGCATGTTGTGCGGCTCGCTCTCGACATCCACCCTGACTGCGCAATCTCGCCGGTCCTCCAGTCGCCGACGAAGCTCGCCGAGGGCACATCGGTCGCCGTTGCCCTGGGATGAACGACGCGGAGACGACTGCCTGCCCTCTCATGACCGTGTGG
Source organism: Trichosporon sp. DN520 (assembly GCA_030347605.1). Classification (NCBI taxonomy): domain Eukaryota; kingdom Fungi; phylum Basidiomycota; class Tremellomycetes; order Trichosporonales; family Trichosporonaceae; genus Trichosporon; species Trichosporon sp. DN520. The sequence goes on from JASJUY010000007.1 coordinate 697,816, forward strand.
CTTAGGCTTGTCCGTGAAGATTTCGCATTCCTCGCATTCCTCCAGAACCCTACCCCACGCGGGACACACTGGGTCTCCGTTGCCTAGCCTCATGTTACGCGGTTACTGACATTGCTTGGCTATCTCGCCTCTACTCGCGCGGGTGTTGTGGTACCGGTCAAATGGCATCATCCGCTCACTCCCTCTCCGAGATTAAACTCAAGGCGCGATCGAACGGCGGCGGACAGTCCGCTCGCTCGCACGACTTGCGTGGGATGAGCGAGGGATGAGCGATGGCGTGCACAGTCCGCTGGCGCTAAACTCCGTCTCGAGCGATACGTGAATCGAGCGGCGATGCGGCGATGCAACGAGAGTCTAGCCACGGCTCCACAAGGCACAGTGGCCTGACCCTGCCGCGCCCGCACTCGGCCCTGGCACCGCGCTCACCACCGTCGTCATCATCCCGGAGACCAGCGGCCTGCGTCCAATCGTGCACCTCGGTCCACGCTGACGGCGGTGGAGCGAGCCCGTTGAGCGCCGTATGTCCCATCTCGGTAACGCCGGCGCCTGTGCGCAGTGTGCCGGGTGAAGGTCGGCAGAGACAGATTGCAGGGCTCGGGCGGGGCGGGCAACGTGATCGCGGCACGCGGACCGGGAAGGAGGACCGTACGCACAGGGTGCAGGGACCGAGACGCGCTCAGGCGAAAGGCGGGCGGCATGAGGAATGGATCTCGGGCATTGGACCCACTTTTCATTCCTCTAGTCCCGAGTCCGAGTGCATGCATGCAGCGCCGTCTAAGTTCGGCATACCGCATCGCGGTGCACAACACATACCGCACCGCATCGAGTCACTGAAAGAGCGTACGTGCATGCATGTCTCAATCCGGTGAAGGCAGCCATATGGACTCGGAGCCTTTTTCCACCTTGTAGCGCACTGACTGCACTGACGATACTGACAGAACAGACAGCGCTGCCATGCGAGTTGACTGCACAGATCCGACGACGATGCCTTGCTTCGCCGTTCACAGGACGGACGAAAGTCGGCACTCCCTGGCTCGGCCTCGGTCTATCGTTCCGGAGCTTTGGAGATAGTCTGGACAAACACGACCCTATACGAGATTGCATTATTTGGTGAGACACTCACGGAATGAGAGCGCTGTAATCGAAGGGTAGCGGCGCAGAAGCGGCGTTGCGCGGCGACAGCGGCGAGGAGCACGAATTAGTCAAAGTATCGGGTGGATACCGTTGATATTGGTCGCTCGGTCGCTCGGCCTCTCGGTCGGAGCCCAGCCCCACGAGCACGAGACATGGCGAGGAGATATGATTTGATAGACTGCGGATATGACGAGCAGATCGTCCTTGTTCGGCTCGGAAGCAAGTCATCGAAATATGCTCTGATCATAACCGCCCACGTTCTTCTTCAACAGCCGAGGCTCACCTGTGTTGCCCTTGAAGTACTTAATAAAACGTGCTCTTATACTTTCCTCGCTTGTCTCTTCAGGCCGCGCCGCCATTCACGGCCCAATCCTTGACGCCTACCACATCGCCTTACTCTGACGCAGCGACGGACGCTGCAAACCATCTCGTGAAGCTGAATGTGCGGAACTCTGCCATTGCCGCTTCTCAGGCATCTCCTGCAGATCACTGATCATTCAGAGGTACCCAGGAAGCGTCGGGTCAATGAGAACATTCACCAGATTGCCTACTTCTGGAAATGGGCCCTGGGGGAAAGGGCTCGTTAGTGACGAGCGTATGAATGTCGAAAGAGGACTTCGAAGCGTTTCTGCCGAGGCTCGATGTGGTTGATCGCAGTGACCACCGCTTGTCGCAGTGACAAGCTCGGCGGCAGGGTCATGTGCTCCTTTCTCCAGGCAATTGACCCGTCACTTGTCGCTCGAGCAGGAGTCATAGCGTGAACAGTTGACGTATTGACGTTGTGGACAAACATGATGAGCGATCGCTGACGGTCACCCCTCCCTCCTTGAAAGCCGAGAGCTGACGGACTTCTGGTCATGAGTGGTCACTGGCCTCTCGAGACGTACATTATCTGCACGCAGATAGCACTTCAAGCATGCAGAGCTCCCGCTGACCGCATGGCACAAGCCTTGCACGACCCAGCCTGCACCCACTTACCTTCGAGCAGCAAATCCCTCTCCAGCCGCGCGTACGGCTTGAGCTTAAAATGTCCATTGGCGTTGCTATCTGCTAGCGGAGCGATTGAGGGTTATATTCTGAGGACTTGAGCTAGGACCGGTGTGATCTCCGCGCCGATTGCGCTTTCGAAGTGATCATGCCAGCTTGCGTTCAGGTCTAAGATGCCGGTGAGCAAGTGAACGTCGTCACTAGAGATCGAACTTGCTATTGGAGCGGCAGGAAGCCGAGCTCTCAAAGTCCGAGGCTAGCACAGCGCATGCCCGAGATTTGTGCTGCCAGATTGCCTCGGAGTTCGGTGCGCTCTCGGAGTATGGAGTACGGAGTCCGGCTGACACGGTGCGAGGAGGTCTCGCACCGAAAACTCCGGCATCGTTCCTAGGCGGTGTCAGGCGGCGGTGTTAGTGTCAACAGAAACGCCATTGGTGGCACCGCCGATTGTTCCAGGCCAGGGTCGTGAGCCGCAGCGTCTGACCACGGCACGGGGGGCCGCTTCACCTCTGTTACTGCAAGCTTTACATACAACAGAGGTTGCTTCCCCGAGTGCTCTCTGGCTCACCTAATTGTCATCACGGCTATTGTATTTGGCGCTGCCACTACTGCAGGTTGTGCTTGGCATGGCATGCCGCTCCCCCGACATTCAAGATCCGCATCATCGGTTGACCCCACGAGTACCGCGGCTATCGGATCGATCCCTTCATCAGCCTCGGCTCTTTGAACATTGTGATGATTAAAGCACGCAATACAGCCGCAGCAAATTCAAAAGCTAATGTACTGTCTGGCGTCTCAAGCCAGGTCGAGCTCCGGCTCTCGGGAGGCGAGCAGATCTGCTAGGTTCCAACAGAATGGTAACGGCTGTCCTGAAGCATCCAGATTCGCGACGGTTGCCGCCTCCTCGAAGACTCCAAAAATGTGCGGAAGTAATCGACTCTAGGGTTCATCGTTGAGCCGATTGTTCAGCACCTTTCTGTGAACCCGAACGCCCGAAATGCTTGTGCAGCTTCCGCAAACCTGGGGGGCATGAGGGCAGTCCAGCTCCGAAGTGCAGCCAGATTAGCTCGGCAGATCAAGATCAAGGCCAAGCCGCAGCTGGTGCGTACAACTACTTCGCCTCGCGAATGGGACCCCTAGCACTGAGACAGACGGTCGAGAACTTCTCACATCACGTGGCCAAACCCTCAGCAACGGGGACCGCTACCTCACGGTGTGTGCACTGCACAATAGCAAGTGACTTGTTCACTATACAGCAAACAGCAAACTATGCTCGGTCAGCAGCATTCGCCGACCTCAGTTAGCATTTTCTGGCTCTCCTGGGCCGTCGACTCCAGGTCGGACATCATTAAGAGACGCTTGTCGGCCTCACAGCAAGGGCAGCTCCTCAGGACCCCGGCCTCGCAATAGCGGACGGGCCACCGCGATGCAATCAACTTCGCTGAGACGCAGGTCAGGTCCGAGGCTTCCTCCCACCTACGAGTGCCTCAGAGCTTGGAGTCATCTCTGGCTTGTGGTCAGCCATCCTCCTATTTCACCACGTCGATTTGTTCAGCAAAGCCCTCAAGTCTCGTACTCGCCGGAATCACGATCCTTTTGTCTCGGCTGATGCAACGGTCCGAGCACCAGCCCTCGTGGGCGGGAAAACGCAGAAGGTGACCGCATGTCTATCCATCTAAGACACAATCGCACGGAAAGTCCAGTTGATGCTCTTGGCCCACCCTTCGCCGATCGTTGATGTGATCTGAGGACCGCCCTCATTGGCACGAATCTGCCGTTGCACAGTCCCTCCCTCCCATGAGGATGATCGCGAAACGTCACTATCGAGCTCCCTATCTGGCAGACGGAGAACTCATTGCGCGGAGGCTGTGTTGTCGGAAGTCATTGCGACCGATTATCATGCCTGTAGCTGTTGAGCGCCCCGTGAGGTGAGTTGATCATCTGCTGTTACCGATTCCACCCATGAGGTCGCGATACCAGCCCTGGCCACTTGGATTCGACTGAGATAACCATTACATCGATGTTTAGGGTGATACAAATCGTCCAGCATGCCTTAGAGCTCGTTGTGACGACGAAGCAGTGTTCAATTGGCAGTCCTGTAATCAGATCTCCTCAACATGAATCATAAGTCTTTAAGCTCCGGTCAGCCGTAGCCCTCGGAATAGGGGATTCCGCTGTGAGGAGCGGGTGAGCCGGGCTCTTTTCTGGGAGAATCGCGGTGACTCGCGCTCGCCCTCACACATTTGTGTTCAAGGACAGTCAGTCAGCCAATCTACGTACAGTTTCCCCGAGCTTCGGGGCTGATCCTCACACAGTAAACCCCTGTCGTAGGGGGCGTAGATCGGCGTCGCTGAGTTTCGCCCATTAAGAGGGGCCGTCTGGACAGCTCTGCTCAGATAACTTGGAGCTGTACGTGATTAGATTGCTCTTTAAGTGGGCGAATGTGCAACGCTCGTTGCCTGTCGGCAGTAAAGGGTTTCATAGACACCTCGCGGACCATTGCTTCTTGCCGGACAACTGAGTTGACCATAGCTCCTTCGGCGTCTGCGAACGCCTGATCACACGCACGCCATCTAGTCGCGTCCAAAGCCTCTTGACGGGACAGTGGAATCGCTGACTTCCGATGCTCAGACCGTGTTCTTTGTTAAAAGCGAGTTGCAAGATTGCACCGCCTCCTGGGAACCCACGAGGTTACCTCACGTCCACTGTGCTCTGCAGTGATCATCACTAAGACATCCGACAACTTCTGTTGTGAGCGAATCGCTGAATCTGTCGGCTCTGGTTGTTGCCAAGGTCAACGTTAATAATTTCAGCTGGTCGCGAGCTGCATCAGGTGAGTGGTAATCATGGCCGGGCAGCAAAGGACCTCGGCAAGAAGTCAGCAGCTTCTTTCATCCCTTATCAGCAGCTTTCTCCGACAGTGTGGAGAGGCAAGTCAGTGGGCAGAGAATGCTCTAGCAGAGCTGTTCACAGTGGAGACACACAAGTACCTGAGATGAGTTCCTTCTCTTATTCAAGTGTAGATGATGCTAACTAATAATATGACTAATGAGCGTCGAGACCAATCCAGCTCCCCTCAAGTCCGGAGCTTGCGCTGCTCTGCGTGGTGCCAGCGGTGTGGATAGAACTGACGAGATCCTCTCCCTCGTGATCCGAAGAGGAGGCTGATCCGGAAGCTGGTATGTGAGCACTCTTAGGCGGAGGCGCCGGAGCAGGTCCAGTCTCGCTCGGAAGCTGGACAACACTAGTGATACGCGGTAGAGCCGGCGAGGGGAGCAATGCGAGAGTACGGGGCAGCCATGATCGCTGTCCGAGGTAGTACGTGTCACAGTGCGATGACTTCAGAGCTCCGAGGAAGCGGCTCTCGAACATCGACCAGTCGCGAGATGCCGCACCCAAGCCCAGGCTGTAGAGCATAAATCGCGAGATGCTGCCCAAAGTTCCAACGAAAAGATCGCGGAAGACTGAGACAGCCGCAGTGGCGCTTGTCATGCTTTCGTGCAGGCGCTGGCGAGCGAGCTCTCGCCGGCTCAGTGCCCGTCCTTCCGTTATGATGGCCGGAAGCGAGGGCAAAGTCACATTCCCGACATAAACGGAGATCGTCCGAGCTCCAGAGGCGGCTGTAAGATTCGTCGCCAGCAGTTTGTGGTTGTGGGCCAAGACCTGGCTGCCGAAAGAGTCCGGATTGGCCAAGCAAGAGGAGGAAGGATACACCGTGATGAACCTCGGGATATGTCCAGCGGCGTCCGGTGCCATTAGCGTCGGCAGAGCAGGCAAAGCGCTAGGCTGGCTGGGAGGAGCCGGGTTTAGTGGATAGAGGCTGATAAAGGCATGGATGTGGGGGACCAGAGCCTGCTTGGAGCTGTAGGGATCGCCCGTCGTCTGAGGACCCTTGTTTTTAGAGGCGGGAGCGGGGAACCTCAACGTCAAGGTGGCCAGCAGACTTCGATGGAATGGTGGGAAAGTAGTCGAGTCCTCCGTGTCGTAGATCAGGACACGCAAAGCGCCCTTCTCCCGGAGCCCAGACAAGCGACGTTCAAGGGCCTCAGCTTCCTTCACCAGAGGCACTGCGACAATGACAACGTAGCCAGCCTTCAGAAGGGAAGCCGCCAGGGGAACGAGAATAGGCGGAGAGGGCGAAGGTGCGAGGATCACTGGTAAATTAGCGGTGCCAGACTATCACGTCAGTCGGAGAGATGGTGTTCTCTCGGCAGACGGTCCGAGGCGTTGCTACGGAGGGGGTCGCCCGGACTGAAGACTTACCGATAGCCTCCTTGAGCATACCGTTCTCAACGACGCCCCGGTCTCCGAATTTCCGCCGCAAGCGCCACTCCCGTCCGATCTGGGCGAACGGCCCATATCCTGTGGCAAGACCAGCATAGCCGATTCCAGCTGTCACAGCAACAGCGATACCACCTCCAACGGCATATGGATGACGGCGGGCGATGGCCCCAGCACGATCACAGGCTTTTTGAAGGGATGATGGCTCTGGCGGGGGAGGAGCAATGATGAGTGGTTCCTCCTTACCGAATGGAGGGAAGGGGATCGAGATTGATGGGGGGCCATGCATATTGAGCGTATCGACTGTGAGGGGAATTAGCAGCCGCTCTGCTTCTGGCACTACTCCTGCTTCCTATACTTACTGAGTTCGTGCGAGACACGCTCGACAGTCTCCAGGACCTTGCCCGGCAAGTCGTGGAGATTGGGAGGGACTTGAGACTCGATCCACTGCTCGAGCTGGTCCAGCATCGCGCTCAGATCGATAGGCATGGCGAGCTAGCCACTTGGCTGGAACGGCTTTATCTCTTATGCGAGGTGAGGTGATTGACGAGATGGAAGACGTTGAATGAAAGAGGGGAAGACCTCGGTGCGTTCGGCGACCGAAGGTATGGCAGGGGTAAACGCAGCTGCTGCGCTACTACTGTCGCGGCCGACGTGATAGTGTCTTCCAGACAGGACTGTGATGTTGCAAGGCGGACTGTGACTTTCGAGGATGTGGATCGTGTAAAAGTAGTCTAGGAAGCGCCGACGCGATGCCGAGGTGGACACGAAGCGCGGGCGTGAGACTCGGCGAGGTCACGAGATGTATCACGAGCTTGCCGTCATTGTTGCGAAGCGTTGGGCACTGGCTGGGTGGCAAATCAACGCAGGCCGGAACTGATAACGGTCAGGGCGCTTCGGCACATGACCTTTTCAGCAGGCACAATCACACGTCATACACCACGTGCAGGGACCGATCATCTCGTGCTCCTTGGGACGGATCCATGAGAGGTCTTATGACGTCAAGAAGTTACGTCGCGTTTTCGGGCCTGGAGAGAGGCACCATACATATGCCAAACGATGACAAGCAAAGTGCAACACGTCTTCGACCATTGCAAGCCCCTCTCTCTGTGCTTTTCACCAGCGAGATCAATACAGCAACAGCCCATCATGTCCGCCAACTCCGCTTCGAATGATATCAAGGCTAACCTTGACGAGCGTCGCGAAGAGTTCAAGGAGAGAGTAGAGGCTAAGCTCGAGCAGAATGCGGCCGAGGACCGCAACCCGTGAGTGTATAAAGCCAGGATATCGTGTGTTTCAACGATGAGTCCATTCCGGGCCGATCGCGAATCATGGAGTGATATCCTGCACTGGCCATCTCTTGTTGGTGGTCAACGGATGTGGCATGTGGCGCCTCGAGCCCAATGTCCATCGCCAATACTAGACGCCTTGACGCCGGCTGACACCTCGCAGCGCATCACTATCGGCTAACCCAATGAAGAAGGTGGACGTTGACCGACCGAAGGTTGATCCTCCTCTCAAGAACGTCTCCATGACAAAGTTGTGAGTGAATCGCGTAAACGAAAGCAGATAAGCGGCTGTCTACTAACGGAGCTCAGCCTCAACTACCTTATCGGTGGTCTGCTGCTTCTTGTTGTGTTCTACATCTGGCGCGTTACCGTTTGGGCCAGCGATGCAGGTGGCTATTGGAACCTTTTGACCGGCCGTCGACCCACTGCCGAGGAGAAGCTTGCTCAATTTGCGAAGACTGCTGCTGCCTCGCAGGCATCTGTGTCGTCCGCTACCTACGCCTCGGCGGTTAAGACCGCTGGTATCCACAACCCGCACCATGAAGTAAGTGATGAGCTCTTCGATGATGCACCTGTTGACGATCTCAGGACGTACCTGACAAGAAAGATGTCGAGACCATGGTCTGGGAACTGGCACAGGCATTGGGAGTCAAACCTGCCGATCTGTCTGCCGCTATCCGTCCCTTGATCGATCCCACCGTCGAAGACGCTCAGGCTGCTATTCATGCCGCTAAGTCTGAGGAGCCCTCGGCTAAAGCAGAGAAAAGCAATGACCCTGGCTTCCTTGACGTTGTGGAGGCCTTCATCGACTAATGGGCCAAGAGCCCATTGCTGGCTTATAATTGTCACAATAGATACGTCGGAAGGCGACATCTACTCATTAGTCATGAATGTGCACGGACATGAAATATCGTACAACACAACTATCAGAGCTATATGCCGTCTCCATAACCCATCGCCGATCGTCTCTCGAGGGTCAGTTTACATCCACCAGGTCTCCAGCCTCTAGATCCATGTCTGCGATCTGGATATCAGGGTCAAAAGCCTCGCCGTCGAAGTAGAGCCTCATCTTGTCTGCCCGCGGTCCTGTGATGTTGAACTTGTTACAATAGTGACGACAGATGCTCCCCGTAGTCGTTGACAACCTCGCTTGAAGACGCAGGTTGCCTTCCTCTCCTCGCACAGTGAGCTTGATCTTCTCAACCGCCTCTGCTGCTGAAGGCTCGACAAGCGGGCCGACATCGTCATCACTGGCTGGAGCCAGTGGAGGAGATGGAGCTTTCTCATCCTCATCGTCTGGCCTTTGAAGTGTCTCCGCGGCGATGCGCTCTCTGCGCTTCCGCTCCTCTTCGTCTTGTATCTTCCGCCAGGTCGCTTTCTCATATCCCTCTGACGATTGTCAGCGCTGCCGAAAAGTGTGCACTCACGCAGTCTCGCCTGATCACTGATGCCCAGTTCAAAGGGGCTCTGATTTACGGCGTAGATTCTGTGGCCGTTATGGACCAGGACGAGGTCAGACGGTGGCTTGCTAAGCGCTTCGCCCATGGCTACAATGATGCGCCTCAGCGGGTCATTCTGCAGTCAGCATGGGTCAGAGTCTGGACCTACCCTAGGTATGTGGAAGATCCTTGGTTTCTCGTAGTGATGGATAGCTTTCGCACTTGCTCGTTGTCTCATGTCTGGATCAGCGACCATGGCTACGGTGAGCGCGATGGCTGGTCCTTTGTCTGCCGCGCTTAACCCGCCGCTATCAGAATCGGAATCCGAGAGGGTGTGGGCCATCGCGGCAGCCTCGACGGAGTTCCAGTGCTCACTGCCATCAGCTCTGAGAAATGCTCTGAACCTACTCGAATGCCTGCATCATCCGCGCTTTCCGTTCCTCGTCGAGCGGATTCTCCGGTGGAGGTGTGAGCTCGACGCGGCGCCTCGCCTGTTCCTTTCCTTTGCCCTTGCCGTTAGAAGTCTTGTTCTCCTCGGTGGTCTCAACAAGCTCGACATCTGAGTCAGAAAGCGCTCTGCTGTCAGATTCAATGACTCTCGACCACGGCTCACATGGGTTCTGGACTGGCCCTGCTAGGCTCAGATGTCCCTCTTCGACTGCGGGGCTTGCCTGAGGTCGCGGTCCTCGTCCAGTCGGGCAGTGTCGGCTTCGGTTTTGGCTTGTATCTTCGCTTCTTACGCGGTACCTCGTCGTCTGATGGTTCTGAGTCTGCAACCTCGATGGGCGAGTCGTCTCGTATGGGAGCTGAACAGTGTGAGCTTTGTTGACTGCTTCAGTGTACAGGCACACGACCAGGCTTCCCCGCACACAGCAGGGAAGGGGGTTATGAAAGGCGTACCTCGGGCCAACCCGGTCCTGGCTTTGGCGGTGAAGAACTCAGCATCGCTATCGGAGTCGGAATCAGAGACTTCGACTGCCCGCTCTTTGCCCTTGACGCTCATCGTCGACGGAAGTCCAAGCGGAGATGAGCACCAAAAGTTGAATGTGTAAAGGAGGATGAGTGCAGTGATGACATCTACGGAAGTGGAGGGCAGCCGTGGTCTGTTGACATAGCGCAGTAAAGCTAAGCAGCAGGGATCAGTTTCAAAACGCCGCCGATTGTCATTTAGCGGGGCACCCAAATGGCTCTTGTTACACCAATGACTTTGAGTTCCCTGATGCTCCCATGAAACGACGTCTTCCTCATTCGCATTCGCTATGCCTCCCCGGCTCCCTTTGCCTCGCCGACTGCCTCATCTGACGCTGTTCACGGGAGGGCCGGAATGCGGCCTGTGTGAGGTAGATTTTAGGCGTTGAGTGCTGTGCTGATATTCAGGTCGCCCTGGACTATCTCGAGCTGGTCCACGAGACACACCCCTTTGAGCTAACACTTTTCAATATTCGCGACCCACCTGAGGATGCCGATCCTATGGAGGCAAACAAGTGGAAGCGCATGTATCAGTACGACATCGTGAGTGACAAGAAGATCATGTGAATGCCGCCTCTCCTCAGATCTTTACTGACAAACGTAGCCGGTTCTGCATCTCGACGGGGAGTGCATACAGAAGAATCGGATCAATACACCTGAATTGCAAAAGATTCTAGAGGACTGGCAAGCCAAGCGACTAGAGGAAGAGCGAGCCTCCCCCTGACTCGGCAGCTCGCCCTCTCGAGTCCGTCCCTCTCTCCAACCCACATTGATCTCACAGCACTTTAGACCTCACATGCATTTGACACTGATCTAGCCCTCTATTAACCTATACTGTGCACTGTCTCACTTCCCTTGGTACCCTCGAGTTTCTCAAGGTATTCTCTGAGCCACTGCTCCCTTTCTTCTGGCATGTGGTCGAACTGCCGATACCTTCGGTCTTGCCGGAGAATTGTTTTGATCTCGCCAAGATCGATCTTCTGAGCGAGATCGACCATATTGCCCTTACCCCCCTCCTCATCCTCCATTTCCTCGTCCTTGATCTTGGAAGCGTCTTCGTCGATCTCCTTGTTGCGCATTCGACCCCAGAAGTCGACGAACTTGTTCTCGTTGAGGAGCTCAACAAACTCGGCTCGTGCCTTCGTCTCGCGCAATTGGATCCATTGATCGTAGCGCTCCTCGAGACCTCGCGCATCCAGGCCAAGCCGCGTAACGATGGGGTCCTCGACGATAAGAGGGTAGACGGTGTCAAAGGGAGTGTCCAGTTGAGCATGCTTGGCGAAGAGGGCGTGCAATGCGTTGTCGCGCTTGCCTCCGAGACGAGCAACGTGGCCTTCGAACAGCCTCTGTTTGTCGCCCATGCGCAGGGCCGGGTGAGCGAAGCGCCGATCCTGCTGCAAAATTGCCTTGGCCTCCTCCCATGTCATCGCATCACGAATGGCGTCAGTCAGCAAGGAGCTGAAGAGGCGCTCGCCCTCCTCACGTCCCGCATCCTTGCGAGACTTGTCGACGTCCTCGGACACCTTCGCTTGCTGCTCCCGCACGGCGGCTTCTCGCTCGCGCAGACTTGCCTGCTGCCTCTCTCTACGCTCCCGGATCTTCCGCTCCGCCGCCGTCTCGGTAGATTCAGGCTGACTCTCCTCAAGAGTCTTGATGTACTTGTTGAAGAGTTCTTCACGCAGTGAACTCGAGCCCACGGCATCGTATCGAGGGTCGGTGTTGATACCCTTCTTTGCCTGCGACCAGACTGCGCCAGGCTTAATGTCCTCGCTCTCTCTGAGCAGGTCCATGAAATCAGCCTCGGCGCGCTGCGCGTCCGCTCGCTTTCTCTCGCCCAGCTCTCGCAAATGCGTTTTAAACAGCTTCTCCCGCTCTCGATCATCTCGACCGAACGAATAGAATTGCTTCTCCTTGCGATACTTGCGTCGGAAATCGTCCCACCGCGTGCGAGTGGAGGTCACCTGCTCTCGCAACAAAGCGCGATACTCCTTCTCCGGGTCGACCGCTTTTTCCGATGCAGCTTTAGGCTTGTTGAGCCTCCGAGCTCGACCGGCGTCGCGACAGTAGTCCTCGTATGCCTCTCGCCTCTCTTTCTCAGACGGCAGAAGCACGTAGCGTGGATCGTTGACAAACAGTGGCAGCGAGACCTCCCAAGGAGCGAATGGTGAGATCTCCTTCTCCGCGAGCAGAGCCTGTCTGTCAGCCTGTCATCATTCATTTGCAGCCTACCTTGAATAGAGCGCGCCCCTCCTCCAGAGAGACCTTCACCTCAGACTTGGCAGCGAAGACCCTCTTGGCGGCCTCCTCCTCGGCCTTCTTCTGAGCCGCCTCTGCACTCTCAGCGTCTGCCGCAGCCTTCTTGTCGGCTTCGGCGAACTCCGCAGCGACGGCTTTCATCCACGCCTCCTCGTCTTCTCCTTCCGGAGCATATTGCTCCTCGACATCTTCCTCCTTGTCCTGCTTTGGGGCCTTCGGCTCGCGCGAGCCTTCACCTTCATCGGCAGCCTTGCGCTTCCTCTCCTCCGCTTTTCGCTTCTTCTCTTCCGCGATTTCTGCTCGGATGCGCTCTTGCTCGCGAAGCTTCTCTAAGCGCTCAGCCTTGGCTTTCTCTTCTTTTGCAAGACGTTCGGCTTCGTCGAAGGCGGCAACGGCATCGGCAATCTCAGGGGGGACAATCCACTCAGAGCGTTTTGTCTCCTTCTCGAAGTAGAACGTATGCCCTTCATTCGTGGTCACGCGCATCCAGCTTGTACCGGGAATCGGCGTCTTGACCTTGGCCTTCTCCTTTTTCCGCTTCTTCTCGACTGGAGCAGCCGCCGGAGCTACCGGAAGAGGAGCGGCGGGAACGACGAGCACCGGTCTCCGATACGTGGACGTCTTCGTAGCCGCGTTGTAGTAATAGGGTGTCTTTCCATCCGGAGCTGGTCAGTCAGCACAATTACTGCTGTAGATATAGCATTCTATGGCTCACCTAGATGTTCGCTCCATCCTGGAGGAAGGGGAGGTGGAAAGTTGGGCATCATGGCGGGGGGAGGCATGGCGAAAGGCGGAGCGCTGCACATTAGACTTCATTCAGAGCTTTGCGACTCACCCTGGAGGCACGGTAGAGCTAGGTCCTCCGCCAGGCGGACCAGGTGGAACGTGACCGCCGGCGCCGGAAGACATTTGAAGATGTGAGGAATGGATAGTTGGCAAACGGGTAGATGAAGATCGCAGGAGGTGGAGGTTCATGAAATCGTCGACTTCACTGTTCTGGGTGGCGGCGATTTCAGGGACCGTCACAGGACGCCCAGTGTTGGCGTCATGGCGTCTGAGCTACACACCGTTGGGAACGACCAGCATACTTTCTGCGCGACGTGATGACTCTGATGATTGGTATACATGGCAAAGTATAGCAGAAGACTCCAAATATGCCTCATACAATGGATTAACGCGTGTCTATATACTACTGGCTTAGAATGCCTTCTTGTGAATGATGTCTGGATCCTCCTTGTACTCGTCCGCCGATACCCACATTCGCTTGAATGTGCTAAGACCGGCGAGAATAGATCCTCCAATCCACGTCGAATACTACAGTCAGCGTCGCAGCCCGACCTATACGCTCACCTTGCGCTCCGGCGGAGCATAGATCTTCAACTTGACGTCTTTCAAGGCGAGCTTCTTCACTTCATTTAGTAGACGGTCACCGAAACCTATGGGTCAGCCCCGTCGCCCGTCGCCAATTCTTACCGGTACACAGCGTAGAGCCACCAGAGAGGACAATATTCGAAAAGAGACTCTTCCTCAGATCCATGTCGCAGCGGTTGATCGAGTCGACGATGACCTGATGCACACCGGGGTACTCCTGGCCAACCAGCTCGGGATTGAAGAGAATCTCAGGAGCGAGGAATCTTTCGGTGCCGAGCTGAATGACCTTCCCGTCTGGCAAGCGGAACTCTTCCCAAGCACCGGCGTGGTCCTTCTCCTCTTTGCTCGGGTTCAGAGAAAGATAGCACGTCTTCTCCTTGATGGTCCTGACCACTTCCTTTTCCGCCGACGTATGCAGATAATGCCCAGCTTTGCGCAGCAGTAGTTGCAGGTGATCGGTCACGTCGCGTCCGGCAAGATCTATCCGCTGAATCGCGTGTGGCATGCTGAAGCCCTCGTACACCGGAACGGCGTGTGTCACACCATCGCCTGAATCCAGGACGATACCTGTCGTTCGGCCGGTTGAGTATCTCATCGTTAGCAGGAACTCCCCACTCATTGACGCACAGACTTAGGATGGCCTGTACACTCGTGAAAAACGCGGGGACATTGAACGTCTCAAAGAAGATTTGAGCAGCTACGTCACGATTTTGGCGGGGATTTAGCGGAGCTTCGGTCAGCAACACTGGATGCTGTTCGTCAGCTGAAGATGGCTGTGGTCTAACGCACCTCTTCGCTCAGAGCCTTGAGCCCCTCGTTGTAGACCCAGCCCCAAATTCTCTCCATATCGTCCCAGTCGGTGACGACGCCGTGCTCCATTGGATACTGAATTTTGAGCAATCCACGGTACTCTTGTGCTCGCTTCCCGATGAATAGCTTGTCTTCCAAGCCGCCTGCCATGACCCGCTGGTGTTTCGGTCTGCCAACGCTGTTTGTGTTAGCATTCATTTGGATTAATTCGTCAACATTCACAGGCTCCTTGAAAGACAGAAGCATCTGCATTACCGCTCCCCTTGGGGAGTAGTATACGACAGTCTTTCGTGCTCACCGCATACCCGGTTATCGAGCAAGCAACAGACGCCTGGCTTAGACTTACAAGCTAGGGATATAGCAGCTCGGCTGCTCCTGTCCAGCAAAGCCCGCCTTGATGGTTCCAGAGCCCTGCGCCAGTCAGCAACTCCGCTGCGCAAAGTTACCAATGAGTAGATGCGCTCGTCGAGCTAGTCGTGCGATCACGTAGCGCGCATTGCCGTTGTGATTGCGACTATGGAGGAAGGACGAGCGAAGGTTTCGAGCACTACTTACATTGTCAATGACGACGGGCTGATTCGTGAGACTGTAGACTGTTAGCGGTCTGATACAGCATTCGAGATTGACTTACACGTCGTCAAACTCTGTCGCCATCGTGGGCGAGGTAATCGGTAGTCGTTGGTCACAAAGATCGATATACAAGGTGACCTCCAGCAAGAGCGCGACCTCAGTGACGATGCGGCCAGCCGCAGCGGACAGCGATCCTTACGATAACACGCGACGCGACAGTAAAGGGGAGGATCAAATAAGTCGCTCGCGTGGAGGCCACGCTATGACCTCCACCAAGAGCATCCCCTCTGCGGGTGTGGGACTGTGTGGGACATTGGATGGGGTCTTGAGAACTCTGAACGAAGTGCACCAGCAGATATTCAACGCGCCAACCGTTCATCAGTGTCACCATAGCTTCGGACTAAGGCTGATCGGCAATTTGATACCCCTTCCCTTTCCTTCGCCGCTCTGCTGTTTTGATCACGCTGTTGTCCGCAGCGCCGATAGGAAGTTCTGCAGTATTGCCTAGTTTAAAGCAGGGACAGTCTCGCAGTGGTCCCCGATGTAAGGCACAATCACGGGATTCTCGGCGTGGGGCGTGTGTCAGGTAGCGAGTGAGAAAGTAACATCTTTCCCACCGAGCACTCGTCCCTCATCACTAGCCACAACTTGGATCGAAAGCGAGTGGTATATTAAAGCGTAAGGTGCTCGGAGCCACTTTAATCCTTCCTCAGAGCGCAAAGAGCAGTCGCTACAAGCATGAGCTCGAACTCCCCATGGTCTCCAGCTTTCACTTCACCACCAATGCCCACTTCGTCCCTCACAAGCCCGGGTGTAGATGGTCTCAATGAAGAGGAGCTGCCATCGTACTCAGACACCTTAAGGCTTGGGCCAGCAAAGTACGCGTGCCTCATGCTGTCGGGCACAGACAGGATCCAAGCCATCTCTTTCCCATACACCAGACGTATCCGTGATTTACTCGTATCAGCCTTGAAGGCTGGACAGGGCGTCGCAAATGTTGATCTACCTGAAGAGGGCGTCTGGGACTTCAAGCTATACGGGAAGCCATGTGAGTTCGGACTATACGATACTCGTCGGTGCTGGGCTAAACGTAGGGCAGGGTCTCTGACCTCGTTGGACGCTGTGAGGGCACCCCATATTCTAGTCTCGCTCTACACCACCTTAGCCGCGGCCGGGTGGCACCCCAGCGCCTCCGTCGACATCGTCAAGAAGAAGACATCGCATGATTCCATCTACTTCCGGACGGGTCCGCGCATACCGAGGGAGTTCTTCGCTGTCACTATTGAAGACAGCGACAAGTTGAGACTGGTAGATGCCCCTAGCGCCAGCGTACGACATGCTTTCGTTCAAGCTTGCACAGTGAGTTTACGTAGATCACCTGACTTTATAGCAACTGCTGACGCCAAGACTTGGCACAAGGGTCAGACAGTCGAGGAAAAGGAGATGGGCAGTCTTCTCGTTAAGCTAGGCGGCACGCCGTGGACGGCTTGGACGGGCGACAATACGCGCAGCGCTCGTCGTGTCCTTGCGGCGGCCATGGAGCGATTCGAGACGGCTGGTTTTGAGCTCGTCTCCAGCGTCTCGCTCTCGGGGAGAGTGATGATGATCTTCGGGACCCGGAGATTTTAGACGGACTGCATACGAATGAGGAAGGGCTTGGCAAACCTAACCTGTTAGGCGGAGCGGTGCAGTGGCGATGCAGAAACGTTGATGGGACTCGTTTAGCCGATCTAAGCGACCTTATCGTTGAGCGGCATATGCAAAACGGCGTATGTTGATGTAGATGTCTAAATAACGTTGTATGCACAGGCTCATCCGTGAGATGAAAGCGCTGTTTGGCTGTGCAGACGACGTAGTCACGCAATGGCATGGCTGCGGTGTATCTACGAGGGCGGTGAGAGCAGAAGTCAAGCATTTGGTCTGAGAAGAACATCTTGGATCGGCATTCACCCCCAGTCGCGCCCAAGAGCAATCGGATCCGAGATCCCAGTCAGCCTTGTAAACAAATCTGGGCCTGCGGCTTCCACGCCGTCTGGGATATCCCTCCACATCTTACTTGGCCCCTCTCACTCCATATAAGTTAAACGCAACGGGCGTTTCTGACGAGATCGCTTTCAATGTTCGCCTCGAATTGACCTGCACAATGGGCTTCTTTACCACCGACAACAAGTCCTCCCAGCCTCCCAGTACGCGTGAGAGGCTGCACGCCGGCAACCCTGCGCACTCAGAACAAAGCCCCCCCGCTTATCATCAAGCTACTGGACTAAGTCCCGGTCTGCACGGTCAGCCCCCTGCTGCATCCGCGGCCGGTTCCTCTGGCGATGTGGGCTATACAGCGACAGGCTATCCTGATGAGAAGAAACAACAGAGCCAACCAGCGGCCCCACCTCCTGCGATGCCTATTTACGCTTGCATGTTACTGAGCAGCAGCGACAAGCTTCGACTTCTGAACTTTCCACGCAGCGCGTGGGACGCCATTGAGCAAACCATCGTGAGAGCTTGGATTGGCATCCAGCATAAGGGGATGTATGATAGCAACTGCATGGAGTTTAAGCTGCGAGGAAACCCCTGTGAGTAAGATGCATGTAAGTAAGTCTGACCAGCAAAGGGTACGGCCAGTTCAGCGAAGCCGTACCTGCGCGCCGCCTAATGACACACCTGCTCCATTGTCTGTCAACACAGGGCTGGCACCTCGCCGTCTCCACAGACCTATCAAAGAAATCCCGAGACAAAGACACGCTCTTCTTCCGTCACGGACCGCCCGTGAACCGCTCTTTCTTCTCCGTGTCCTTCAACGAATACGACAAGATCAGGATAATTGATCCGCCGTCAGAGCAGATCAAGAATGCCTTTATCCAGGCAGTTCACGTAAGAACCTAGGCCCTTGGTACCTCGCTGACGATGCAGACGTGGCCCTTGGGCATCCAAAGGTCCGAAACGAAGGAGCCTGGGTGCACTCAGCTCAAGCTGCGAGGAAACCCGTGGATGACCTCTGCCGGAGCCGAAGTCAACCAAGCCCGCCTGCTGGCGATGACCATCATGACTGTCATGGATCAGCACGGCTACGAACTCGCTGGCGCGGTGGATATGAGTGCGAGCAGTGGGGAGAGTACGAGTGACTGTAAGTGATCGACGTGCTCTGGATCAGACTAATGCGTAGTGGACAGCTGGTTCTTCGCCTCAAAGATTCAATAAGCTGCCCCGATCTCGCTGCCCTTGATCCCAACGCAGAGCTGTTGTACTCTTAGGCCCTGTAGGACGGCTTGCCCTGAAGACCAGACGTCCTACAGAGTAATGTATCCCCTTAGCACCGAGCAATGTATGCAAATCTGACCGTCATCGCATGCGAAGGAAAGACTGGACGCGGCAGTGTTCTGAAATGGGTCTAAATGCGACATGGGTGAGAAAGAATGCAATAATAATACAAGTATATGAGAAAGCCAAGACCTACTGTGGGTATCACCTCACTTCCTGGGTCAGTTGCTGTCCGCGAGTTATCGCATCCAAAGTCAACCTTACCATACCCACCCGGTTACTGGAGTCTGATTACTCAGATTGCTAATGGCGATGATGTGATAAAGCTTCGTGAGCTGCCAAAACAGTACATACTTAGACCTTTAGCATGCTCGCTGTCGCATCTCGATTGCAGGCTCGTCGAACGATGCCATGAAGCGGACAGGAACAATGAGTTCCTCTCGCTCGTCTCCTCCGCATGCGCTTAGTATCGCGGACGCTTGGGATCGCGGTCGAATCCCCCATAGCCACCTCCCCCGCTGGGAGCATCGTAGTCTCGCTTGTAGCCGCCGCCGCCGCCACCACCACTGCTTGTCAGCCAAGTCCGCAGCGCTGTACTCACCCATAGCCTCCACTACTGCCGCCTCCTCCGTAGCTGCTGCCGCCGTACCCACCACCACCACCACCACTGCTGCATGTTAGTGAACAATCCTGTGAGTGAAGGGATAAACGTACCCTGCACGATCGCCATATCCACGGTCCCCACCGCTCGGAGGCTGGAAGCCTCCACGACCTCGACCGGAGAACCCTCCTCGACCGCCTCCAAAGCCGCCGCCTCGTCCACGGAAGCCACCACCCCGCCCACCACCAAATCCTCCTCGGAATCCTCCACGGAATGGTGCCACTGGGGGAGGGGCAGTGACAGGTTTCGGCCGACCACCAAGACCTCCTCCGAGCTTCCGGGGCTTCCAGCCTTTGACTGTTCGGCCTCGTTCCACGTCAACGAGAATCTTCTTATGGTGAATCGGGATACCGTCGGCGTCCTTGTACGCTGCCTTCATATCACGCTCCCTCTCGAACACGATGAATGCGTAGTTTCTTGACTTGCCCTTCCGCTTGTCACGGACAATCCTGATCTTCTCGATGTGGCCGTACATCTCGAACTCGTGCCGCAGGTCAGCTTCAGTAGCCTTGGAGGAGAGGCGGGAGATGAAGAGCGTCTTATACGGGTCACCAGAGACTTCAGGATCGTTGTTGGGGTCCCCTGTGTGTGTCAGCTCTATGAAGCGTTGCAAAACTCACAATTCTTCTCCAAGTTCTCCTTGTACTCCTTCTGCTGCTTCTTCTTAGCCTCTCTGCGCATCAGAACGGCCTCCTGGCCGATGACTCCCAACTCGGCAATCGGATCTTTCTTCTTCTTCTTGTCCTCCTCAACGTCGGGCTTGACATCGACCTGGCCGTCCTCAGGCTTGTCAGTGTCCATAGGCTCCTCCTTGCGCTCCTTGAAGCCCTGTTTCACTTCATCATCTTCAGCTTCGTCTCGCAGTCGTTGAACGAGCGCGGCAATGCCGGTGATCTTGTTTGGGCCTCGGTCGCTCGTGTCTTTGCTCAGCGGTGGTAGGTAGTTAAGAGGAGGGCGCGGCGCGAACAGCCGCAAAAGGTTGGGCGGTAGTTTTGCTGTCATGTTTGAGAGTGTGCTTCGAGAAAGGCGGTGTTGACAGTAGCTGTATTGATGGCGACTCGATCAGGTCGGACTGAGGACTGGACTTCTGAATGCAAGCGCGTAGCTAGCGTGCACTTCGTCACTAAGATCGCAGGTGGCAACCACGTGGCCCCGAAACTCCGGGAGTGGCACTCCGAATCTTCGAGTGACGCTTTTCTCTCTATGTCGTCTGTGGTCCCAAGCGACTAGGTTTCTCCAAGACGCATGAATGCGTGAGCGGTTCCATGTTACGGTGTCTTAAGGCGGTTGACCCCGGGATCTATCAACAGCTTGAACTCGATTTGTAGGTGTCATGACCGACTGTCGCGTAGAGTCCGTGTTTGTGTTCCGGCCTCACGTGTGATCTTTGATGCAAGGTAACCTGGAAAAGATCACACGAGATATGCAGGTAGGTGAATGCTCGAGGGTGCATGCATCAATCTATAGCGCCGAGGGAGCCCAGCAAGTTCGAGCTGTGCGCAACCATAAAAGAGGCGCTCCAGGGAGCTAATGATGACGGCTGCTGTGCTGCAAGTGCTCTACGCCACACGCCTTGCGTCAACAAGCGTTTCCGGTGGGCCAGCTGGCTCGCACCCTCAGCCTCGGCGAGTCTGAGTGGCTTACGAGACCCACACTTAAAGACACCCACACTTAAAGACACATGTCTGACAGCCTGGCGCACACGGCCACCGATCCTCGATGACGAGAACCGTACGATTTCCCGAACTCTTTTTGCGAGCTGCGTGGCATTGATCCCCCGGGTCTTTCCACTGCCTCTAGGACCGAGCAAGCTGACCGTGTAGCCCACGGATCACGAGTCTCCAGCTAGCCGTGCGATCTACATAGCCCGGCCTTCCATAGAATGTGACACTGTCGGGCGGGTGCGGCCGGAAAGGTTGCTTCAGCCGCTTGCTATGACATTGAACAGCAGTAGCGGTCATTCTGAAGCCTCGTAGCACGAGCACAGTGCGGAGAGGACCGCGCAGCCTGGGGGCTGAAACAGCCTCACGGGACAGATCGTCTGGGTGCGGGCTGGCTTCGGACTTTCTAGGCTTTGGGAGGTAGCGTGTA
The DNA here is from genome assembly GCA_030347605.1 of Trichosporon sp. DN520. Classification (NCBI taxonomy): domain Eukaryota; kingdom Fungi; phylum Basidiomycota; class Tremellomycetes; order Trichosporonales; family Trichosporonaceae; genus Trichosporon; species Trichosporon sp. DN520. The sequence goes on from JASJUY010000007.1 coordinate 718,929, forward strand.
TTGCACAGTACTTGCCAGTCGCTAGAGCGACAGATAGTAGGTGTGCCGGACTGCAGGAAAGTAATGACCGGATGAAACGAGGCTTACAGCCTTGCCTTGGCTCTTCGCATATTTGCCGAGATCGGTAGATCTCTGTGTTTTGGACAAAAGAGATAATGAAGGGACCTAGGCTGCCAGGTGATTTAAACCCCCGACGCTACTGCTGGTAACATCCCTAGGGTGACAACAGGGAGAAGGGATGTGGCGTTTGCACCTGTTGATTAATGACTTTCTCAGCTCGCAAGTGGCGCAAGCCTCCGCAGGCAGCCTGACATGCGCCCTGCAGGCGGAGGATGTTAGGAAGCTGTCGACTGAGCACGCAGAACGCAACCTGCGCGGACTCGAAAGCCGTACAATGGACATTGGAATGCAAAGGGTGCAATTCCGGATTGGCGTGGTGAGCGCAGGGGATATCTGAGGTACCTTGACTGAATTCGCTTCCGAGAGAAACAGGTCTTAGACGGCTGATTGGGAGGCTGCTGTTCCAGAACAGTGTTACAAGAGTCCTTGTTTAGGCGGATCTGCCGGCCCCGTGGGCTACCCTGCGCCCTATCTAGCGGGCGCGGCGGTCGGTCGGTCCTGCCAGGCTATCGGTGCCGTCCGCAGTCCCCGTGTCAACCATGGCGTCCTCCGCTGCGTTCCTATTCGTGGAAACCACCGCTGGTCAGTCGACTCTTCCGCGGAGATGGTAACCAAAGGCACCGTCCCTTTCGCCACAGCTTGGAAGAGTCTGGAGGTCGATCCCCGAAGATCCGGGAGGCTGAACTCTAAGCAGGATCAGCGACAAGTCGGCGTTCACGTTGGCTTGCAAGCCGATATGAGCAGAGCGGTGTCTGCTGCGAACTCCATGCATCTACTCTTCTCTTCCGTCAGCCAGTTTCCCATCTATCTGAGCCCCGGACGGCGTCCCACCGCTGCAGCCCGAGGGAAGCGCGGCAAACAACAGACTCGGCGTATCATTCGTCAACCCCATCCGTGCCAAAGGACGGGGATGATGGAACAGGCGCAACGGTGCGGAATGCTAACGCGTACTCACATTCCGTACATGGACCCCCAGGCAAACTCACATACCCCAGCCTTCGTAAGCGCGCATGCGTCCGTGGTCGATGATTTGCTGATGGTCTCACAAGGAATGCTGAGCAGTGTCAAATTCCGAGGGCATTTAGCACTCTAATTAAATGATCGCGTCCTCAAGAGGCACTACGCAAGGAACCATCGGATCCGTTAACCCCCTGATAGCAAAACACATCGCCGCGTCGGTCTGGCTGACAATGATCCATGCGTCCACCACCACCCATACAGTCCACCGCAAGGTCATTCTGCGAAGCGGATGTCCGGTTTCTGTTTCTATTCCGGACCCCACCGCCGCCGCAGCCATCCTGAACATGTATGCTTGGATGACGCATGCGGCCACGACTTCCAAAGTTCGGGCAGGAGAAAGCGAAATGCTTTCCTTTTGTTCTCCTTTCAGGCTCAGGCGCCCTGGCGTTTGACGCCGCTTCGAGGGCCGCCTGTTATCCTTTGATCCTATGATCCTGTGGCTGCTACGTGGTGGCGGCTGGACCCTGACATGGACCGGACCGCGGAATCATTGTGCATTCACACCAAGGCTTTCGTCCGGACCGCCCATCTGACACGGACAAGTTGATGTCCAAGCCGCGAGCACCGGCGTAATCGCGGCGCGAGCTACCTGCCAGCATGGGCGTTGGAGGTAGTGCACGGCACTTGAGTCTAGAGCAGGGTGCAGAGCTTGCTCCTCCCTTCCACGGCGGGGCAAACGCCAATATCGGGGCCAAGCGGCTTCCCCGGCCATTGGCGCGTCGCCAAGGCAGTTGGGATCTGCCAGACGTACGATGGGCCGATAGGCCGTGTCGCACCGCTCAGTGAGGCCGCTCTGGCAATCGTAGCCTGCCACATGCACAGCCCAGACACTCTGCAGAAGATCGCCGAAAGCTTTGTGTGCCGCGTTTCGGCAGCTGCTGCAAACTAGCAAGCGAGCGATCGCAGCGCAGCACTAGGGCACTAGGACCCGGGCTGGCTGGCACTCAGATGCACGAGCGATCCGACGATTGGGCGCGTGATCTGGGGTCGCGTGCAAAGCTGCTCCAGGTCCAGGGCTTGTCACGGTGGTGCTTGGCCTCGGCTTCTGCAATTGAGAGATCTAGACCGTTTAATTGCCGCTCCTTTCATTTTCTTCTCTTGGTGTGGTGCAGACGGATCTGAGTGCGGCAGTAAGTGACGCCGCACTAGTCTTTTGGAACAGAAAAGCATAAGATGTCATGCACTGAACTGAGAGAGAGGCGAGGACGCTACCGTTCGCTCAAAGCGTAAAACGGTGTCCGCATTAGAGATGAGCAAGAGCCTATATCATTCATCCCGACAGCGCCGCTGCTTGGGTTTCTCCGTGAGCGCCGTTTAGCAGCAGTGGTAGTATGTGTGCAGCCCCGCGATAGCTGAGCGGAGAGCAATGACATCATGATGCGGATTGCGGAGGGCGCATTAACCGCACAGAGAGGCCGTTCCTGCACGATCAGGGACCGTGCTGTACCTGTCAGGCTCTTTGCCCCTGGTTTCCGACCAAGATTGCGAAGACTGACGCTAACCTGCGCTGCGGTCCTACGCACACTCGTACTCTCTCTCATCTCTCAGGCGTGCGCACTGGCGCACTGCTGGGTCGCGCAAGCAAGCGCCGATGCACTAAAGCTTCCTTGATCCTTGGTTCCATGGGTCAATGCCGGCACGCACGAGCCTGACCGACGGCCGTGCTCTTCCGATCAGATGCAGCACGATCTCGAGAGTGACAGTCAGTCGTGTGTGGAACAGTGAAGCGTTAGGCACAATCAATGCGTCCAAAAATGACACTCTGACATTCCGTCATTCACAGCGATCGCAATACGGCAACGCTCTGTGCTCGCGCTTTGGCGCATGCGCGCGCGCATAACCCGTAAGCCTAGCCTTTGACACATTACGTTTCCACTGCCCTTCCAGAAGCACGACACATGCCTGCCCTTGCTGAGCTTGGGCGACAGTGATAGGCCATTGAATACGTGTTGCGTACCCCACAGATGATGCTTAATCGACCGACCTGAACTGCTCGGGTGGGGTCGAAGCTCACAAACTGACTGGCTTACTACCTCTGCTTCTTGACGATGCTGCATGCGCTGTGCGACGCCGAGTGCACGAGCTCCCTTGCACCGACGATGCATACACAAAACGATCTTCAAAAGAAGAGAACAGGCCGCGAAGGGTTACGGCGCCCGCTCTCTCTCGAACCCCTGAAGCCTCGGACGCCTCGCAAGCCTCCGGGATGTAGACGGACGGCGATACATAGACGTCGGAGGGGCTTTGCGACGCAACAGCATCCGAAGCCGACCGTAGACGCTCAGTTCTGCCGGTCACGCTGCAGCTCAGAGAAGAGCCTTTCGTGTTTGTCGTCGGTGAGGACGAACGGATCGCTCCTAGTAGCGGGGTAGGTCGGTGGTGGAGTTGGATAGCCGATCCGAAGCATCCAGATAAGCGGTCTGATAGAAAGTACAGTGTAAGGAAGGAATGTTCCGCGAGCACAAAGATTGAAACAAGGTGACCGCGGTCGATCTACAAGATAGACACAGTGCTGCAGTCCAGTATTGCGGTAACGTCAGTCATACCCGTTACCAGTGTTTTGTCTCTCTTCCTGTCCTCCCGAAACCCTTCACACCATCGGCATCCCTCTCAGTGTCAATTTTTCAGGTCTCCTCGATCTACCCGCCTCCTCCAGCCTTCAACATCTAATCCCGGCATCGCAACAAGTAATCGACAGGCCGCGACTATACCAAAAGCCCACGCCCTGCTGACAGCCGGCGCAATCAACATTCCGCTTGTAAGACACGAGCAGCCGACCGCTACAAGAAAGCACGGCGGCGATCACTGGACAAACTTTTCTGCATCGCGCCAACCTCAAGTGCGGTTCGACAAATCCGAGATCTAGCCTGTCGGTGCATTCTCCGACCGGAGGCTAAGCATTCATTGAGGCTGTGGAATCCCCAAGCGCGGCAAAGAACGCAGAGTAGCTAGAAGACGAAGTCGCTCTGCACTGCAGCCTACTGGGAGTCTACATTCCAGCGAAAGAGTCGTTCGCAGACTTCCCAGCGGAAAGGCCGAGAGCGGAGTTGAAGCAGTCAGTGCTCTAAGCTCCTGTTTCGCTTGAGATTTGTCTGGACGAATTGCTCCTGCCTAGGACTCCCTAGGTCTGTCCGCTCGCCGGCCGAGAATAGCACATCCTTGCAGATGGAGTTGTCCGCCGGGTCTGCCTGATTTGCTTCGTCTGCCTAATATCAGGACAGACTGCTGCAATCTTGACATCAGTATCAGCACAACATAACCCGGTTGCCCAAGTTAGGCAAGGTCCGGTTGTACGCGGTACAGCGGCAGTTGAAAGTAGCGCGGCCAGCACTGCGCATTGTCTGCTGATAGCGGTTTCGCGGCTGGCGGTCTTCGTATCCCGACTGGCTAGCGCATTGCAGGGTGGGTGAAGCAGCCGGGCAGCACTTGACCGAGGGCTGCATCAACTCTCGTCCTCTTCCTCGGCTCGGCCGTCTACGTGCTCTGTGCTCGCGGGCCTGGCTTCCTGCCTGCCTACTTGCCTGCATTGCCTGCTTGCCTGGGTGAGTGCAGCCTGGTTGTCTGGCCTACCTAGCCAGCCTGCTGGTCTGCCGGAGTAGTGTGCTCTGCCATCCACCCACCCCCTTGCTCGCTCGCTTGCTCGCTCGCTCACTCACCCTCGTACCCCTCCCTTCCTCCCACCCCTTCTCCTGCCAGGCCGCCTGTCCGCCTGGCCCTCGTGCATCCTTCCGACTGGACGTGGGCGATTCTACATTCCTCGCATAACCCCAGCCTCCCACCGCCCTCTCCATCGCATCACCACATCATCACTCATTTGATTATACATACAACCAACACGACAAGACATCGCCCATCCACATCGCCATCCGAGTGCATCCACCACCAGTGTTCCTGACGAGGTTGTCCAGGATCAACAGGACATCCACCCACCATTCTCCGGATCGCCGCTCAAGTGGAGCGCAAGCAGAGCAGCTGGAGATCCAAAGCCAGGCAGCCTAGCAGAGCCAGGAGCACCATCGCACTGCCTGCAGTAGTGCACTGCAGCCCGGCCGCGTCGCTGGGCCTGAATCGAAATCTCTGGCTTCCCTGTCCGGACTGTCCGGGCTGGCCCTCAGGCCCTGCCGCCCTGTCTCTACCTTAATCGCCGTCGCCCTCACCGACCCTCAGCCCCCAGCCCAGCAAGCCCTGCCTCAGCCCTGCTCAGCCCTGTGCTGCCCTCAGCCCTCCTCAGCCTCAGCCCTCACTCACCACCCTCTATCTACCGTACCAGCCGTACCGACCGTCCCCGCCCGCCCGCCTGCACGCCCGCTGTCCCTCCCACCCAAGCACCCACCTTCCTCACCCCGAAAAATCACCACGCTCCTGCTCCCTGCGGGCAAGCAAGCAAGTAAGCAACCAAGCAAGCAAGCCAGTCACTGTCACCTGCGCGGCGTTGCGTGCTGTGTACAGCCGGCCCTGTTAAGCCTGCAGCCCTTCCTCAAGCCCTACCGATCCAGCCGATCCTATCCCATCCCATCCTGTCCTGACCTTTTCTGGCTTGTCCTGGCCTGGCCTACCCCGTCTCTCCTCCTCAGCCAGCACACCACCACCGCCAGCAGTAGCAGCAGCAGCAGCGCCGCCGCACCGCGCACTGCACCCCGTCCCAGCCGCCGGCCGTCTTCGTCCTGAGCGAGCCCATTATACCTGGCGTACTGGCGTCATCTCCATATCCGCCGGCTCGTGAGCGAGCACGCCGTGTGTCTCCACCCGCATTTGCATCTGCATCTGCATCTGCATCTATCCTTCTTTGCCATCATCTCGCCGTAATCACGAACAAACGACCGACCGACCGAGCGACCGAGCGACCGACCGACCGACCGGCATCCGCCTCGACTTCAGACCATCCGTCTCCCGCCAGTCCACTAATTTTCCAACATACCACATTCCCCCATCGACTTTCGGTATCAGGGGCGATTCCGCCCACTCCATTCCACACACCGCTGCAGTCATCGTCGCCATCAGTCACCACGCTCGATCAGGTTAGCTGACCTGCCGAAACTTCCAATCCGTCTTGCGCATCGTCTGGATTGTTCATCATTTCCGGTGAAACACTGTGGACTCGACCGCCCAGAGATCCACACAGCATCATCTTCTTCATTTAACTCAGTGGCAAAAGGGAAAACGAGCCCAGGTCACAACAAATTTATTCATCTTATCGACGTCACAGCACCAGTCCGTGCCGCCTTCCTCCAACCCGGACCACCCTCCGACCCCCGCAACTTCGATCTTCTCATCGCTGCCGGGTCTTCCTTGTACGGGAGCCTGAGCGCTTACGCGCACGCTCACCAGCGACCGGCGTGCCATCCCTTCCTATCCACTCCACCTTCCCCGCCCTTCTCCACAGGCCATTACCAACCTACTCCATCCCCCTTGCCACCGGCCCGTGCCAGCCGCCGGTTTGGTAGTGTCGCCACCCATTCACAACGCAGGTATTGCGTCGACCTTCGCCATGCCTGCAGATGCTGGCCCCTCGGCGCCGCCGCAGGCAAAGCAGGAACCGTCTGGCGCCGGGTTCATCTGCACTCCGGACCAGCTGTACATGCATGTCGTCGGATCATACCCGAGCCAAGAGGCATTTGGATACCCCGGCGATCACGACGCGCACGGCCAATCACCCATCGCTCGTTCACGGGCAGACGAGAACGAAGATGCAGCCGGTGCTTCTGCACGTGCCAAGAAGCGCCGCAAGACGCAGAGGCGCGCCAAAGTGTCTGAGATCTGGTTCCCCAAGGCCGAGATGGCATTCTGTACGAGTGAGTAGCCCCTTTGTCTTTTTACAAAAGCCTATTCGTGCACAGGAACATGGCGCAGGCCATGGGCGGCTTCTGGACTTCGACGGCCCCAGACCCGGATCACATGCTAACCACTTCCCGCAGGTGTCGCTTGCATTCCTCCCAATGGACGAACAAAAATCAAGTTCTTTGGGCGTCCACTGGGACGTAACGAGCTCATCGCGGCCATTTGTACCCTCGCAACTCGGCGACTCTACAACCGAAAACAAATATCCAGTCATTCCCAGGTTTTGAAGGACAAGGTTCCTCCAGTCTGTGAGTCAGAACGCGCGGACGGCTCTCTGTGTGTAACACAAGCCTCCAGAACCCAGAACAAAGGGTGACCACCCTGATCGTTCTTCGCTCAGCCACCCCCATCAAGAAGACCGGAACTGACTTCGCCCCAGTCAAGGAAATCTTCACGTTCGAGGACAAGTCGAGAGCAGGAGACGAGGCCGGCGAGACATCGACAGCCAACGTCATCGAAAACTATGCCTTTCCCGAGGCCATCTACAACATCATCGGCTACCGCGTCGGAACCGACCTGGCGAACAGCCCAAAACCACCCTGGCTGCTTGATCTCGAGGCCGGCGTCACGGATTCGCAGTCGTCTATGGCGGAAGCCGGAGGTTCCCGTGGACCCGGCGCATACTCCTACTGGAACAGCCCGTCTGACTACACGTCGTGGACATACGACCGCGGTGGTGGCAGTAGCAGTCATCGGAAGGACCCCTACTACTACAGTCAACACAGCGGTGCCGGTAGGCAACAGGGACCCTACGGTAATCAGTTGCACACCTTACCGCCATTGTCTCTTCCGCGCGACATCGATGCCCAGAGCCCGGTCACGACGTCGCCGTCTACCATTGGAGATCCATTGAGCGGCGGTCGCTATCCCTATGGCAGCATGGGTAGCCGAAGTCAGTACGGTGACGTCGGACGATCGCCCCCGACGTCTACGTCCCCATACGACTCTCAGTCAGGTGCGTCATCCGTCATAATCCCCAGAGGAGGTGAGCTCGATGGACTCGTGACACCTGCAATCGCAGGCGGCCAAAACGGTCATGTCACTCTTCCCCCTCTTCCAGACCCTGCGCCGTCCCAGCATTCTGACTGGAAAGATCGATCCGTCTACCCGGAACCGTCGAAATACGCGCAGGCGTCCTACAGCTCGCAGTCGTCGCGAAGTGGCTTACCTCCGCTCTCCAACTTGCCGTCTCTCGGCAGCGTCGCAAGCCAAACGAGCGGCTACGGTCTGCCCGTTTCGTCAACTGCCCCGGGCTGGGCTGCATCATCGTACGGCTCAAACTGGTTCGAACAACGCTCGCTACCGACATTCCAGCCCACAGCCTTCGAAGCTCGCGGAAGAGCGTATGACGGCTCCCAGGTGCCTCTAACCATCAATGGTCCTCTTGCAATGGGCGAGCCGATGGCGTGGCACTCCATCTACATGTGGCGTGAACGATATCCATTCTTGGAGCAGATTGCGGCCAACCCAGGTGTCTCTGTCTTCCACATTGACGTCTACTTCTCTCTGCCTGCTGATTGGGGCGTCCAGATGTCTGAGATGTCTGTCGATCTAACCCTTCGACCTCCCGGCAACGAGACTACAGGTTGGTCGCTAGTGACCGACTCGTCATTCCTGCACCCCTCGGGCCACGTACGATACCCTCGAAACGCGACAGAGCTGCGGCTCAATGACTCTGGGGAACTCGTTGGTTCCGCTCCGACCTCCGAGATGGGACGACTGTACAACTATCTACTCGCGGATCAGGGCCGAGACATCGAGACACTAGCCTCAATCGGATCCCCGAACAGCGCCATGCTCCAGGCAGTCATGCGCGACACCTCGGTATCAATCCCGCCTCACCACGTTGGCCTGCCGCCTCTCGGAGCGGACTGGAACCTCGCGTCGACTTTGATCATCTATACCTTCTGGTCTCCTGACCCTGACCCATCTCGGCAGGGACTGCCGCCACAATGCCGTCCTGTCGAGTTTGCACCGCCGCCGCCCCTGCCGCCCGTGGACATTGGCTCAGATCCACTGGTCGCTGGACTGCTCGCCGGAGAGGATACGCAACCTTCCAAGTTCGATTGGATGGGCACAGGCTAAGTAGCAGCGTCTTTTCTATACATTAGTTGTTTTCGTCTTCTTCACCACATGCCGGGGAGACCGAAGGTACCAGGAGGCGCTTGGCTCGCCCTCGAAACATGGTCTCTCCCTCACCCTTATCGGCCCTCATCTTCCGGTTCGTCCGTCAACTCTCTTGTCCCGTTCATTCTCTCATCTGCTGCTGACCATGATATGCGGAATAGTTGATGTAGTCTTATGCCTCGTCATGCATTATGTGACGTATGTTGCTTATGGCAGACCACCCATGTCACAGAGGGACTATTCTCAATGGACCAGAGTACCACACACCTTTCTGTCGAATGTCGGTCGTTCATTGACGCCTACATGGCACACTCCCGGTTTTCCCGGATGCAGCCACTGTACGTGCTGCGACTAGACCTGAGCGCCAGCAAATCGAGACCTTGCCAACTCTAACCCTGCGCAGGGAAGGACCTTTGTTGGGCCAGACTCAGCGTGTGGCGGGTACACTTGCTCACATTCCACAAATAGCGCTCTCGTCCTGCACCCGGCGCTAATGTGCGGAAGCTGCTCCTAGATCCAGTTGCAGCAGGTCTGTTCTGGGGATCCGAAAGCATCTGCGAGACAATCGGTGCTCCCACCCCTTCGTTGACCGCCCAACCCGCGGCTGGTCGTGAGGTCTTGGCAGCCGAAGTCAGCACGCCATACTGCAGGGTCAGCATCACGCCCCCATATGCTGGCCAGAGCGCAGCCCTAAGGAGATGTCTCGTATCACGGCTGTGGGCAACTTCGGACGAAGTTCGGAGCCTGGATGTTGTTCGGCAGCGGCGAACGCCAGGGCACGTTGTTCAGTTTCCCAGTTTTCCAGCGTCCCAGAGCCCATCCCAGGGATCGCGGTGAGCGCCGTTGTTGGACGAAGGAAGCGGCGTGGCTGGTCGCTGTTATCGCTGATAGCTTGCGAATTCTCATCCACCTGGTCATCATTCCATCCCTTCCCTGTCCCCACCTTGTGTCCTTCCCCGAGTTCCGGATACGGAAAGAGCGCATCGTGTGAGCAACAGGTAAGCAAGAGCTGTGCTCTATTCACAGCCTCGTATCGCGCAAGCGGTAAGCACTTGAGCCGAGCAGCCGCGTCGTCCCGGAACGAGAGCGCAGCCAGGCATACGCGGCTCATTCGGCTCATGGCGGCTCTGTTTCACTGCGAGGGCAGCGGAAGGCGTACACTCGAGCGACATGAGCAGAGACGGATCCGGAATTGCGTTCTCCGGTTCGACATGTTAGTCTTCATGTCAGTCTTGTATGTCAGTCTCTCACTCGCCATCTTATTCGCCATATTCCTCGTCCGTTGGTCGTTGTTGCGGTCCGCGGACCGGAGACCGGACATGTCCAAAGTGGGATGTTTATCTGGACAGGCCTGCCATCAAAGTTCGATAGTTACGTAACCATTGAAGCAGCATCTCCCGTCGGAATCTGTCGGGGGACCAACGAGCACTCGCGCAGCCCCCGGGCTTCAAATCAAGAGCCCGAGGTGCGTCATGTCGACCCGCGAATGAAGAGCGCACGTGCGGAGCGATACCGGCGCAACCTCGGCAAAACTGCTCAAGTCCGTGTCTGCATCGGACTCGGAGGATCATCTCTGTGCGACAGCGCAGAGTTGTTGAGTTAGCAGCCGAGAGATAGTGTGCCGCTCGGATGACGTCTGGCGGAGCGAACGGAGCGAGCAAAGTTAGCGACCGGCTACGGTAGAGTCCAGGCTTTGGACAAGAGCTCCCGGCGCACAAAGTGCGATCCGACACATCCGAGGTCCGAGGTTGGTCTCGGTTGTCGGATGTCGGACTTTCTGCACCCTGGACCATTGCTAGACAACGACCAGCTTTGATAGCCGCGTGGCCCGCAGGCACGGAGTGCGGGGCATGCACGGCGCTGACTGCGTTCCTCGCACACGACGCGACCGTCAGTCAGTGGATTGAACGGGAACAGCAGATAGGTTGACCATTCCGTACGACGTTGCGACTGGTGCCGGCATGATTGAAGCGATGGACCGCATCTGACACACAACAACCGGTCCTTTCATACTTACGGCTATGTGCAGATCCGTTGGAAGTGAGTAACGGCCCGATATCGATCAGTTGACCTGTTGTAAGCACACGCCGTTCTCGGTCCGTCCGGTCGACCTTTGGACACGTCTGTGCTGAGTGGGTCCTTGACGCGGGTCCGAGCGCCCCGCTCAGCTGAACTTTGTCCGTGACGGTGCAGTGTCTATTCTGGGCTATCGAGACTGGCAGTGCCGATCGTTCTTGCTCGTGTGAGGAGAAATGAAGTTCCGCACTTCGTTGAGGATTGAGGTTGTTCATTCCACACTCCAACGACTTATCGGAATGAGATGCCTGTTCTTCATGCCGATGCGGCCATGAGCTGATCCGAAGTAGTAAGAGTCGCGCTCATAGGTATGTAGAGGGGAAGACACGAGCTCGAGCAGGTCCCCGACAACTATGAGTTGGCGAATCGGTCCCAAAATTGCCCCGCAATCATCGCGCTAGTGGCGAATGAGTGATTGGCGCCAATCGCCTCCAGGGTCGTCGCTTGTGGACTGGGCGACGCTTGGAGCTTAGCTCTTTAGTATGCGTTGCGGGAATGAGTCTAACAGAGACATCTCTTTCAGGTCTTGTGTCACTGCAGTGGTACCCCTGTCAATGCAGCGTGAGCTTGGTTAGCCCGAAGAGTACGAAACTATAGTCTAACTGAACTCTGAGTTGCCGAGTCCAATTGTCTTTAAGCCAGCACGGGGGGTTGCTGAATCTGCATCCGCTCTAGGCACCACCGACGCTTCCGCCGGCTTGTCCTCTGTCTCATCTTTGTCGCTCGTCATCTCCAGAATTCCATAGCATTACCCCACAACAACGCACAAGCCTCTGACGCTCGCACAACCCAGAACAACTAGGTGAATACCCCAGTGAACGGTACTTTCCCAGGCGAAGCGTCGAATCACATTCCAGAATGATCTACGGTGAGACACCCGCCAGTGCTACAGTCGTCTATCCGTTGTGTGCCAAGACGTCGGCCTCGTCTATTCGTTGCAGACGAGCCTCCCCTGTGGACGTCGATTTTATTCGGATTAGCCAATGTCCTGCGTGTCCTGCTCTACCCATGTCCTGACCCGGCTTCTGGACCTTTGCCGCAGGCGCTCGGGCCGTTGGAGACCCTCGGGGCCCTGCTCACCGTCAGCTTACCCTGGTGCCCCCGTGACTCGAGCCCGTGATTGATCATTTTGAGTTGACATTCAGGTCACTGATTACCAGCATTGATACGCCCATCCAACCAACAGTCAGATAGTGCCCGGTGATAGCCTTGATCAAGGATCATGACGATGCAGCCCCAAGGGCCAGAGTTTATCATATTGAAATTCCCCACTCTCCTGCCCTGCTTTTCGATCAGTTTGTTTCATGAAGACGACCTCTGCAGAGGGCTCCCAAGAGTTGGAGGAATGAGAAGGCCGCTCTGAACAATCAAGATGCTGACAGATATTGCCGACTACATGCTGCCCATCCACTACAGCAACGTCAGCCGACATGCGAGCGCACGGCCCGCCCCCATGTCCTGTCCCCACTCCATCGGTCCCGTCATGATCATCACGGGGGACAAGCGAGGGGTACACGTTTGATTTCACGTGCAGGTTACCGAGCCGCGACGCACGAGTACTGGTCCCTGGCTTGCCCGGGGGTCCCCGGATGGCCCCACTGGGGTGTTCCTGAAAGGCTTGGCTTTCGCCATAGCCTGTCTTGGCCTCAACTATTCTGGTGGACGTCGATGCTAGACATTCACATCCGGCAGACACAAAGCCCTAGCGAGGCTCCAAAACAGGCGAGCAGGCAGGCGAGAATTTGAAGAACGTGACAACCCCACCTGCCCCCACCTGAGCACCTTATCGTGGTATGGTTTCTCCTTTTGGGAACGTCGCTATTCATGTCCCGGATGTTGTAGTTTCCGGGCAGGTCAATTCTGGATCTCCGCGTTACTAAGGCTCGCAAATTTGCTCCACTCTCGCCTTTGTTCGTCTTTCTCGCCTGGGTCTCGCACGGTGTGATGGCGATCTTTGTCCGTGTAGTCGATCTTTGCCGAGTCGTGGCATCTCGCAACGCCACTGTTCCATTTCGTAGACGACGCAGACACCGTCCACGTCTCCTGTGCCTACAAAGCTGAGGAAATTTTGAATGCGGACCACCGCTGCGGAGTCAGCAAGGAATAGGCAGAACGCCGCTCAGCACGGACCACTGTGGTAATCGATTATCTCGGCGACGGATAAGCCATGTCTATCGTGGCTGCAGGATCACGATAGCGGGGTTAGTGAGGGGGAATGCTGTGCGGTGAGCGCCATAGGGCGTTTCAGCATTCGGAGCGGCATGTTATCTTACGAAGGCGCCGACGCGTACGGCGTTCTTCGGCGCGATTCGCTGAGCCGGAAGGGCATGCAGAACAACCTGAACGGCTGATCGGCGACTCGTATGCGTAAGTGGTGGAGCTCGGTCCGAGCTCATCCGCCATCGCTATCGCCGCCGGCGTCGCTTGCCTCTGCGTTGCAGCGGACCTGTGTCACTCCTGGTGGTCAGTAAGAGCGCGTTAGCTTCAGTATAAGCTGCTCAGTTTGCATCCGGCACGTTCGTCCTGCTCTACGGCACTCCGCTGCTCGTCCGACAGTCGTACGTTGTCAATTATTGCATCACCACTGCCGTTCCCAGAGTTCGGCTAGCTCAATTTTGGCACTTTTAGTCGACGTTGAGGACAAGACAGGTCTTGGCACGTCGCCGACCCCGACGCTGCCGCGCCGGCTGCGAAGGCACCGTTATGGAATGGAGGCGGTCGCCCCACTTTGCCCCACCCTTCTTGCCAGCTTCTCTCGGTTCAGCCTCCGCCACGACTACGGCCTGGCAGGAGGGAAAGAGTGGCAAAGGCCTTGATGCAGCAATGATAGACGGTCACGACATGCCCGCAAGGGAGACGCCCGGCCGGCAGCGCCCAGACTTTGGCTTGACAGGGGTAGCACGGGGGCAGCCAGGCCCTAGAAACCGTTCCAGCCGCCAGGTACCACAGCCAGCGACGACCCATGGGTGATTTAGACTCGGCGAGGGGTAGCTGCAATCGACAGATCGACGAATCAGAGATGTGGAACCCGCTCAAAAGCCCTTTGTTGGTGCCTCGCGGGCCCTGCTCCAGGCCGGGAGCCCTGCCGAGATCTTGCTCGAGATAGATAGCGAGGGCAGGAGCGCCGGGCGCGGCCCGGTGCTATCGTCGATGCCAAGACATTGCGCCTGCGCATGATGCAAGCCGAGTAGAGGCGTGAGGCGAGGTTTGCGATGGTGGCTCCGCCTGCTACTTCCGCCGCTGTCCTGGGTCGAGAACACTGAATGGCTTTTCCGTCCAGGTCGTACGCTTCTCTCCTGAGATGTGCGGTTCAGCGTCCGCCTCCCGCCCAATCCCAGCGCTCGCGGCAGCTCCAACAGCCGCGATGAGAACGAACAAGCGCAATCAACCCCTCGATGCCCGCGGGGCCCGCAGACGACCCTTCACTGCGGCGTCTGGTTCCCCACCACCTTGCTGGTCCTCGATGAGAACTGGCAGATCTCGGCAGCTCAGTCTCACGGCGCCTCCCGCTCCTGCTACTGCCCGCTTTGAGCGGTTCTGAACGGCATCGCCATTGCTGATTCGTTGCCCCGTCTTGCGCCGAAACCTATCGCTATGCCTCGGCTTGCTTTACCCCACGTACCCCAGGCCGGGGAACAGGTTCCCAGACGTTGCCCCAGATGTTTGTCCTCGCGGCCCCGGAGACGAGCACAGGGTATGGCGTGAGGCGAGAAGTCCGTGGTGCACAGTGGGTGTGATTGTGGCTTACCCCTCGCAGGCCGAGCCTGAGGGTAGGGCGGGGGAGGATCATCCTGCGATCACCTTAGCAGACCTGTGACTGCGCTCGTGTCAGCGCCAAGGTCAGCACCTGCACCCACCTCTGCTCTTGAGTTGGTCGAGTGGATCTCAGGATTGCGTGAGTGGTGTGTATATAAGAAAGGTCGATGACATGTTGTCTTCTCCATCTTCCCCAGCAACGCTAGGCATCCCACCCCCCTCCAGTAGACGACTAGACTAGACCCCACCCCTCTCCATTGCCATCGCTACCTGGGAAGACCACCCCTCGACCACCTAGCCGACACAGCCGTCGCTCCACTTCAGCTCAAAATGTCCGTTGAGAAGTACCTCGCCGACGAGAAGCACGCCGATGAGCAGGTCGACTACTACGTCGATGCGGCCAAGGATGTCTCGCAGTCCGACCTCGTCGACCTCGAGTCCGCCACCATCGATGAGAAGAGGCTGCTGCGTAAGATGTAAGTTTATCACCCCCAATCGCCACTCCCACATCCACTCCCATCTCCATCCTCAACTTTCTCTCCTCGTCATTCCTTTTGAAAATCAGTGTCTGACATTCCAGCGACTTCCGCCTCGTACCCTGGCTCGCCCTTCTGTATCTGCTTTCGTTCCTCGACCGTTCGAACATCGGAAACGCAAACCTCTTCGGTCTCTCGAAGCACCTTAAACTGAACGATGCGCAGTACTCGCTCTGTCTCGCCATCTTCTTCGTCTTCTACGTCCTCTTCGAGGTCCCCTCGAACATGGTCATGAAGGCTTGGCGCCCGGCAATGTGGCTTCCCATCATCATGCTTGCCTGGGGTGTCGTTATGGTTGGCATGGGTTTCGTGCAGAACTTTGCTGGTCTCTTCGCCGCCCGTACCTTCCTGGGTATGACTGAGGCTGGTCTGTTCCCTGGTGTCTCCTTCTACCTCACGCAGTGGTACACCAAGTACGAGATCTCTTGGCGCATCTCTCTCTTCTTCTCGGCGGCTACTGCTGCGGGAGCCTTCGGAGGTCTTCTCGCCCGTCTGATCAACCTCATGGACGGCACTGCTGGTTTCGAGGGCTGGGTAGGTACTCTACTATACACACACTTGTGACACTCGCTAACAAGTAAGCGCTGGATCTTCATCCTCGAGGGTCTCCTCACCGTTGTTGTTGCGCTCGCCTCGTTCTTCGTCATGTACGACTACCCTGACACGGCCAAGTTCCTCAACCCTACTGAGCGCGCCTTCGTCCAGAAGCGCCTCCACGTTGACAACGACGGTTGCTCGAACGAGTTCAAGAAGCGCTTCATCCTCGACGCTTTCATCGACTGGAAGGTTTGGTGCTTCGCCATCATGTTCCACGGTGCACTGTGCCCGGTCTACACCTTCTCGCTGTTCTCGCCCACTCTCGTCGCCAACCTGGGTTACGCTGCCGCTCGCGCTCAGCTCATGTCTGTCCCGCCCTACGTTGCTGCCGCCATTGTGACCCTGACGGTCGGCTACCTTTCCGACAAGTGGCAGAAGCGCGCTCCTCTCGTCATCGGATGCTCGATCATGTCCGGCCTGGGCTACGGTCTGCTGCTTGCCAATGTGAGCGGTGGCGTCAACTACTTTGCCCTCTTCCTCGCCGCCATGGGCGTGTACCCCCTTGTTCCCATCATTGTCGCCTGGGGCTCGAACAACTGCGGCGGTGCGCTCAAGAAGGGTGTCGCGACCGCCATCGTCGTCTCGATCGGTAACCTCGGCGGTATCGTTTCGTCCTTCATCTACCCCTCCAAGGACAAGCCTCGCTACAAGAAGGGCCACGCCGTCTGCCTCGCCTACTGCGTCGTCACCGCCCTCTCGGCCGCCATCATGTGGGTCTACGCCGTTAGCGCCAACAAGAAGCGCGCCGCCCGCAACGCTGCCCGCGGCCACGACTGGACCCCCGAGGAGAAGAAAGCCCTCGAGGACCGCGGAGACCACAACGACTGGTTCGTCTACACCATCTAAGGAGTCTACTC
The DNA here is from genome assembly GCA_030347605.1 of Trichosporon sp. DN520. Lineage (NCBI taxonomy): Eukaryota > Fungi > Basidiomycota > Tremellomycetes > Trichosporonales > Trichosporonaceae > Trichosporon > Trichosporon sp. DN520. The sequence continues at coordinate 735,856 of JASJUY010000007.1, forward strand.
GTCTCGTCTTGCGCCGCTGGGTCTTGAGGGGATCATTTTAAAGATCATGCCGCACGGGGCTCCCCTTAAGTTGTACATAAAACCGTTAACACAATCATACACTCTTTTTGTGTCTTAGCAATCAATCAAAATCATTTAGCAAATCTTAGGTCATAGGGTTAGCCCGGCGAAGATTCAGTACCCGGGTCAGTAGTAAGTTGTTACATATAGCACAGACAAGGACAGTCGTAGGGCCTCAATAGGACATAGTTGGTAGACCGAGGGTGGGAGCCATCGGATGGCCCTGATCTCATGCACTGTCAAGTTGTCATATACTTTGGTTGCCTTTACTTACTGCTGCTTCGCCGCCGGTGCTATCTCTGGCGGCCAAAAGGCGCTTCAAAGCTCACTTGCTACAAAGGCCTTGGAGCAGCCGGCGTTTGACTTCGACTTCAGAGCTACCCAGTTCACAGGGCTCGACTTTCTGAGGGTGTGAGGCTGGCAAGTAAGTCAGCGCTTACTCAGCGCGGACCGCCACAGGGCGCAGCGATGTGCGACGAGGCGGCAGAGCGAACGGCGGCAGCTTCAGATAAGCCTTCCCCCTCGTTGGGGCCGAGTAGGCTGCAAGCTACCGCGGCACCCGCGAACGTTGGAAGATTGTGAACAGAGTATGGTGCGTCAGCAGAGCATGACCTGTGGATAGATATCGAGACGATGTGGAGACAGTGGAGTCAATTCAGAATCCAGCCAGACTCGACGGAAGTAGGCGCAGCTTGACGCCCATACCACAGTGAGTGCTGCCTGGTGTTTGATCGACCCCATGACTTCGAAGTAGCGATTTCGAGCGCCAACGGGGTTTCAAAGTACGCGAAACCCGTCGATCGCCTGGCATTTCGTTTGAGACAACGCTCTCTTCAAGTCTGGACAAGTCCAGAAGAGTCCGGCCGGCACCTGTGGCGAAGGTTGTCAGTGTCCGCATTGACGGTGTGATTGCCACATTCGAGGCTGCGCGCAATCTGCGTCCGCGAAGTTACTCTGCAGGGTAATGTAGGAAAAGGCCGGCTATGCAACCAGGGAAGAGAGAGGTGGCGAACGAGGAAGGTGACAATCGGACAGGCGCACGCGAGGAAGGTCAGCGAGGAATCAGGCGTGTGTGTGGCGGCGCCCACCAGTCGAGTCAGCGCGAGTCAGCGCGTCGAGACCGTCACTTGCCAGCTTACGTGTTGCGCGAATCGATGCCGTGGATAGGTCTGGCCGGCTCCTAGGTAGTGCACGGACTCCGGCCGGCTCTGTCTCTCGTCCAGAGTAGCCAGTAGCGAGCTCGCGACTCGGCGCCGTTCGTACCGTTTGCCCGCAATCAGTTTGCCCGTTCTCCATCGTCCATTGTCGCAGTCCGAGTGGGCAAGTCAAGACACTTGGCCCGTTCTGGAAATCATACGCAAGATAAATGAGTCAAACAGTAAAGCAAAGAGAACCAAAAGCAGCAAGGGAAGACACGAAGACGGCTGCTGCGCTACGAAACACCGCGGCTCTTATAGAACCCCGCACGACTTGGTGACACGACTCGAGTTGGTTGCCCGCCTTACCGGCGGCACTTGCTCGAATGGAGGCTTGGCAGTGGGTCCCCACCGATGGGACCCCAGCCACTTCCATGTCATGCACACTGCCTCCACTGCCTCCACTATTGCTACTATGCTCAGCAACGACCCATCGTTTGATGTCAGGCGGGCAAACCAGGGACGCATACACCTCGCTTCACCGGCCGCGGCTATTACTCACTGCTGAAGACCGCCAATTCCGGTCCGGAGGATACACATGACTTTGTACCGGAGCTTGTGTGGAATGTGGAGGGAGGTGGAGGTGGAGCTTGTATGAACGTGCAGTGACCGTCACTTACTGAGATTGGGGGCTGAAATCTGAATGCCTGGCTGATCCCCTTTGTCACCTCTTTAGCGAGATTGACTCTTGCTTCTTTTCGATCGAGGCTCGGCGCTACGTTTCGGAGTGCCAAGAGTTCCCCATGTTGGTCCGTCAATGATCCGCGGAATCTGCACCCATTCATCGCCTGAGCAACTCGTTCTCTGGCGCACTGCCTGGCTGAAGCGAGATGGATTGCCCGATCCAGCAAGATCCAGGAACCCGCGAGATCGCCGTTGTTTACGCAAGATTCATGACATGACCATAACACTCTAACTACAACACGAAAGAGAAAAGCGAAGGGAGGAGACGGTAGAAGGTGAGTGTGGAGATTTCACTCTTTTGGTGGTGGTGAGGTTGGACTGGTTTCGAGATTGTGAACAGATGAAACTTGGTGGCGGGTCCCCGGCTATGATTGACCGGAAGGTGCTATCAGATGCTATCCGACCTTGCCCGTTCTGCTCTCGCAACAGTGGGGAAGCCGCAGGGGGAAGTGGAATTAGGGAAGGAGGGTGATGAGGGTGATGAATTGTGTATAAGCCCATGATTGATGTGAATGCCCGATGGAATGTCCTAATCGCTGCTATGCTGTTGTCTGTTGCTACACTTGATTGTTGTTGTGCCCGGTAGTGTACACTGTCGCGTTCTCAAATCAACGCATTCTACACGTCGAGAGGGTCCGTATTGGCGAATAGAACAGCGTCACGACCGCGCTGGACCGGCGCCATCTTGGGCGCGGCGGCCGGTCGAGCAGCAGCGGCAGCGGCACCTGGCGGCTGGGCAGTGGCACCAGTGCGCTGCACCCCGCCAGCCGTCGTCTGAGCGGGCTTTGTGGGCCAAGTGCCCATTCTCGGACCGTTGGCGGTAGCGTTCGTAGCAGCAGTCGTGGTGGTAGCAGCCGTCGGTCGGTGGTTGGGCACGTTGTAGGGAGCAGCGTTGGCGCGAGCGGCGTGGTTCTGGCCAGAGCGGTCACGCTTAGGCGGTGGCGGCAGCGATGGAGGATGAGGGTGGGTACCGTTCTGGAGCATTCGCAGACCGTACTGTCCATGCTCGCCAGAGTTCAGGTAGTGGTACTTGAGACCGTTCATCTGACGGTAACGCTTCGTGCAGCCGGCACCGACTGCGCACACGTACGGTCGCGAACGCTCCTCTGCTTCCTCGAGTGTAAGTCCATGGTCAATGGCGTCGTGGATGGCAAAGTCACACTGGCTGCGAGAGTTAGTAAAATGCGAAAAACGAGAATGTGAACGACGTACCCCTTCTGCAAGTGGTACTTGAGACCATTGGACTGCTTGTATGCCTTGTTGCACCCAGGGTTGGGGCACCTCCAGGCCTTGTGGGTCGTGAAGAGACTGGGCGGAGGCAGATGAGGCTCGGCAGGCTTGGGCCGATCACCTGCGCCGGTGGCGTCTTTGCCATTTGCGTCTTTCTTGTCGTCTCCGCCAGCGGCAGCTGCAGGTGCCGTGGTTGTGGCAGCGGGGTTGATAGTTCCATCGCGACCGTTCTGACGACCGAGAGGAGGGGCAGGTGGGATGCCCATGGCCGCAGCAGCCGTGAACAGCACACCCGGTGCTACGGCAGTGGGACCAGGAGGCTTCGTGGCGTCCTCGGGAGCTCCAGGCTTCCCGGACACAACCTCATTGAAGGCGCGTTCCAGCCGCTGGTTGCCGGACCTCGCGGGCTCGCTCATGAAGGCGCTGCGCGAGGCAGCAGTAATCTTGGGAGCGGCCTGGAACGGCGGAGACGACTTGGCCGAGGCTGTAGGTGTGGGCAAGTTGTCGGGAGAAGACGACGCAGTCGTCGAGGGCATAAGGCTCGGGAGCTTGACCTCATTCTCTGCGGGGGGCGACTTGAGCATGTCAGAGAAAGACAGGGCAAAGCTCTTGTTCTTTTGAGCTGTAAGGGCATCAGGACGGACAGCCGTGACGCCGTTGGTGTTAGTAGTGGTCGGGGTGAGGGGGTAGTTGGGAACAGGACAAGGAGAGGTCGTGGACCGCGTCGAGTTGGTTCCCGAAGGCGCAGCGGCGTCGGTGTCGGGCTCGAGTTCGAGGTCCATGGCCATCATCGGCGAGAACCCGAGGTCGATAGCATTTTGAGCAGAGTTGTTAGCGCTGCTGGTGTTCTGCTGCTCGACACCATAGGGGTGCTGGTCCTCGACGTGCTCCAGGAGAGCGTGCAGTCCGTTGTGCTTGATACCGCAGCACTCGTACTCCTTGGTGAGCTCGGCATCCGAGCGCATTGCCATCATGTCATGAATCTGGCCTCTCGAGTAGGAACGACCCAAGGAACCTAATCCTGACAGTGACGCGAGCGAGGTCGAGAGGTTGGCCGTGCTGTAGTCCCGGCCGGCAACTGCCGCCGCGTATGACCGGCCTCTGTACGACGAGCCGCCGAGGCCAAAGGCTGAGCCGGAGGCGGCAAATGATCCGAAATCCATGCTGACGGAGGTCGAGAATGGAATCTGTGTCGGGTCACTGCAGGAACATGTCAGCAACGGCACTTAGGAGAGCGGCAAACAAAGACTACTGCAGTCGCTAATGCGCTAGCGCCCCCGTGTGTAGCACAGGTGCGTGCAGATCCCATATTTGTAAACTGGGGTGCATGGTCACTCACCTTCCCTCGCCGTAGAACTTGGCGCCATAGGAACCGGGCACGTCTCCGGTTCCCTTTCCGTACGAGAAGCCTCCTCCGTTCGTAAAGCTCACACCTGACATGGCGGCGCCAAAGCTCATTGGTGAGGCGCCGCCGCGTGAGTAGCTTGGGAGTCGGAGAGGATGCTGGGAAGTGGACATTTTCCGCGCTGGCCGGGATGGGTTCGGCTGTGCGGAGATGGGTTGGGGGGCAGGCGCAGCCTGGGCTGCGCTTGGCGACATGGTAGCAGGAGCGAACGAAGGCTGAGGGCGAGTAGAAGGGGAAGAGGGCGCTGTTGAGAGTGTGCAAGCAGCGTGCTGTGGGATGTGTGACTGGTTCGTGGTGGAGTTGGGCGGCGTTGTGTGTAAGTCAGCCGACTTTTGAGACCGGCTCTCGACGCAAGGGGTAGCGGCAACGGCAGCCGGCGGCGAGAGGATGCTCTGGATTGCTAAGATGTGTGCGTGTGATGCTGTACAGCGTGAGTGGATTGCCGTGGTGGACGGACGACCGATGCGGTGATGTCGCGGAGTGGAGTGCAGGAGGTGATGGAGGTATGTTACAGGACGGAGACGGAAGATGGAGGAAGGAAGGGAGGAAGGGAGGGAATAGGAGGGGGGGAGGAGTGAATGACTATGGAAATGAATAGTAGGATGCAAGGATGCAGGATGGAGGAAAGCAGGCCGTGTGCCGTGTGGTAGGGGAGGGCGCGGCGGCCAGGGACAGGGGACTGAACTGGTCACCAACTGGCTGGGCTAATGGGCTAAGCTAGGCTGGGCTGCTTGAGTGGCCTCACTCGTCGTACGGTGTGCGGTGTGCGGTGTGCGGTGTGCGGTGAGAGGCAGAGGTTGTAGTGGTGACATTAGAGAACGGTCTAATGGTGGACGGTAGTCGGGAACAGGGGCGGACGGCGGGGGCTGGGCCGACCGATTTCTGAATTACGGACGCACGCACGAACGCACGCACTGCAGCAGTGGCTCGTCTCGGATCCTAAGCAATGCATGCCGTCTGGCCGCTTGGCCGTTTGGCGCTTCGGACTAAGGCTGAGTGCATGATGACTGCATGAATCGATTGGTATTGGAGGGTGCGACTCGACCACTCGATTCAGTGGCTTCGGCACCGCGCGCAACATGGGCAAGCCAGCCAGCTAGGCAGCCAGGCAGCCAGCCGTCAGCCGCCAGCCGCCAGGAGCAGCCCCGGAGCCTCCACTCTCCGCTGCCGTGCGCCAGACAGCACCCCCCTAAGAGCCCTCATCCTCACCCTGTACTCAGCACTCACTCAGAGCGCTTGCTTGGGCTTACCCAACATGACAGCATCGACGGGCGGGGCGCGCCGGTCACCGCTATAGGACGCAGCACAAAAGTCCCAGCGTGGCTACCCAAAAAGTGCGGCCAACGGGCAGGGTTACGGCCCAAGGAATCCAAGGAATCACCCATGGCGGCGTCGGCGCACCTACCGCCCAGCGCCCCTTTGCAAGCCTCACCCTCACCCTCACCCTCACCCTCACCCTCACCCTCGACTGGCGACTGGCCGTTGCTGGCTGTCCGTGTCCGCCACCGCGCGTGTCTATCTGAGTCACCCTTGCACATACATGCACACCGAGGACGTCCGGTGCGCCTCTTTCGTGTCATTCCCTGCGCCGTGCGCACCCTCCTCTGCACCCTCCCTGAATTCCGGCGCCCTTATACTCAATCCACCGTATTCTTTTGAACCTTGCTCACTCTAAGCTCAGCACCGCAGTTCGTGGCCATGACGGGTGAATGGGTGGGTGTGCCCATTGCGAGCGTGGGGAAGGGCAACTGTATGCACGCGCATATTCCATTCTCGTCTCGTCAGGTCAGGACCGGCCGGCGTATGCAGGCTTATGCAGCCCACTTGCTCCCTTGCCGCTTCCACCGCACTCTTTACGAGGTCGCCGCTTCTCCCCCGACTCCGTATTTTTCGGCCAGGGCAACAGGGACAGCTTGAAGGGATACCACGCGCCCTGAGGGCGTCAACCCTAGACGCGTTTCCTGAGATTAGTTAAGCCTAATTGGCCACCAGGCGAATACACTCCAGCATTACAACAGCGATTATTCCCAGATGCGCCTGTGAAGGCCAGAAGCGAGCGCCATGATCAGATCCACAAGGTGCCGCATTCAGCGCCTCCGAGCGCCATCATCGCTAAGCACGAGCGAGGCGGCGTCCTCATGAATGCCCATTCGGGTTGCCATGTCTGCCATGTCTGATCGCGGCGAGCATCTGCCGGTGCACGTGTGCCGCCGCATGCACCGCCTGGTCTTTTCATGTCGCTGCGATCGCAACTCACCTCGATCGCGATCAGATAGCGTGTGAGACAGCCTGCGGGTGGCAGTGAATGCTCTGAGAGTTGAGAGAAGGTGGAAAGGACCCCGTCATCGCCGTCCGCAGCCCGTATCGAGTGTCGAGGGTGCAAGGTGGAGCAGGCGGGGTATGTCTCAAGTCTCGTAGGTTAACACGTCCAGCCGACAGCGATGAGGTAAGAAGCTTGGTGCGGATCTGGGCATACATACCTTCCTCCCTATCTCCCTACCTTCTATCCCTCCACCCTGTCGGCTGCCTATCGTCCTCGCTGCCTTGCTCGCAACAACATCTGCGCTTCCGTACATCCGCCCAGAACAAGCTCGACCAGCAGAGAGCTTCCAAACAGCCCAGGGATATCGTTGTGCCCAATCTCAAGTCGAGAAAGCAGACACGGCTGGTTCATCCTGCGATACGCAAGTGAACATATCATACGTCCGAGAGCCATAGGGTAAGAAGGGTCGCTTCGGGGCGTCGGGCTCTGTCTCCTAATTCGGGCAACACCAAGTCTGGGTGGGTTTATGGGTTTCCTACTGTGGCCCTGGAGCTCGGAGAGCAGTGCTCCCCCCTCTGCCCTCCGCCCTCTGCACCTCGGCACCCTCTTTCTATTCTTCATGCGAGAGTCTCCTGCACCTAACTTGCGATCCTCTGAGCTCTGGCGCTGTCAGCTGCGTCACATATCGCAGCAAGTGCCTCAACACTTGGCGATCCCAATGACGAAACATCCGTGTACGCAACCGCAACTAAGAACGAGCACTTGTATTGGCATTCACAGTGTCACAGCGATGAGTAAATGACTGAATTCGTCCATTCGAGGCCACTGCGTTGCTCCCTGTGTGTTCCATGCCCAAACATCACACTTCCGCAAGCAAGCCCTGTCTTTCCGCACGCCGCTGAGATCGCCCAGTGCCATCTCAGGTGCAAAAGTGTACAGGTACATCTTGTCTGTGCCAGCCAGGCCGTGCCTAGCGCGCTCAATGCACCTTATTCCGCCATGCGCGCCTGAGTGGAGGGCCAATTCCAACAGATGTCAGTGCTCCACTCAACTCGTTAATGAACTGGAGGCACTGCAAGGTTTCGAGCGAAGATCGAAGATCAGGGCGCTACCCCCTCCTGCCGGCTTGGGTGAGCAGTAGCTTCAGCCTCTCCGTCATAGTCTCCCCGCAAGCGGATAGGGTAGATAGCAGCGCAATTGCTGCAGACTGCAGAGTAAAGGCAGCGGGCAGCGGCGGGCGTGCGGAGCTCGAGGTGAATCACGATGACGTTGGTGACCTCGCTGAGTCAGGTGCACGGCCGGCTCCGATTCATCTGTACCCTCTCTCCTTTACCTGTGCCTTCGCCACCACCCCAACCTTAGCGACCTTCCTGGCTTGTCTTGATGCAGCCCTAATCGTATCGTAAGTTTAGCAGGCCGTCTGTACGCAAGCCCTCTGTACAGGTTATACGGACGCGCTCGTCCCCGAACAGCGCTATCTTCAGAGCCCGAACCCACCACCCGCAGACCCACAACAGCCACAGCCTGCCCGCAGCCTCGATATCCTGATTAGTTTTCCCGGATCGGTCAGTCAGCCCAGTACTAGTCCTGAGCAATCTCCCGATCCCTAAGGCGGATATCGGGATGTGCTGCATCGGCCAATCTCATCAGCTTCCGAGACGCCGTGAAAGGACAGGTTCCGAGACGCCGAGCTTTTGATTTACAAGCAGTAGCATGCAGCACAGGAGGGGAATCTGTACGGCTCACGGGTTTGTCTGTCCGTTACGAGATGACAGACTACGCATGCACTGCTTTCGATCTGCACAAGGTGGCAAGACTATGGCATGACCCAGTCAGCTGTCCCTCCTTTGCCACCCAATTTGCTATGTTACATGATCTTCTACGGCACTATCGCCTGAAGGGAACAGGTACCCCGTACCTCCAGTACCTCTAACCTTGCCACATTCCCACCGTTACGGCGTACCTGGCGACGCTTACGCCGACGAGCGACAGCCGACAGTCTGCGGCTCGGAGCATAGTCGGCAGTCGGCGTCAGGTGAGTCAGCCGAGATAGGCCAGGCCTCGACCCTCCGTGGATGTCGGACTTGCCTCTCCGCCAACTGCGCGGCGATCGCCGCTGACCGTACACCGACGAGTCGAGGTCTACTAAATCTCGTCGTCCTCCTCATCATCAGACCAGTCCATGCCCATGCCGAGGTCGGCTCCCTCGCCCTCATGAGCATACGGCAGCGGCACAGCACCACGCTCCGACTTCTGCCTGTCGGTGAGGCTGAGGTTGAATGGCAGGTTCAGGTCCGCGTGTGTCGTCGTGCGCTTCTCCTCAGCGAGCAGCTTGAAGCTGGCCACAGTCTCGAGCGGTACAGGCCGGTCAGTGAAGCCCTCTACGGCGCGGACGATGGCCTTGGCGCCGCCCGTCGCTTTCCGGATTAGAATCTGCACGACGTAGCTCTGCGGCTTGCCGACTTCCACCCCAGCGGTGGCCGAGAGGGCGAGCGAGTCGCCCGAGTATAGGTCCAGGAGGGGGTAAAATCGCACATCGTCTGGTGTGAGGAGGAGACGCTGCGCCATGACCTCGACGGCTTTCGGGTGATGCGGTGTCAGCAGCACGAGACCGGGCGAAAGGGAAGCCGGCATGATAAGGGAGAGGAATTGCGAGTCTCGCGGCAGCGAGAGAATCAGGCGGGCAGGTTTCTGGTCTCCGACTGCTGAGAGAAGGCTTCGCAGTGCCCTCAATAAGGCATACGGCGTGTGGTCCTCGGCCAGGATGTCCGCCGCGTCGATGTAGATCTGCGCTTTTGGCGGCAGCGTCGAGCCTGATGGTCAGAAATGATGAAAGTGTTAATTGGACTCACACAGCTCCCGCACCTTCGCGCTCAGATCAGGAAGCTGTCCATACCCCGGAGCAGCGGAGAAATCCACCACAACATCGGCGTCGGGGTACGCGCTTGGTGGCCGAAGAACGGCAACTACAACAGATGCTTGTCCGCTGCACGTCAGTTAGCGGTACACATACAGCGACTCACCGTCGCTTTCCCCGCGAGAGCAGCTCGTGAACTAGTGGCCGCGCGGGCGCACTCAGGCTGTCAAGTACGACCACCAGGGGCGATACTGGGACGGCGGTGTTGTCCAGCACGGACGTCAGTGTGCTCATAGCGAGAGTCGAGTTGAGTGGTAGGTGTTGTCAAGCTCAAGACTCGAGAAGTGGAGGGCTTGAGTGGAGGTGACGACTTTGAAGTCTTGACAGATAGAATATCCGCAGTTTATCCGTACCTCTGCGCACCGAGTTGTTGGAACGGTAAGCGGTAGGTGCAACGTAACGCCCAGCCTTCTGTCAAGCTTGATCATGCATGAGTGCTCTTTGTGGAAACACATACGGTCTAAACCCCACAACCTTACCATTCAGCAGCCTCTATCAGATAAGCATCACTGGCAGATTGAAGCGGAATACACCCCGTCTCCTACAGTGGAAACCACGATTCCAAGCTTCTTGACCCGTCATCACTCCCATGCATCCTGCATCCCTCGTACGTGCCTAGTCCGGGCCGATGACCTTCATATACCCGTGTAGAAACACAGAGATGCACCCAGAAGCGAACAGCATCCGACCGGTCATGCCGTCAGCCGTTGTCCACAACGTTATCTTTGCTAAAAGCTCACACCGCGCCACAGATCCGAGGTTTCTCCGCCAGAGTGGAGGCGACACGCGGTAATGGCCATAGACAGCCTATCGCGCCGCGCTCTGCTGTCTACGGTGCGGCGCTGAGTGACCCGAGTGACCCGAGTGAGACATCGGGTCGCTGCACGTCGCCGGGCGTGCCTCCATCGTCCGCGTATCCACTAGATCGTTGTCTTGATTATTGCATACTATCGACTACGTTTAGGCAGAGATCCACCACCGCTTTGTCTCCTTTCGGCACTGTCAACAGGATCGATCCTTCCTCTTTACACGATTCACACGTCGCACCCGTAACAACGCTTCCTCCAACTCTCAGCGCCTCCATTTCACCATGGCGCCAGCTAAGATCATTATTGACACGGAGTGAGTAACAGTCCGGCAGGCTGGGAAGACGCCCGTCAGCGCAACTTTGCAGCTTCTGGTCCGTTCCATAGCTAACCCCAGTCCCGGCGTTGACGACGTGCTCGCGATCCTCTTCGCGCTTGCCTCGGTATGTCCTTAACGTTGAGCGGCAAATCCAGCCCGATCAGCACATCGAAGTGGTGGTGACTAACCCCTAGCCGGATGTCCAAGTCGAGCTCATCTGTTCCGTGTTCGGTAAGCTAAGCCCTTTGCGACCCAGCTGCTAATGAGCAGGCAACGCACACGCTACGAACACGTTTGACAACCTGATCAAGATGTACTACAACCTTGCTCTCGAACTTGAGGCGAGCCCAGAGGCGAGGGAGCGATTCGCGACCGCTGCGGCTCACAAGCCGCTCATTGCTGTGGGCGAGGATAAGCCCATTGGCGGCGAGACGCATGTCGCGACGTATTTCGTAGGTCTTGAGCTCTGGGGCATGTGGCGACTGAGCTGACCGGCAGCACGGCAAGGATGGCCTCTCGAACATTACCCAGACGGCGCCCGAGTTCACCCCGCCAGAGGGGTACAGGAGCGACATGGTCCGCGTCTCGGACAAGAAGGCTTATGAGGCTATTCTGGAGCTGCTGGAGAAGGAGCCGGAGGGTACCGTAACGATCGTGGCAATTGGACCTTGTGCGTAGACTGCGAGAGCAGTTTGGCTGCCTGGCTGCAGCTTCCTCGGAGAATGTGGTGAAGCTGACCCCAGTGACGAACGTGGCCTGGGCCTACCGATCCAATCCCAACATGTTTGCTCGCGTAAAGGAAGTCGTCTGGATGGGCGGCGCCCTAGACGTACCCGGCAACACCTCTCCCGTGGCCGAGTTCAACTCGTTCGCCGACCCGTTCGCCTTCGACATGATCCTGGGAGCGTCGAAGCGGGGCGAGTTCCGCCTCGTCTTCGCGCCACTGGACATAACGACGCCGCACAGTGTGCCCTTCTCCCAACTGCTGTTCCCTTCCGCAAAACCAGACTCCGACCGCCTGAAGGCCTTCACGACGGCGTTCCTGAAGCGCGTCCGCGGCCTGCAGGCGCAGTTCGGCAATCCAGACGCGATGGAGATGCACGACCCGCTCGCGATGTGGTACGCTGTGGCCAACGCTTCGCGGCCGAATGGCGCCCTTGGGCATGGGTGGGAAGTCACGCCGCGCGAGTTCACGATCGAGCGGACGGGCGAGAGGACGAGGGGTATGTGTGTCGTTGACCGGAGGGGGACGGGAGAAGGGACAGAGATCAGGACAGAGAACCAGGAGTTGCAGAATCTCTCTGCGGCCGACGAGAAGGAGGTACGGGAAGAAGGCGAGGCGGCTATCAAGAAGGAGGAGAAGGAGCCCGAGGCGATGAAGCATTTGCCGCTTATGATCTCCAAGACGCCAGGCGAGGAACGGCTCGCTCAGCTCCTCCTCGAGCGCGTTTGGGGCGTCAAGGCTTAACCTCTACTTGTCCCACCCAGACCTGTTTATAGCACCCGTAGATAATAGAAATTCCAACCAGACAATTCCGCCATGTATGGAGCCGAAGGCCACATTATGATCTTGACTGCGAAAGGAGGCTGAGACTAGACCCAAGCCGAAGGGCCCCTTGGCCGCATGGCCGGCTGGACCCAAGCCGAGCGGCCGAGCTAGCGTTCGGAGCCTAAAGGCACGCACCGAGCTTACCTTTCGGGTTTGAGGCACACCACCCTCCTGCGGCCTGCAGATTGATCAGTAGCACATCTTCGACCCATGTGATGCCCCCGCCACACAGCTCACGAGCCGCAGTGACTAACCCCAGTCAACACGAGCACACGAGCACACGACCACACGACCACACTCGACCACCTGTATATAGAAATTTCTATGCCTTTGCATCGCGTCAATACCAAGCCCTGGTACTAAACCGTCACACGGCCCAATCATACGAGTACGAGAGAAAGAGGTAGGAAGAAGGTAAATAGGCGGCGCGGGGAGGTCAGGTGAGGGGGTGACGTGAGGTGAGGTGAGGTGAGAAGAAAAATCTGAGCGTTGTAGTGATAATGGTGAGGGGTATATGTCCTAAAATATTCGTGTCGCCAGACTTTGACTTGACTGGATGAGATGGGCTGTGAATGTGGGGAAAAAGTGCTGGATTGATGGGATGACTGATTATAATGGGTTGCGTTGCCGTGCTGCTTTCGCTACGGCGGGCGCTCCCTTATGGTCGTTTGTCGAAGGCGCTTGGCGTACTTCGACGTACAAGACTGGACCGCTGTGCGATCTGGCATACTGTGATGCTCGCGACGCACTCGCGTGTCCCTTTATCGTGGTGGGTGAATGCTGCGCATTCTCTAGATTCGGCCCATGCCGACCATGCCGGCGACTGGTGGGCCGAGCTTCAAGACCTCCTCGAGAGCCTTGGCAGAGTCCGACTTGTCCTTGCTTTCGCCGCCGGCTTGACGTTCCCGCTCCATCTGCTGCTGCTGGTTGCGTCGCGCCATCTCAAAGTCGCCCTCGACCAACACACCCTCGAGCCACTTGTGGTTGACGAGCTCGGCGGCCGACGCACGAGAGTCCGAGTAGTAGTGCAGCATCGGCAGTAAGAACGATGACAGCAGCTCGGCTTCCTCGGCCTCCATGAGGTACTTCTCCTTCAGCACGGAGAGTAGCGGCCAGAATCGTAGTCGCTGGATGTGTCGCAGCTCACCGCGGCGGTTGAACATATCGTGCGAGTACTTGCCCGAGAGCGCCAAAGACTTGGGCATCTCTCCCAGCAGCTCGATGATCTGAGCGAGGTGATCGTCGTCCTTGTCATACCGGCTCCCTGGCTGGGGATCGAAAAGGTAGTCGCCGGTCAGCAGCTCAAAGATCTGGGGTTGGTCAGCCAGGCACCTCTGAGAAATCGGGTCCAAAGCCAAAACTTACTAAGCAAGCCGCACTCCAAATGTCTACACTCGGTCCCCATCGCGTGCCGATGATAATTTCCGGCGCACGGTATTGGCGGGTCTGAATGTCGTTGGTGAAGTGGTGATCGACCCAACAGGCGTTACCGAGATCCGCAATCTTGACCGTTATCCTCTCGAGGCTGACAGGGTCGTAGGGGAACGGCGGGGGAAGGGTAGTCGGATCGCCGGCGCTAGGTGCCGGGTTGTGTTCATGGTTCTCATGCGCCTCATACTGCTGCAAATTGTTAAGATGACCAGTTCCAGACGCCTCGGTGTCTGTCCGCGTCGTGGGCCCAGACTTCTGGGACTCGAGAACGCTCTTGGTGGGCGCAGCGGACGAATTGGCTGATGGAGAAGGGGCGGGTTGTGAGCCAGACGACTGGACCGAGGAAGCAATCTTGTCCTCGTTACCCGGATCGGGCGTTATCGAAGGCGTAGAGATAACAGTCTGTGCAGGTGTACCAGAGTTGGAGGCACTGGCGTTGGCAGGGTTACTCGTGCCCGAGTTGCTGGTAGAGCTAGACTGCTCAGCGGGTGGTGGCTGGTTGATCTGCTGCGACAGCAGCGACGGTCCGTGCGGTTTGGCATTGACAGGTGCTGGCTTTTTCTTCTCCCATGTGAGCTCGCTCTCGCCGGCCTCCAGCTTGACCTTGCCGATACCGTCGCCGACAGAGTCTGCGGTGGCCTGTGACGAGTTACCGGCCGGCGCGCTTTTGCCACCGACGGCGGCGCCGGAAATCTTGCTCATTCCGAATCCATACTTGTCGAGCATAGGACTGCTGGAATAACTTGAGCTCGGGGAAGGAAGAGGCTGGGATCCAACGATGAACATGCTTTCTTTGCGCGGCGTCTGGTTGCCCATTCGTCCTTGACTCGGCGGGACACCGACAAGCTTGGTGGGAACGGCGGCGGGACATGAGGCCAGCTCGGCCTGAACGACAGACTCAACATCCTCGATACAGATCAGCACATTTTCCGGCTTCAGATCCGTGTGGATGATGCGACACTCGGTATGCAGATAGTCGAGACCGAGAAGAACCTGCTTCGCGATTTGTCGAACGATATGCGTCGGCACGCCCCGGTGCTGATACCGCTTGATCAGTCCGAGGAGGTTCTCTCCCAGCACCTCAAACACCATGCACACGTGAGATCCGTTAGGGCCGATATGGCGGAAATCATCCACCAGACCGACGACGTGAGAGCGACCGGGATGTGATTCTGACGAGTTCGTTACTCGCTGGAGGAGCTGGATCTCGTCCAGCGCAGTCTCCGTGTAGTGGCCGTCAGACTTGACCACCTTCAAAGCGACGTGGCGCTTGGTCCTGTGAAACCGTCAGCGCTTGTCGCGGACAAGCGGAGCGTTGACCTCTGATGCAAGTGGAAGGGGATGGAAACTCACAAGTTATCTCTGGCGAGCCAGACGGTTGAGAAGTGGCCCCAGCCGAGCTTACGGACAATCAGATAACGACCGTTGTTGAACTCGTCGCCAATGTTGATGGGGTGATAGCCTCCTGGGCGATAATCCTCGAGATCCTCCTCATCCTCGGTGAGAACAGAGGTGGCGACAGAGGAAGGACCTGTCGAGGTCGGCTGTGATTGAGGGGGCATGTTGGTCGCGGATGTGGAAGTGCTCGTAGGCTGAGCGACGTCAGCACTCAGGCACTCTGACACGGACGGTTAATGAGAATGGAGGTTTGGGTAGTGACCGTTACAAGAGCGGGTGGCGACGAGCTCGTCGGACTGAGATACGTTGGCTAACGTTTGGCGGCGAGGTTCACACGACGTTGCTTGGTGGCCGAAATGCCCCGGCGTGGATTGAATGGCCTAGCCGTGGCTGTCACCGCTATGCGAATTCCGTAGTAGGCGAGGCGGGCCGAAGGTCGCAACGACCGTGCATGCTTACTTGCCAAGCAATCGTCTTGAAGTGGATGTGGGACGAACAATCCGGGCTTAGTACTCACCTTCACAGCCATAAGAGGAAGGGGTGAGAGGTGGATGGGTGGAGCCGAAGGGGGCGCGGCGCGCGTGTATTCTGATGATTAAGGGGATGCACGCGTTTGGAAGAAAGACGATTGGGGGGTTAGGTATCGGGGTGCAAGAGGAAAGTTGTGGAAATGTCGTCTGCCGGATGAAGGACGCAGGCGGACTTGATGTCGGACGTGTTATGTGCGTGTGACAGAACCGAGGTTACAGACACGAGTGGATGGATGAGAGAAGGAAGGAAGGCCGACGTCCCAAAAGTGGGGTATGATGTTGACCTAGCTTGCGGGGTACCTCTAGGCCGAGTCAAGTGTCAAAGCTCAGGATTATCGAAATCGAGCAATAGGATTCGATTATGCAAGCGGGCTGGCTGGGTTATTAGAGTCGTGGGCGTCGGCGGCGGGGTGTGTCGCTTAGGTGTGTACTAGTGTGGTCAGGCAGACTGCGTGTTGCCGGAGGGTGGTGTTCGCGGCGGAAGAGGAGGAAAGGAGAGCGAAGCCGGACAAGCGGGTGGGTGAGGTGTGAGTGGTTGGCCCAGATAGAATATCGAGAGGCTCGATGGGTGAGGGTGATATCAGCGGCGGCTGACGGCTGGGCTTGGGTGCAGGGTGGGAGGAAGGGAGGAAGGGAGGGAGGAGGTGAGGGGGGTGAGGGGTTGGTGGGCGAGTTCGGCGTGTGCGTTGGTGGTAGCTGGCGGGCGCACGACGAACGGGGAGGATAGTGTAGTGAGCGCAAGTGCTGGCTTGTGAGAGCGAGTGGTGGTGTTGTGGAAGCTGTGTATCGACGAGACGAAACGAGACGAAACGAAGCGAAATGATACGAATTGGATGTGAATCTAGACGCGGATGGGAGGGTAATGCCGCTGCGGGGGTTGGCGAGGTTAGTCCGGCTACTCTCCGATAAGCACTAGTCCGCAGTCTCCTCTCCTACCTGCCTAGTCTTAGCTTGGCCTTGTATACCTCCATCATGCATCAAAGCCTACATAAGCACGCGTGCAGCGGACACGGGCAGCGCCTCGGCGGTCGCTCGCTCGCTAGTTTGCACATCAGGTTCATCAACGCTTTGGCCAGCCTCTGTGAGTGGCTCGCTGCTCGCTTCCGGCAGCTCGCTGTGATGCATAGAGCTGCACTGCATGGGATCTGGGATCGACCGGTAATACTAATGCATTGGATGCATTAAACGAGTGGGTGCATCTGGTTACTGCGGTGTGTATGTAGTATAAAGTTGCCCAATCGGACGGAGCGGGAATGGCGAGGCGCACAGCCGAGAGAAACCGGCCCACTGGACCGAAGCCTCCGATGGGTGGATGGGTGGTTGGAGGGGTGGATGGCAGGATGGATGGATGGATGGCTCCCAGGCTGCCATGATTGCCATGACTCATTCGCTCTGGCTGCGAGCTGAGCGCTCAGCGTCAGCGGCTGAGAGCAGGCCTCAACACGCAGCGGCACAGCGGGTCGGCAGCTCAACCCAGCCCCGCTCAGCGCAGCGCAGCTCAGCCAGTCACCTGTCAGCTGCCCGACTGACTGCCCGCATGCTCATCCGCTCTCTCACTCTCTGGCTCTATGGCTGCTCGTTCATATGACGGTGCCCAATCTCGGGCCATCAGGCCAATTAGACCTAGGTGCCGGACGACATAGAGTTTGATAATCTGTGCGCGAAGTGAGCGAGATGCGGGCGTGCGCGCGTGCATCCTGACCCCGTCCCAGGGCGGAGTGGACTTTTGCCTCGTAAGGAAGGAAGCTGGGAGATGAGAGGCGGCGGAGGGTAGCGTAAGCCGCCTTCGCACCTGGGGGTGAGGTGGGGCCAGCGAGTGTGTACAGGAGGATAGGATAAGAGGAGTAGTGTGCGCGCGTGAACATGATCCTGGCTGCTGCGAGCTGCACATCACTCCTAACGTCAATGGTCCTTAAGCGCCTGTCGCGGCGGCATCAGACCAATCACGGGCGCGAGAAAGGAGGTGCTCTATGGCAGATTGAGTTTTCGCCCTGAGCGATCCTGAGCAGGCCTGAGCAGACCTGAGCGAGCCTGAAATAGGCGCCGATGATTGGCCTGGACAAGCATCCCTTGGCTGCCAATCTTGGTTCATTGTCGCCTGCAGAGCTGGCTAGATGGCTGCTGGCTGGCTGCTGGCTGACCTGTGGCCTGTGGTCCGGCTGGCCGGCCTGGCCGCGGGGCGCAAAAGCGCGTCCAGTCTGGGCTCTGGCGCCTTAGACAGCAGCCCTCAGCCCCCGACGCCCCTCCCTCCCTCCCTTCCCCCCTCAGGACCTTTGGAACACCCACGGCCAAGCACCAAGCGGAACTTATGTCTCCGCTTGCATGCACCCCCTGCAGACCCATGTACCCAACTCCCCTTCCCTCCCCTCCTGCGCGTCTGCCCTCCTCCCTCGCCCCACCGGCACTGCCGCACCTGCCGCCTCTGGCCATGCTACATGCCGGCCACGCTGGGCACGCTGCCGTACGCTGCCGCAAAGGCGCGTCCAGCCTCGATACCACCTGACCTGACCTGACCTGAATGCCGAGCGATTACAGACCTGACACGGCGCCGCGTTCGACACCGTGCAGCGAGCGAGTGACTGCATTCCGACATTCAGAGATCTGCATCGATCGCGGCGGCTCGCGGCTCGTGGCTGGGCTGGCCTGGTGCACTGGAGCGCTGGAGCGAGCGCCGGCCGGCGACATGTGCGGATGCGCGGATTGTGGAGCCAAGACCATGAGACGAGGCCTGGCCGTGCCACCACCAGGCAGGCGATTGATTGATTGATTGATTGTCTTATCAGGCAGGTCGTGCTGGAGGTGGAGGGTGTGGTGCGTCGTAGTCCTCACTGCTCCAACCAGTGTTGAACCACCCGAGCGAGAGCGAGGCCATGAGTCCAGCAGTGAGATCGAAACCAGGGACACCTCGGAGCAGCTGAGCCGCCAAGCAGCTAGGACGCTATCCCGCCGGCTGTCAGCGAGCTGTCAGTGCATGCGCGCAATCGAGCCGACTACTCCTAGCTCCTAGACGCCGACCGCGCCGCAGCCGCAGCCTCAGCCTCAGCCTGAGCCGCAGCACCTGGCTCATAGCAGCGAGCATTCAGGCCGGCGGCAGAACTTGGTCCCACCGGCGACCGGCCGCAACGTCATGCCGCCTGCCCTCATTTCCCTTGCCTACCCTCACTGACCGAGGTGATTACATCCTAATAATGTCATGATGCAGGATGCAGGTAGATGGACTGCGCAGGCGGATATTCGACGCATCCGTTGGCCGTTGGCCGTTGGCGCAATGCGACTTGGCACCCGACACCTAGGACATGAAGGACACCTGACACCTGACACCTGAGAACGCCGGGCGCACCAGACCGGCCCGGGCCCTCGAATCAGACGGGTCACGGTCACTGTCGCATCGGCGAGCTCCACACGAGGCAGACCATGCAGACCAGACTAGCTTGAGACAGGACACGGCGTGGAATGCGGGCCGCCAAATGCTGGAATGTGAGTGGCTCTCGTGATCTCCTTATCAAGGCAAGGGACGACCCACAGACACCGGGCCGCACGTCAGCCTGATCTCCGTCATCTTCAAGTCCAGTGATCCAGTGAGCCAGCGCATGCGACCAAGGATCCAACAAAGTGTCACTATTGGAACTGCTCATATGCGCTTCGAGACTCCGTTCGCGTGACACTGCCTAACGCCTTGGACGCCGATATCCGAGCACGGAGGAAACCATGTTCGGCGTCTGAGACCGGCGCATCGGACAGGGCGGCCCATAGACCCATAGAGTGTGCACGGAAGCCGATGCATCCAGGTCGCATCTCTAGCCGCGATAAGACCAGGTACATGCAAAACACTCGCTTCGCTTACAAAAATCAAGGCGAACAATCTTCCGCTGTGCACATCACTCTGGCATTCGGTAACATCATGTCTCCGTAGCCAACTCATCTGACTGTCAAAGGGAAGCCGAGCGCTCTCGGCGGTGTCGTGCATGACTGTTACGCTTGGCCGTCGGGGTGCCGGTCCGCTGGATTCAGCACGCAGCATGAACTCGTCAGCCCATTGAGCCGACTTGAAACAGGGAGACCTCCACCGCCGACCTCCACATTGCATCTGGCGTGTCCATCTTTTCTGTTTACACTTTATCCATCCGGCCAGCCAATCGCTTAGCATGCTTGTGAGTCACCCTCCATCCATTCGTCATATCCTGACATCACAGGTGGCCATCCAAGGATGCTGCCACGGTAGTCTCACAGCTATCTATGACTCAGTGGCTCAATTTGAGCAAGCAAAGGGTCGCAAAGCAGACCTGTTGCTGCTGTGCGGAGACTTCCAAGCGCTGCGGTCGAAACACGATTTCGAGTCTCTGGCTGTCCCTCAAAAGTTCAGGCAACTGGGGACGTTCCACGAGTACTACTCTGGAAGAAGGGTAGCTCCGGTCTTGACCATCGTCATCGGCGGCAACCATGAGGCGAGCAATTACATGTGGGAGCTGTACCATGGCGGCTGGCTCGCCCCGAACATCTACTACCTTGGAGCAGCGGGGAGTGTCATGGTGAACGGCCTGCGGATATCGGGTGCAAGTGGGATCTACAAGCCGCACGACTACGAGAAGGGTGAGACAGAGAAGCGTCGGAGTCAAACTGACGGCTATAGGACATTTCGAGCGAGTGCCCTACAACAACTCGATGCTGCGCAGCGTCTATCACATCCGCAAATATGACGTTGCCAAGTTGATGCAGCTGGACCGCCGGAATCCCTGCATCTTTTTGTCTCATGACTGGCCTGTCACCATCGCGAAGCACGGAAACACGGCGAAGCTTCTGCAGCGCAAGCCCTTCTTCCGAGACGAGGTTAACCGTGATGCCCTCGGCTCTCGTCCTCTGCTCGAGCTTCTCAAAACCCTGCAACCTTCACTCTGGTTCTCCGCTCATCTGCACGTCAAATTTGCTGCCCTCTACCAGCACCCGCCGGACACCTCCGTCCCCGCCGCTGTGGTCGATGTGGCGGGCGCAGTCTCCAATCCAGACGAGATTGCCATCTCCGATGACGAGGACATCGTGGAGGGTGCTGTCGCACCAGCGCCTCCGCAAGCATCCGTGGAGAACCCAGATGAGATCGCGATCTCTGACGAAGAGGACGCTGTGGTAACCACGGCTGTCCCTGAACAACAACCCACGTCTACTGAGAACCCCGATGAGATTACCATCAGCGATGAGGAGTTTGATGAGCCCATTAAGCCACCAGTCCCGCCATCCGATCCTGCCCGTGCCCCTTCGGCCACCTTGGTCGTTGATGCAAACGGCGTTGCTTATGGCGATGCGGTTCCCAATGCCACGAAGTTCTTGGCCCTCGACAAGTGTGGCAAGGGCAAAGACTTTATCCAAGTAGGTTCTACCGCATTCCCAGTCGCTGACTACGCCAGTTTCTCGATATTCCGACACCAGAGCCCGTGGTTCCCGGTCAGCTTCGATTCACATTCGACCCGCAATGGCTGGCAATCACTCGCGCGCTGCACCCCTTCCTCAGCACAGACATCTTTCAGCCGCCGTTGCCAGAGCCAGAAGTCGTCAAGGCCATGGTCGCTGATGAGCTGCTGCGGATAGAGCAAGAGGGCTTACTGGTGCCGGGTCAATTGGGTGAGGCGGAGTTGGCCGACGGAGCCGTGCCTCCCCTGGTCTGGGAGAAGGGTTCAATCGACATCGGGCGCGTGCAGCAGTTCTGGCCTACAGCGCCGCCAGAGGGAGAGCCGGGAGGCTCGCCGAGCGCGTGGTACACGAATCCGCAAACTGAAGCATTCTGCGGGATGCTTGGGATTGAGAACAAGATCAACCCTCGACCACAATAGGACCTCTCGGCATGAACGGCATGCTGTCGTTTGTTTGTTTTTCCGGCGCTCTATGCAGCATTCCTATCCTAATTAGCCATAACGTAGTTGCATTACGGCATCTGTATCGCGCATTATCATTGTTTATTAGACGCGGATGCATAATTGATCCCGCAAGCCCGGCGCGTGTGCTTTGTTGACGAGTTCCGGTGACTGAGACCCGTCAACATCCACGACCTTAGCAACGGCGCGCTGTCTTCACCACACCTGTCTGTATCTACTCTCACTGTTGCGCCCTAGGCGCCTTCTGCCCGTTCTCGACATCATTTAGGATGGCACCTGCTGAGGCCGGCGCGAAGATACCCGTACGTCGTCCGATCTGGAGCTCGTTACAACCAGCGAGGCTGGAAATTCATCGTCCCAGAGTGGCAATGGCTGCCAAAGCTAGGCTGACGTAGCAGTGTACAACACCTCATGCTCTGCAGATCGAACTAGACACTCTCGCCACTGTCCTCGAGCCCGATGAGCGGGAAGACACATGGGAGAAGTTCGAGCGAGCGCTGATCCGCTTCGCGGCCATCACGCGCGGTGGAGGTTATAAACACCTCGACTTATATGTGCGAGGAGTCGGAAACAAGGGCGTTGGACTGAGAATTGTCGACTGCGTAGGTATCCGCGATAGCCAGGAGTGATGACTGACGAGCGCAGATGCTCTCGGACCGTGGCAGACTCTCCGGAGTATCGACAGACCTGCTGCAGACCTTCGCACCGCGCCTCGCATCCCACTTCCACCCCCTGGTCCATCTTTACCTCCCGCCTCTTATTCGGCTCCTCGCCCGACCAAACAAGGTCTATCTCAAGCGCGCGGAGAAGTGCCTCCAAACGATCATTACACATTGTCCCCTGCCCAACATTCTCATTCATCTGCGCAATGGCCTCGATGACAAGAGCGACCCTTGCAAACGTGCCGCTGCGGCGGGCGTAGAGCGCGCCGTCCTGGAATGGGAGCGCTCGATTTGGAATGAGAAAGGGCTTGAGGTTCTCGAGCTGTGCATTCGCAAGATGGCGACGGACCGAGATGCTGACGTCCGCAAGACCGGCAAGCGGGTCTGGGCGCACTTCATGGAGATTTGGCCTGAGCGCGTAGATGAGTGAGTACCCTGGTTCGGCGTGCCTGCGGCCTCTGAGGAGCTTGCTGTGGCGCCGGAGGGGATCGACGCTGACATGACACAGTTTCTCCAATCCTCTCACTCCGACCATCCGACGATACCTAGACATTCCAGCATCAGACGGAGCGCCTTCCAAGCCCAGGACACGAGCAGCGACCAGGCCACTGCAAGCCGCTCTGCGAGCAGCTGCACCCGCCGCCCACGACCCTCCGACAGCTCCGACATCGAGCCTTCTTAGCCGAAGCGAGACGCTTGCTGGACCATCACGGCGGACACGGCTAGGGCTAGCGCGAGCAGTGTCCAACACAACGGACGAGGAAGAGCCGCACCTGCCGCCGACTCGTGCGCCACTCACTTCACTCGGCAAGCCAACTCGCACCGTCTCTGCCACCCACTCACTTCAAAAGCAAACATCGGCTTCCAGCCTTCCCGACAAGCAAGAGCCTGCCCGATCAACCCTCCTTTCAAAACCGACCCGCACCCTCCCTCCCTCCTCGTACCGCGACGATGGTACGCGACGGCAGCCATTGCACAGAACGCGATCTCAGGAGATGCGCCGACCACACTCTGCGGAGCCGGAAGAGACGCCGCGCCGCCGAGACGAGAGCCTCAGCTCATCGCGCAGCTCGAGCTTGCGACGAAACCAACAGTCTTCACCGCGACGAACAGGACGAAGTGGGATTCCAACTCAGGATAGTTCTGAGGATCTACCCGTTCTGGCCTCGTCCTTCGCCCCACCTGCTCCAATACCACCACCGCTCGGCCGCGTAAAAGCGAGAGTCAGCGACTTTGAGCGCATGGTAGGGGAGAACACGCCGCCTCCCCGACCAACAGCTCGTGCTGAGGTCAAGGCCGTAGCTGCTATTCCCCTACCACCCTCCCCCTCCGTCCGACCTGCCGCTCTGAAAGACAGCCCGCCGTCGCCACAGGTCAAGCAACGGCTTGGTCCACAAAAGACACTCAGCCTGCCGACGGAATCTCCATCACTGTCCTCCCTGCTCCGCAAGACAGACGCAGGAGAGGCGGACATGAGCCTACTGGACCTCTCCGTTGCTAACGTCAGCGTTGCCCAGTCGCCGGCTCCTCGCCGACCGGCATCGACGAGCTCGCTGTCGAGCACGCCGAAGCCAGGAGTGACAGACCTCATTCAGAAGTTCTCCCCGAACCAGACCCACACGCCGCTGCGGCGAGCGTCGATGGACAACCCGGGATCAGCTACCCCAAAGGCGATGAGGCGCATCTCGCCATTGCCTCGGCGGAGCCTGCTTTCCACACCGAAGGACGACGGTTCCCCGCCCAGGCTGGGCATGAAGCGCAAGGGCTCTGACCCGGAAATTGCCTTCCCCGAGGAGTCGCGGACACCAGAACGTGAGCGGCCGACCGGTCCGCGCTTCTCGCAGCCCCTCATTGCATTCAGCGACTCGCCTGCTCGCGATGCTTCGTTCGTGTTCGGCCTCGCATCGGCTACGACGTACAAGAAGATGGGCATGCGCCGGGAGTCGACGCTGCATGACCTCATGAGCCTCGCCAACCCCTCGGCATTCGATGTTTTAGCCACCCCGGCGAAGACTCAGGCTCAAGTGCAGCCTGCCGTTCTGGTAGAGGAGGACGATGAGGATGAGTCCAAGGATGCCGACGTCACTGTCAGCCTCATCAGCGGCACTACCACCTCTACTCCTCTTACATGGAGCACGTCAAGCGGACCGGTGGAGGATCTCCTCGACATGGACGAGACTGCTATCCTAACAGCTCCGCCGGTCGAGCTCGTGCCGGAAGTTGCCTCCCCGGCTGTCCTTTCACCGGAGCGTATTCCCAGCCCTGAACCGGAGTCACGAGATGCGGACTCTGACGACGACGCTATCAGTGAAGGTGACACCATCCGGGAGTCAGATCCGCCGAAGGAGGCTGAGATGGTGACTGATGTTAGCCTGCAGCCACCAATTGTTGAGGAAGTGCAGCTGGTCAACGAGAATGAGGTTGCTCCGGAGGAGAAGGAGGCGCCGGAGCCTGAGCTGGAGGCAGAGAAGACAGAGAATGCTGAAGAGATCTCAGAAGCTAAGGAGCCTGCTGATGAGCCTGCTACGCCGCCTGCAACTCCTGCCTCACCCGTCACTCAAATCACTCCATCTGCCGCCCGCCAAGCGCCTCCGACGCCGCGATCTGTGTCGGCTCCGGTGCCTGCAGCCGTGCAGGAAGCCAACAAGTCCGAAGTCCCCACCCTCGAGGCTATCAGTGAGACAGTTCCCACAGTCCCAGAGGAGCCGGTGGCAGTGCCAACTGAGGCTGAAGTTGTCGCACCAGCCAAGCCCAATCCGCTGCAGACCTCGCAGCGCTCGGCACCGGGCCCCCGCCGCCCAGCCAATGCGCCGATCCGGCCTGCGAACCGTACTGTGTCCCACCCGGTCGAGAAGAAGTCGTTCCGCCCCGTCTCGAAGCTCCTCGGCGACAAGGGAGCGCCCGCTCCGGCCAAGCTGGCGACGAAGAGCCTGTCTACCAAAGAGAAGGAGCAGGAGAAGGGCTCTCTGTCAACGTCGCAGAAGCGATCCGCCTCGACCATGATCAAGGGCTCGGCGTCCGCGGCGTCCACCATCTCGAAGGGCACCGCGACGACTGCGTCAACGACAGGCCGCGCCGCCGGTCTCAACTCCTCAACACGGTCTTCCGATGGTTCTGCGCCGAGCACGCGCAGCCAGACCCGCACGACCCGCAGCACGGCCAGCTCGTTATTCAAGCCGACTGCCGCGACGGCAGCTCGTGCAGCTGCCACGGCGGCCAAGCCAGAGCCAGCCGCGAAGCCACCCTCCCGCCCTGGAACGGCGATGAGCAACGCCTCCACGGGCTCCAAGGCCGCCCGCCCGCCAACGGCCATGAGCAATCAGTCAGCTCCTGGCGCTGCCACCACCGCTCCTCGGACGCGCAACACAGCCAGCAGCGGCTTATTCGCTTCCACAGCAGCCTCCCGTGCCCGTAACGCCGAAGCAGCCCTGCCGCCGAGCAAGCGCCAGCGTGTGAAGCTGAAAGCGCCGATGGAGAGTTTCCGCCCCGGCCGGAGTGCGAACAAGAGCAAAGCCGCTGTGCTCGGCACATCGTCGGCCTCAGGCGCAGCCGGTCGGCGGCCCGTCCGTGCGACAACGCGGCGGGACGGGAACGAGACATTTCCCCTCCCCGGCCCGGGGCTGAGTATGAGCCAGACTGCGGTCCCTACCGAGGGCGACAAGCCCTCCGAGCGCAGTGTACGGTCCTCTCCCGCCGACGTGGGCACGGGCAAGGCCTCTCCCTCGCCGAAACGCTCCACGCCGATCCCCGTGCCCGCGAGCCCGATGTCCACAAAGTCGTCCTCGTTAGCCATCCCAACGCCGTCCAGCACAGCCGCAGACGACCTGACGCGGACGCCGACGTCCACCTCGCCCATCGCGATTGAGCGCCTCTCGCCCAACTCGGCGCGCACGAGCCGATCGCAGGGCAGCTCACCCGGCAGCAAGATCGTCGGCACGTTACCCAAGGCCCTCGACCCGGTCCTGACGACGGTGCACCCGGCCGACGTGCTGCACCGCACGCCGTCCAAGAAGGGCGAGTCGCCTGCCATTCTCCACAGCCGGCGGATCAGCGGCATCCCGCCGAGTCTGAAGAAGATGCTCGATGCGCAGAAGGCCGAGATGAAGGATGGCACTCCCGTTCCCTTATCGGAGGGCGATGAGGGGGAGGGGGAGGATGGGGCGGGATTTGGGAGGAAGGGAGGCGATGAGGACTGGGACGACGAGAACGTCGTCGTCATTCGGTCCGACGTGTCCACGCCCACGGGCAAGAGCGCGGCCATCCTCGCCCGGCTCAGCGAGAGGGGCGTGCTCCAGGATGCTAACTGATGTATAGATGTATTTCTAGTATGAATTATTACGCCATGCTATGATGTGCGAGGCGAGGCGTTGTGCGGATCTGGCCTGCCTTCCATCCTTTACACTCTGTGACAGAGCGAAGCTGTGTGCTCAAGGTCCGAGCTTGTACATTCACTGCTTATCGTTGCATCACAGGTAGACCGGTCATGATGTCTCGCCGTGGCCCATAGGTCCGTAGGCAGGATACGCCGGCGCGATGCCATTTAGAGCAGCTCTTCTACTCTGCTCTGGACTGATCTCCTCTGCCTCCCGTCCAACGGCTGCGGCTCGCAGACCTCGAAGATGCGTCTGCAGTGCCCTTACGCCGGCGATGCTGATGCGATGCAACGAAAACTCTACCTATTCTCCTATCTAAAATTCTACGATCTATCCGTTGCGCCCCACGCTCCACGCTCTACGATTTACGAGCTGGCTCTTGGGCAGACATACAATCTACCCTACCACCTCAGGCCGAAGCAACCATCCATTCCGTCGGCCGAAGCGCTTTATTCAACTCTATCTGTTGAGCTCGAGCAGTGACCCTCGAGGCTTCCTCCCTCTCCCTCTCCCCCTCACTCCAACCCTTCTTCTACCTCCCACCTCCCCTTCACTCCAACTGTCCTTTAGCCTCCTACCCCCTCCGTCCCCCAGCTCCCCTTCTACCTCCCATCCCAACTCTACATCTTACTCTAACTCTCGCTCAGCCTCACCACTCCGGCTCCCCAATCCTCTCCAACGCCTGCAACACCCTCCCCCAAAATGCTTCAACATCAATATCAACAGCATAAGCAGTCGTACACCCCTTGGGCGGCCCACCCCGTCGATCAACAACAGTCTGACCCGTGGTCAGCTCTCCCTTCGTTTCCACATCAATAACCGCCTTTTCGAACCGGAAGATCTCCGGATGAATAAGTGCCATAACAGCACAAGGATCGTGAATCGGCGGGTCATCGAACCCTTGGTCGGCCTTATATGCCGCTTTGAAGAATCGCAGAATCTTAACGAGCGCGACACTGAGGCGCGTGTCCAGAGCTTCAATCTGCGAGATTACGGCGTCGGTGGCCAGGGCCCGATGCGTAACTTCCAGAGGCACCATGACGACCTCTACCCCGCTCCTGAAGACTTCTCGGGCAGCTTCAGGGTCGACGTAGATGTTGAACTCGGCGCTGGGCGTGATATTCCCGCTGCCGACACTGCCGCCCATGAGGTAGATCCCCTTTGTCGCTTCCTTGACCCCCGGAGTGCGGAGTGCCAATGCCACATTAGTCAAGGGTCCGAGGGCGATTAGGGTGATTTCGCCGGGTCGGGAGAGGACCAGGTCGGCGATGAGCTCGGAGGCTGGGGTTGAGATGGCGGGTAAAGGGGAAGGAAGGTCTCCCGGCTCCGGGCCATCGAGACCTGTCAGGCCGTGTACGTCGGCTGTTATTGCTGGCCTGGCCAATGGACCGGAGGCGCCTCGAGATATCGGACAGGAGAGGCCGCCGAGACGGGCTACGGATGAGGCGTTGGCTGTTACGTTGTCCAATGTTTGGTTCCCCGCGACCGTCGTGATTGCTAATACGTCGAGGGACGGCGTGCCTGCGGAGAGGAGGATGGCGAGGGCGTCGTCGTGGCCTGGGTCGCAGTCTATGATCACTGGAATGGACATGTTGCTCGTGTCGGGGGGATGGGGTGGGGTGTTGGATGGGGCTGGGCGGTAGAGTGAGCGAGGGGATCGAGGAGGAGAGGAGCCGAGAGAAATGGAGGCGATACCGGGAGAAGGCAATGGCCAGTCGGTAGTGGCTATGAGAGTAAGATCGAGAGATTGGAGGAAAGTAAGATGAAGCGTAGGAGGGAATCGAAAGTCAACGAGGACCCCGGAGCACCGGCGACTTTAACGACGCAGGCTGTTGACATGTGCCGGGCGTGCCGCTCGTGCCTGGGTCGTATCGGAGACCGCCGTCCGCCCCGGCGAGATTGGCGAGTGTCTGCCGGCCACTCTGCTCTTTGCTTCGCATCGCCGTAATGGGGAGCATTGCACAACAGCTTCTCTCGATCGCTTGTGGTATGATACACATAGCCCTCGGAGCTTGCAGCAGAGTAGAGCTGCGAGCTGCGACCTTTATAAAATCACATGGCAGTGGCATTTCCCGGCCACTGGTTGCGGGCAGGTGCACGTCGCGATTATATGAATGCATAGATTCCGGACGCCTCACTTGCGGCACACTGTACAGACTTGACAGCTTGTAGCAGAGCACAGCAATGACTTCTGGAGTGCCACCCGGTGGTGCGATCCTCCAGAGCGTTCGTTTGGTAGCTCATCGCTGTATTAAGGGAATGCCTCAGTAAAGACCTCGTCGTTCCTGTGGGCAATGAACAGGCCTTGTCAACGTTCAGTGAACAGCCCTTGCCAGTGTGCAGCGAGGCGCAATCTCCTCCTACTTCAGAGCCACCTGGTCCAACACCCCCTTGACGATATCCAGATCCGCATCGCCCGTACGCCAATTGCTCACCGCGAGCCGGACCGCCCGCCTACCGCGCCAGACTGTGCCGCTGACGTACATCTTGCGAGTATCATTGATGCGCTGGGCCAGGTCCGCCCCACCCTCCTGTCCATCTCGAGTGTCCACGGCATTCGCAAACAGTACAATGTTGAGAGGGACAATGTGCTCGCCGTCCTGCTTGTTCAGCAGCTCGTATCGAGGGTGCGAGTCGAGATAGGCGGCGACTTGTCGCGCAAAGGCACAGTTTCGGCGGAAGATGTCTGGTGTCAGCTAGACGTAGCCTTGGGTACGCGGTCAGCTGAGCGCAGCTAGCGCGTAGATGTCCCTCGTAGACGTGATGTTCCGTGGGGCAAGATGTGAATAGAGGTTGGGATCAGATGTAGGCTCTCTACTCACCAACATATCCCTCCCTACCCAACGACGCCAAACTCGCCAACAACGGCAACGCCCTAAACCGCCTCGAGTTCTCAATGTTGACATATAGCGGGCTGGGCGTATCGCTCGCCGAAGAAAGGTAAGCAGGTGCATCCTCTCCCGGTCCAAGGACGTCCGTCAGAGCTTTGACTGACCGGGTGAAGAACAGTCCACAGTCATACGGCACGTTGAGCCACTTGTGTCCTTGTTGTCAGCTATGCACCCACGAGCTTCAGCTCACCGTCAAGCGTGATCGAGTCGGCCTGGTCCATGCCTTCGCACAGGTGTTTCAGTTCCGGGACGGCGGCGGCAAATCCGCCAAAGGCTGATGTCAGCTGATGACGTACGGAGTGTAAACTCACCAGCATCAACGTGCAGCCATGCCTCGTGCTCCTTGCAGATCCGGGCGACCTCGGGGAGGTTGTCGGGAAAGCCACCCGTGTTGACCTCGCCTAGACCGACGACGACGATGGAGCCTTTGTCGGAGGCTTTGTTGTCGGATAGGAGCTGATTGAGAGCAGCCAGGTCGAAAGATAGCTCGTTGTCCGCTGCCGCAGGGACGGAGACGAGCTTTCGTCCCAGGCCGACGAGGGAGCACGCCTTGACGATCGAGAAGTGCGGGTGCAGGGCGAAGACCGTCGCGGGGGAGGGGACGTGGTCTCTTGCGCATGCTGGCGTCAGCTAGACCGAAACGCATATAGCAGATAGAGTGCTGCCCTTCAGCTCACACATGAGACGAGCTCAGAACCCCGTCCCGGCAGACAAGATGAAGCTGAGGGCAGCAGAGAAGCAGACTCACCCATCCCAAGCACATTACTAGCCGTCGCTCCCGTGGTAATCGTCCTTCCCTCGAACCCCTCCAGCCCAAGCAACTCCAACACGAGCTGCAGCGCCCTAGCCTCAGTCCTCACAGCAGCACTGGTAGGCAACGACACCTGGACGTTCTCGTCGTGCGAGCTGAGCAGCATGTCGGCGAACTGAGCCGCCGGCGTAACTCCGCCAGTCACGAACCCAAAGTATCGTGGTCCTGCTTGGCCCAATGTGCATCCTGCGAGTACGCTGTCGATCAGGGGCAGCGTTGCGGCCGTCCCTAGCCCTTTCTCGGGGAGTGAGGAAGGTATAGCCGAGACGGCTGCTGAGACCTCGTCGCTGGACGGGATTGTTGGGAGAGAGGACAGAGCCGCATCGCGCGCTTGCAGGCGGGCCGTTACGCTGGATAGGAGCGAGGCAAAGTCGGATTCGGCGGCTTCGGTCGCCATGTTTGATAAGGGTTGAGGTCGGAGGCGGTGAGGAAGGTGCAGCAGGTGGGATCGGCGACTTGGACCGACGACCTCCACCTCCACCTTTACCAGGCACGCACAGACGCGGAGATGTTCACGTCACCGTTGATCTGCCTGATTAGCCTGACGCATTCCGAGGCAAGGTTAGTCACCTCAGGTCCTGTGTGGCACTTTGTCGCACATCACTTGCACCGCGTCCCACCAAACTTTCACGGCCAATCAGTGTTCACATCCGTGCTGCTCCTGCAAGCCGCGGCTATACCAATGGTGCAATGCATCATAATAAGGGGCACCGGCCTCCCATAGATGTACCGTGATCCGTTTACCTAGATAGATGGGAATAATATTTACAACACGTTATGTTGGCTGGCGGGGGTCGTTTAGATCAAGAAAGGAAGAAAAGAGGAAAGGAGCTAAAAACATTTTACTATTTACTTTTTGTGCGAGCTGAATTTATTCAGCAGACGCGAGACACCCTTTGGCGGCTGCTGCGAGGGAAGCTCGCTAACGGCGGGTTCCTGCTGCACGTTGGCCCAGTCCTTGGACGTCTCCTCCTCGAGGACGGGGTCCTCGCGGACAATCTCCTCGCCCTCGATGGCGTGGATCTTGCTCGGCCGCCTATGCGTCGCGTCCTCAACGGCAATAGCATTGAGAGCGTCCGCAAGGTCGAAGTGGAAGAAGGGGGTGGCACGGTCGAGGAGGGTGATCGATCCCTGCTTGTCGTGCGAGTCACGCGGTGTCTGGCCCTCGTCGGACGCATTGTAGGCATACTTGATGTCCGTGTCCGAGAAGACGCTCGTGCCAGAGGACGAGGTGGGCGTCGACGAAGGGCCGGCAGTGACAACGTCGGGCTCGTACTTGCCGCTCTCCAGGTCGTTCGGGCGCGGGCTCGGGGGGTGCTCAGTGTGCTCGGGGTCGGCATCGCCGCCAACGCCGTAAGGACGGACGATCGGGGCAATCTCAAGAGCGACACCCTTCTTGTGCGCATCCGTGCCGAAGCCACCAGCGATGAGAGCACGGCGAATCCACGGGCTCAGAATACCGCAGAAGTGGAATTCGACCGAGCGGTCGGCCCACTTCTCCACCTCCTTGCGCGCATCGATCAAGTTCTGCACTCCAGTCGTGTCGATGTTGGCAACGGCCTGGAAGTCGAGAATGACGGCGCGGCAGAGGGGCTTGTGGCTGTCGTCCAGCGAGGGGTCCTCGTGGCCCTTCTTCGGTCCGGGGTCATTCCAGGGACGGTCGCCCATCTTGATCGTGCGGTAGTCCCTTCCGCGGCGGGTGTGCTCCTTGACGTAGGCAACAAGCTTGTCGTTGATGTACGACGCGTTCGGGTACAGGAAAGACTCCTCGAAGCGGTAAATCACAATGCCGGCAGGGGGCTGCTCGACGGTGACATCGTCGTTGGTGACACCGTTGCGGCATAGGGGAACGTACACGTCGCGAGTCTCGCCCTGGTTGTTCTCGGGACGGATGCGAACACGGCCAAGGAAGTGGCCCTTGGGGCGCGCAATGCGGAAGAGAAGCAGGACCACCGAGCACACGAGCGACCAGTAAATACCCGACTCGATCGTGTAGAAGACGGACCAGATGACGGCGCCGACAAAGATGAGGTACTCGAGGGGCGAGACACGCCAGAAGCCGAGCGACTGCTTCGGCGAAGCGACGAGGTCCGCGACGGCGTGGATGATCAGGGCCGAAAGGGTGGCGTTGGGGATCCAGTAGAAAGCGGGCGCAACGGCGTACAGCGCAATGATGACGACGACACCGGTGGGGATACCGGCGGCGGGAGTGCGCACACCCGACTTGGACTTGAGCGCGGAACGCGAGAACGAACCGGTCGAGGGGTATGCCGAGAAGACGGATCCGAGGGTGTTGTTAACACCGATCGCAATCAGCTCCTGGTTCGGGTTGATCTTGTACCCGTTCAGGCGACCGAACGACTTGGCGATGGAGATGTGCTCGAGCAGCAGAATGATCGTGGCAACGGGGAGGTGCGAGCCCATGGCGGCGATAAGCTCGGTGGTGATGTGCGGCGATCCAACGTGCTGCAGGCCAGAGGGCACGTGCCCGACGAGCGCGATGCGAGGCTTCTGGTTGTTCTTGACGTGCGGGTAGTTGATGCGCCACGAGATGATCGTGTACAGGATAATCACGAACGCGTGACGCAGCGCCTGCGCAAAGAACGCCCAACGGGCGTACCTCGGGTAGCGCTTCTGCGCGAAAGTGAGACCCCACTTGATAAAGTACAGCATCGCAAGCGAAGTCACACCGAACGCTGCATCAAGCGTGCAGTCGGGCAAGTGCTTCAGCGTATTGATGATGACCTCGTACGTCGCCGCCTTTGTGTCGAAAAGCTTGGACGTGCCGAGCAGAGCGGGTACCTGGCCGGCGGCAATCGAGAGGGCAGAACCAGTCATGAAACCGGACACGGCGGGCTGCGGAATGAACTCGATGATCCATCCAATGCGGAAGAGACCGATTGCGAGAACGATGAAACCACAAATGAACGCAAGACACACACCAATCTCGGGCGCAGTCCACTTGTTCGGGTGGGCGTCCTGCACATGGTGAATGATACGACCCGTCTCCAGCGACATGACAGCGACGGGGCCGATCGAGACATCCTTGGCAGTAGCGAAGAGAGCATATGTGAGTACACCGATGAAAGACGAGTAGAGTCCGTACTCGGGAGGGAGGTTGGCGAGCTTGGCGTACGAGAGCGACTGAGGCACGAGGACCATACCGACCGTGATACCGGCGATCAGGTCGCCGTACAGCCAGTGCAGGTTATACCGGGGCATCCATTGGAGGAAGGGGAAGAGGGACAGCACATAGTCCCGAACGGCAAGGGGAATGTTCGTCTTGTGATCCCTGATGTAGTCGACGACGGTGATGGACTTGGGGGCGTTCGGGTCGTACCCCGTCCAGTCGTACAACTTGCTCTTGACTTTTTGCTTGAAGCTGCCCATGATGAAGGTAGTGGCGGCGGCGGTAGCAGCGGGGCGTCGACGGCGGGGTTCGAGACTTGGTCGCGCCAGTCAGCTGACGGTGTCTGCAAGCGAGCTTGAGCCTGTAGTGAGGGGCAGAGGTGGTGGTGAAGCCGGGTGTGGCTAGTCACCAAGTCGTAAGGTCCTGCGACTCGAGATTTGGGAATCGAGAGGCTGCAGGAGGTGCGGCGGCGAGTGATGCGCACTGCCGAGCGAGTGAGTGAGTAGCAGAGGAGCTAGTTGGAAATCTGAGCTGGTGTTCTGCAAGGGGGTTCGGAATCACAAGATTTCTCGCGGCCAGATATATACTCCTGGCGGTTGACTTGGGCGGAGCAAAGAGGCGTGAGGCGGACGGGGTAAAGGGGGAAGGGGGAAAGGGGAAGGAAGGAGACGGCGGGCCGGCGGCAGGCAGGGAGAGTCTAGCGATAATCTATGTGGTCTATGTGAGTCTATCTGTGAGTCGTCGAGAGGGTGAGAAGGGTGAGAGAGGGTGAGTACAGGAGAGAAAGCGAGGTAGGTCAGAAAGTCTGCTGTCGAATCGGTTAGCCGTCGAGCGTCACGGATCACGTATCACGTATCT
This sequence comes from Trichosporon sp. DN520, assembly GCA_030347605.1. Classification (NCBI taxonomy): domain Eukaryota; kingdom Fungi; phylum Basidiomycota; class Tremellomycetes; order Trichosporonales; family Trichosporonaceae; genus Trichosporon; species Trichosporon sp. DN520. The sequence continues at coordinate 770,233 of JASJUY010000007.1, forward strand.
GAGAGGAGTGGTGCTCTCCGCCTCCTTCCTTTCCCTTGCTTGTTCGCTCGCTCGCGCGACGACGGGGTGATCAGCGCCCATGGAACGGCACGGCAAAGCAAAGGAACCAACGCCGCGCAAACCTGAGTGGTAGAAAGCGATGGCGACATGACGCAGGCGCGGGCGTGTGATCTGTCATCTGTCATCTGGGGCTAGCGAGTGGTATGATGACCCAGCCAACTCTGCGCATTCTAGCCAATGGCTAAGGGTGTTCTCGGCCAGTCTAATCCGGGGAAGCCCTGGAGTTCATACTGGATGCCCTGTTGCCCTGAAAGCGCAGAGCCGTAGTTGAGCTTGGCTAGTGTGAGCAGAGGCAGCAACGGAAGGGCTGGCAGAGCACAGAGAGAGAGAGCCCATTGCTGGAGCAGAGTGCCCGCCCACAGCCCACAGAAATGGGATAATGGGATAATCCCTGGTTGCCCGGCGGCGCTGGCGCTGACGATGCACCGATCAACGAAGATGGTTGGATGCTCATGTCGACACTCGACTGCCGGAATGACCACCGAGCACGCAATCCTCTGCCCGCAATCACGCAATTGCCTCCGCCTGAGCGGCTTCCACCCACATGCATCACACGTGAGCGCCCTGAACCAAGCTCAACTCACGATCGTGCCTGGCTTCCTTCCTTTGGCCGTGCAGTTCCTCGCCTCTCACTCACGCTGATGCTGGTGCTGGCGATCGCTGGCGACATTGCTGGCGCGTTTGGCGCTTGTCTCCCACTAACTGGGTCCCGCCCAGTCCAGCCCTTTGCTGCTAACGTGCTCTTGGCAGTATCTATTCTCATCCTCCTCTCCCCTCCCCTCTGCTCTGCTCGTGCTCAAAGAGATCTCGGGCGGGATGGCGCGGCTAGTCTGTGTCTGATGATTGTTTTCCTGCCCGCGATCGTGACTGCCGTGCCGTGCCTGTCCTTTCCGTCGAATTGAACAAGATCCATGCCACCAAGTCCCTCTAACCCAAGGCACATGAGCAGAAGCTCGCCCGTTCTATGATTCGCCGCTACCAACCCAATCATCACTCATGCCCTCATCTTATCTCTGGCAGTGACTGGCAGGACTGGCATTCTTCCAGATCGGCAGCCCAGTTCGCGTGATCTGACCACCAAGACTACTCCACCATGACGCCATGATCAGCAAAGGCGTTTGTAGCAGTCACCCAACCAAAACTGCATCACACCGTCGCGATTTACACCGAACAACCTTCCCTCCGTGGTGCACCCGTGCATCTGTCTCACTTCCCCACTCCCCACCGTATCGCCGTATCGCTGTCCCGCACACCCCCAACCCCACTCATGCATCCCTCTCGCACCACTACAGCCATGCAATACGTTACGTGCGTGGCGTCTCCCAGCGACCCCCGTGACTCACGGCGACCCCCGCTCAGCCCCGCTCTGCCCCATGCGGCAATCATACAGACGATTTGCCGTAACATCCTGTCTTGTTTGACGTTACGGCGAGTTAAACTTATCGATGCAGCGGTCGGGCGAGTCGGAACCGATCAATGTGCGCCGTGCGCAGTCTGGAGGGATGAGTCTGGGGTTTAGCTTCCGAGAGACTTAGGAGCTGGGTCTCGTGCAAGCTATCTGATTCGGTCGGAACTCAATCATGAGCGAGGCAAAGAGTCTCGCCTTGCCAGATCCTATCACGGCTCAAAGTCACCCCAGTTACACCTCGGTCAAACGAGTGGCGATCCGCGGATAGGCCAGATGGGCCAGATCTGATCCGCGGACGTGCGGACGCCATTGATCCGCGCAGGCCGCGCACGATGGCGCCCGAGCAAGCCAGAATGGCGCTCAGTGTGATCGGAGGCTGTCCGCCTTTGTCTGACTTGCGCACAAAGGGGCAGTCCCACGGGTCATCATGTGATCGAACGAGCACGGAGCGTGCGTGAGCATGGGGTGCGAAGATTGCGCTCAAAGTCTATTCGTGGAGCAGCCAAGCAATCACGGTTCTTGGCACGATAAGGCGAATAAGTGACGGATGACTTTGTGACGGGTGAGCACATTTGATGGACAGCCAGTAGTCAGGAGTGCGCTCGAGTCTGATCCGCGCGGGGTGCCACTGTGTCAGGATGCCCACGTTCGTTCTCTGCCTGCGTCCATGCACCATGCACTGTTTGATCGGCCGGCGATAACTGTGACTCTGCTCCCATTAGCCGTGTCCGCCATGCCGACTACAGACAGATCGAGCTACATCGCATGCATCGCTGCATTCACGCTTGCCCGAACATGAGCCCGGACATGGTCGCCGATCAACAGTCAGAAAGACAAGGCAAAATTTACTCCACGGTATGCAAGCTCCTTAGCGCTCCCAGGTCTCATGTACGCTAGTGGCAAAGACAGCCGTACACCTAGACACCTACTATTCTCAGAGCTGAATGCTTGGCGCCTACCCCGACATTCTCAATGCAGACAACCGGCTCTCCGGCTCTTCACAAGCGAGTGAGAGCGATCTCATTCGATCGCCCTCCCCTCCCTCTCGATACTCTCGCGTACTCTCTCGCGTTCCGTTCCGCGAGCCGCGCCGCGCAATGAGACTAATCGCGGCAATCTCGTTCGTTTGAGCTCAATCTCAATCTCCTCGCGATCCGCGATCCTCGCTCGCTCGCTTGGGACCGGTAATGCACGGCAAAAGTGTATTAGCGTGCCACTGACCCTGGTCTAGACCGGTTAGTCACTTTCCAGCGGACTGCTTCCTTCAGCTTCAGCTCCCACCCAGCACCCAGCACCCAGCGGTTGCTCGGGCCCAAGCTGTCCAGGTGAGCCGGACACGGAAGCCCCGCATACGAACAATGTGCCGAAACCCGACCAGCCGACCAGCCGACACCGGTACCCCGTACGAGCACGCCGGCCCAACCCGAACAAGACCCCGAGAAACTGTGCCTCAAGACCGAACAAGCAATCTTACACGCATGTACGTACAACCAAAGTGAAGACCAAAATTCATATCAGATCCCGCTTATCTGGAATTATGGCCGGTAGCGTGCCGGGTGGTGCTTTGGGCGCGGGATGGTGTAGCGTTTGCGCGAGCGTGCAGTATTGCAGCAATTGCAGCATGCATGCTGCCAGGCACTTGCATGCGACAGACAGGTGACCGTGACCCATGTGACTGGAGCCTGGGCGCCTGGGGTTAGAAGGATCGAGTGTAGGATACAGTGTATGACTGTAGTCTAGCTTCAGAGTTCGTGGCGCTGTCTCGAATTTACGACACGTTGAAGCATCTGCTTGACAACTGTCCGACGGACTATGCAGCCTAACGTTGCCAGTATCCTCATAGTTGAGCTTATGCATGCAGCTGAGTGGCTCTCGCCGCTGAGACGAAGGTACGTTCCTGAAAGCATCGATCGAGGTTCTGCCGTTCCGTACTACTCGACCTAGTCGCGCGGCTGAAATCAATGACGACGATGACGACACGTGTCCGCGACAGAGAAGATAATATCATATACCCTTCCGTCCTACCGCCCCCTGGCTTGCTTTCATAATCCGCAGTCTAGCCATATCATACTTTTTGACTGCTGTTTATGACATCTCAGAGCGCAAAATCGCATATTGGGTGGAATCTTCCCAGCGACCACCCAGGGAGATGTGATCGTCGCTGCGCCGCCGTAAGGGCGACTATGCCATGTTGCAAGATCTGGAATTCTGGGTCAAGAATTTAACAAAACATCCTCGGAGACTATTATACTAGCTCCCCGGTTTGCCGGTCGTCACATGAAAGTCATGGAACAAGCAGAGTATAATGTCAGGTAGAATGGTCGCAAGACATTGACGAGCGAACTAGCTCGCTAGCTCGCTATCTCGGTGATGTCAGCCCCGCGCTCTGCCCCGCTCCGCCGGCTGAGCCGACTTTTGGGAATACCGCGATCACATCAGTGCAGATCGGAACGACGCTAGTGCGGGTCGAAGAGGCATGTCCGCATTAGCGTGCCGTGCCGAGGACCTGCGTCAGTCGAGATGATGCCAAGGTTCCAAGCAGTCGCCGACATCGTAGTCTACTTATGTGGCATTTTCGCAATTGGGGAGATGAATTTGATGAACAACCATAGACCATGCGACGGCGCTGTGGTGCCGCAGCTCTACCAGGCTCTGAGTGGCAATGTGGCGATTGATTTTGTGATGATGGCTCATCGACCGGCCACACAGTACTGCACGTTCAGCCTCAGCGGAGGCGGAGACCGAGAATACACTCATGATAGCTATAGGACGAAGATAACGCTCTCACTGCTCTCGCCTTGAGCCTGCAACGAGCGTTTTGCTAGCAGAGTTAGGCTTCTTTGGCGGTGCCATGTAGATAGACTCTTCGGATGAGATAGTCGCACGGCGACGACGGCGACGTGACTAGCACAGCTTCGCCTGCGGCCGAGTTCTTTCCGCTCCCGCACATATCTCTGAGCGACGGGGACAGAGCGACGGATTATGAGGACACAGACTGATGTGGCATGCTTCCTGCTATCTTGCACACGAGCTCAAGCGCTCGATTGTGGCAGTCAGTACGACCAGGTAAACGTGCTCTGGCAGTGACTAAATCATGAGCAGCTGTGCAGCTGTGAGAGGTCCGGTTTCCGCGATCACACCCTTTGTGTGCAGATGGTGGTGATATCTCCTGGCCCTCCGGGCTGGCATTACGGCCCGTGCGAACACCTTGTTCCTCTTCGACATATGATGAGCCCTTCAACGAAACGTAAGCGTACGCTGAGTGACTTTGGATGGCTTGCTTTTATATCCCTTCGACGGAAATATCGCAGAGCGTTACTGTTGCGTTCCATATTTTCCATGCAGCCAAGTGCTTGAGTTGTGCATCAATCTTGAGCCAGCGATAGTCAGTCCTGCTCGAGCCGTGGATGCCGGGTGAACACGTCCTAGTCAGTCTGTTCGTTTGATCATCTTCAGCTGCAGCTACCCCCGGCCATCCACTTCACGCTTCTCGCCTGCAACGCCTCACCCAGCCTGATGCTAGAATGATACATGTCGCGCCACACTCAGAGATCCGGAAACTCGAGCTTGAAGTGCTCCTCAATCCGATCCCTGACCTTCTGATCCTCCTCCGGCTGATGCTGATAGATCCCCGTACCAGTCTTGGCTCCAAGCTCACCCCTATCAACTCTCTCCGTGATAGTCCTCGGCGGCGTGTCCGTATTGCTGAGGACGGGGAAGAGCTGCGTCGTGACCGCCTTCCAGATATCCAACCCGCCCAAGTCCGTAATAGTCATAGGACCGCCAGCAGCCCACCGTGGCGCAATACTCGCCCGCACGACGAGGTCGAGGTCTTCGGGAGCCACGACGCCGTCCTCGACGAGGGCGAACGCCTCTCGGAGCAGCGCGGCCTGCAGTCGATTCGCCACGAAGCCGGGGACCTCCTTCCTGAGCACCACTGGTAACTTCCCTGCGGCGGCGAGCACAGCCTTAAGAGTCTGGAGCACGTCCTCCCTCGTCTCGCTTGCTGGTACGATTTCGACGAGCGGGACAAGGCGCGGCGGGTTGAAGAAGTGCGCGATGGCGAATCGGCCGGGGTTGGAGACTGCCTTGGCGAGCTCGGAGGCCGGGAGCGACGATGTATTCGATGCGAGGATGCCGGTGTCGTTCACGGCTGAAATACGTTTGTAGACTTCGTGCTTGACTCCCAGGTCTTCCGCGATAGCTTCCATGATCAGGTCAGCGCCCGTGACTGCTTCTTCGAGGTCGAGTGTCGTCTTGACACTGGAGGGGAGGCGGTCAAGGGCGGCAGGCACCGCGTCCCACGACGTGACTGAGTGACCGGCGTCAGCGAGCAGGGTGGCTATGCCGGATCCCATCTGGCCTGCGCCGAGCACCGCGACCTTGAGCTTGCCCGTCATTGTTGTTGTTGTTGAGCTGTGCGGAGGGAAGTTCGGCAGATCGGCTAGATATGGGTATGGGGGGCTCCGCAGGGATCGCTGATGGTGGAGGCCTAGTTTCCCACGGTGACCTTGACACACCTCCACCGCCACGCGATCGACATTGACGTTTCGCTGTCATCCGCTGCAAGCGTCAACAGCCTCAGCGACGACGACGACGACGAAGGACACGATGAGCGCGATCGCCACGCCGAGTCCAATACCCAGTACGCCGCGGACTCCGCCGCCAACAGACCCGCGGGATCTGAGCGATCCGTCCGAGATCGCAGCCCAGCTCGCAGCGCTAACCCGGCGCGAGGCGGAAGTGACGCTGGCGCTGAACGCGCTAATCTCGGACCGGGCAGGTGTCGACGGCGCGCTGCAGCGGCTGCAGTCGCTCACGCCGCATGTCGACGCTCTCTCGGCTCAGGTCGACGGCGTCGGCTCATCCTCCCGCTCACCGGGCCGCGACCAGGCCGCGCTCGGCTATGGCTCGCCCGGCCTCGGACTAGGCCAGCACGGTTTCGGCGCGCAGCACTTCGACGAGACGGTCCTGGGACAGGAGAACGAGGGGCTCGTAGCCCGCGTCTCTAGGGTTTACGAGACGAGCGAGCGGGTCGGCGGCAAAGTCCGGCGTCTGGACGAGGAGATCGGCCGCGTCCGCCAGGCCGCTGATGTCGTTACGGAGGTGCTGGAGCTGAAGAACTCGCTGGCGAACCTCCGGGGATATATTGAGAAACACGACTGGGAGAATGCCGCCAGGGCGTGCAGGCGGGCGATGGACGTGAGGCCTGATGTGCTGCATGGCGGATTTGCAGCTACCGTTGTTGTGAGTAGCTAAAGTCGAGCCTGGATGAAAGCCAGCTAACGCTCAGCCTACGACCGAGTCTCCACTTCCACCACCGCAACAGCTCTCCGAACTCCGCTCCGTGCTCCTGACAACGTTCCGGGCCGAGTTCGAGTCCGCAGCGGACAGGCGGGACGAACAGGAGATCAGCCGATACTTCCGCCTCTGGCCCGGTATCGGGGCCGAGGACGAGGGCCTCACCGCCTACAGCGACTTCGTGGTCCGGCTCGTCTCCTCGCGCGCACGCAAGGAGACAGGCGCGCGCTCCTCGCCGCTCTACTACCTCGCCCAGCTCACGTCGTTACTCGAGGCAATAGCGCACATCGTGGACCAGCACCAGCCCGTGATCGCAAAGTACTACGGCCGAGGCCGTATGGGCCGGGTGGTAGGCAAGCTGGTATCGGAGAACGACCGCGCGGTGAAGCGTCTAGTAGAGGGATGGGAGGAGGAGCGCGGCGTAGGCCGCCTCATAGCCGATACGGAGGCTAGCAATTTCCCTCTGCTGTCCAACCCGGGTCTCCTGCCGCCATTGTTCCCAAGTTTGGCGAACACGCCAGGCCAGCTCAGCCTCGCCAACCTTGCCAACACCACTAGCAACATCTCGAATGCTATCCAGAGCTACGCTCCCAGAGTCAAAGGCGGCGTCACGCCCGCGGCGACGCCTATTCCCGAGGAAGACACGGGGCCGGATCCAAGGGATGTGGACCGGATACTAGGCGAGCTGGTAGCTCTTGGGGGGCGGTGGGCGCTGTTCCGGCGGTTCATCCTAGCTCGGTTGAGGGAGGACGCGGAGCCAGAGGGCGGCGCCGCGGGCGCTAGCCCAGACGGCGCTAGAGCGAAGCCGGCCGACGGAGACGGAAAGAGCCCTGCCGCAGGCGGAGCTGTCGACGGCACCGAATCAGGAGACGACGGCGTCAACGGAGCCAGCGACGCTGGACCAGCCAAGCCACAACCCGAAGTCGACGACAGCATCCTGACCTCCTCCATCTCGCAGCGGGCCATGGAGAACCTCCTCCGGACATACTACCAGCCCCTGGAAGAGTGGTACCTCCGCACAGCGATCGAGAAGGCGCACAAGCTCGACACCCCCGACGCGGCGGGCAAACCGTACCTCTCCTCAATACTCGACGACACGTTCTACCTCGTGAAAATCGTGCTGACACGCGCCCTCTCCTGCGGATCACTAGACACTCTCGCCCGTATGCGCGCGCGCGTTGTCTCAGTCCTGGAAAGGGACTACATGGACGTCCTAAGTCGCAAGCTCGAGGCAGTCTATGCCCCCGGCGACCGGTCGCGCGAGAAGGATCAGCGGACAGCAGCAATAATCTACCTGAACGACCTAGACCTGAGTTCAGAGTATGTCGACAGGCTGGTCTCGGAGTGGCGCATAAATCCCCAAGCGCAGGTCTGGGACGTGAGCGAGCTCGATCGGGTCCAGGACGAACTGGAGCTATTCGGAAACCTGGCACTGAAGTTGCGGCTGAAGTGCAAAGCGGGCTTAGATGCGCTGTTCGCAAACGTCCTCCGGCCTCGCCTCCGATCGCTGCTCGACGAAACGTACAAAGACGTACGCTACGTCCTCTCCGAGGACGAATTCGCCGAAGCCGAGGAGCGCGACATTGTCCGGCGCCGCTTCGTCCGTCTCTGGACGAATTTGACCGAGGACTACAAAGCCTATTTAAGCGATAACAACTTCCATGCCCTGTTTGCCACGCTGCTCGAGGCACTCGTTAGGCCGTGGGAGAAACTCGCCATGGGCCTAAACTATACCGATTTCGGAGCTGTGCGGTTCGAGAGGGATATCAAGAATATCGCCAATTTCCTCAATAACCAGACGAGCTTTGGCCTCAATGTCGTCAGGGAGAAAATGGTCCGACTTAATCAGATCGCGCTGGTGCTCAATTTCGACGAGGACGAACTCGCGGATATTGATAATGTCGGCGTGCCTTGGCGGTTGAGTAAGGCTGAGATTGGACAGGTGCTGGAGTTGAGGGTGTAGAGTGGCATTGAAGGCGAGCGGAGCGAGCTGAGCTGGGTATTCGAGGATCAGCGAAACGAGAGTGAGCTGGATCGATCGATCGGGCGAGACTCCCTAGCGCTTTTCAAGTGCCCTCCCACCGAAGGTTCATCCGTCACTTGACACCGCCAACCTGCGACCGCACAGCAACAGAGCAATCTACGATCAGCGAACAGCGTCCCCCACCGACCAGCATCAAGTCGACAGCATCAATCCAGCGACCAGCGCGGATCGTGCTCGTTAGCTCAGCAACCAGCAACATCAGCTATTACTACCGGGCCCGCCAGCCAATATTGGTATCAGCCTGCCTCCATCGCGCGCAGCGAGCAGCATCAGAAGTCCGCACAATTCGCGCCAAGAGCCGCACGACAGCGGCCCCCAACCACGCAGCCAGACAGTAGAAATCCCTAGAGATAGTAGTACATTTAATGATATTGTCATTATGGCGTCATGATTCATGAGTGTTTTCTAAGATTACAGGCGACGGGCGGGGCGCGATCTGTTGAGTGGCGCCAGCCGCGAGTCGCGAGTCGTCGAGGAGTGGTTTGTGCCGGCAGCAGCGGGTTGGAAGTGTCACTGCAAGACAATGAAGAGGCGGAGCGGTAAGTCGGAGGCCGTGTGTCGAGATGCCGCCGTTGCTTGACTGATGAGCAAGATGACAAGAATCAGTTAGGTAGACTGAGAGAGCGGCCGGCACTGTCGGACAAGATCGTGCAAGAGCGGAGCAAGACGAAAAATTGCGAGATCAACGCGACCGCAAGAAGACCGTGGGACAGCAGGAGACGCGGTTGTCGATGTCCGAGGGCCCAGGGGTTAGTCTGGGTTGGGACTGCCGTAACGCGAGCGGAGCAAGATGAAGCGACAGAGGCTGAAGGTGGGAAGGAGCAGCTCAGTAATAGCAGAGAGCAAAGAAGCAAGGCAGTGGCAGGCGAGGGGCAGAGGCAGAAAGCAGCAGCCAGAGCGATCAGTAGGCAATCGCACAGAACGCATGCCCAAGTAACCGTACGCGCTCACTAGTCCCTTCCCCCGCCCTCGCCCTCGGTCTCTGTCTCCGCCTCGGTCGGGCACTCCGTGACCTCCGTCTCAGCCACACTCTCCGCAAAGCCAGCCACGCTCTCCTTCTCGCTCCTCTCCGACTCCTTCTCGCTCTCCTCCGGCCAGGGCAGGACAGCCCTACCAGACTTCTTGGCCAGCAGGGCCGCCTCGCCGGTCCGGCGCATCGTCGTGACCATATCCACGAGGCGGTCCCAGCGGCTCTCGAGCTGCGGATCCGTTATATCCCCCAGTTCGTCGTCTTCCTCGTCCGAGTCTGGCGCGCTCAACCCGAGCGATCCCGGCTCGAGGTCCCGTAGACGAGGCGGTTCCTGCTCCCTTAGTCTTCGGCGGAGCTTGACGATCTCGGCCCGCTGGAGCGCCTTTGTCCGCTCGAGCGTCTTGTTGATCGACAGCAGGGAGGAGTTGCTGATCTCCAGGTCGGCGATCTTCCGGTTCACCTTGGCTTTCTCGATATCGTCCTCGGATCCCGGTGAGGCCATGGGCGATGCGGCGGCGGCTTTGGGCGGGGACATGGCGAGGCCGACACCGACGTGGGTCGCTGCGTCGTGCGCGTGCGCTAGCTCGTGGGACTGTAGCAGTGACAAATGGTGCAAGTTCTCCTCGAGCCTGAAACCGGGGTGCAGGTCGCGGTGTTCTGCGCTCGGACTCATCGTCGGCGTCAGTGCTGGCAGTGCCACAGTCTTCAAGTTCGGACTCCCCGGTGTCGGCACGCTCGGCGGCGGCGCTTGCCCCGGTAACCACGGCAACTTCGCAACCGACCGCCGCGCGCCCAGCTTCTCGGGCGATATTGGCAGATCCCGCGGGATCGGGGACGTCGGACATGACGCAGGCGGGAACTGGCTGCTAGCGAACACGGGGCGGAAGTGCGGCGACAGCTGATCTGGTGGCCGGGCTGGACGCACGGGCGACGAGCGGTTCGAGCTCGGCTCGCCGTAGTCTTCCGCTGGGTCGGGGGGTTGCGGCGGACTCGGGAGGACCTCGGGCACGAGCGTGCTCGGGCTCAGGAGAGAGGACTGGCGCTGGTGCCGTGGCGGCGGAGACGTCGTTGCCTGAGCCATCGTCGTCGTCGCAGTCATTGTTGTTGTCGTCTCGTTCACCTCGTCCGATGTCACTTCTGCTAGCCCGCTGTGCCGACTCTCGAGCGGAGGCAGTGTCGGGAGTATGGGCACACTCCGCCTGCTCTCGACAGGCGGCGGTTTCGGCGCCGGCACAGGCGCGCTGTGCCTGCTCTCCAGCGGTGGCTTTGCACCCACCCCGACCCTGCTGTCGCCGACCGAGACGACGCTCGCATTCCGCACGTGCGCGACTGGCCGGTCGGGACCCGTCATCGAGCCCGTCATGGAGGGCCGCCGCATGCGGCTGTCGTCCGACGTTCGCCTCGACCCGGCGATGGACGGTGAGGCGCTGCTGCTTGCGCTCGTGCTTGCGCCCGTGCTGCTGAGGCTTGCAATTGCGGAGCCAAACGCCGATCCCAGCTGCGATGGCTGCGAGGACGAGGGCGGGGACCGTGCGCGCTGGGCTGACCCTCTCCTGGTCGAGGGTCCTGACGGCGTGGGCGTTCCGGCTGGCGACTGTGTCTGTGGAGTGCGCGTGGACGCCGTGGCGGTCGCGCGCTGTAATCGCGCCGAGGTCGCAAGATTCGGCGACACTTTTGCCACCCGTACTGGCTTGTCGGGTGAGATGTGCCCAGTGCTCATGCTGCTACTGCTGACGCCGACGGCGGAGCGCGACGACGACGGGACGTGCAGCGGCGACTGGGAGCGGGCGTTTGGCACGTTGCTGTGGTCGGAACGCATGGACAGGGTCGAGGGAGTCTTGCGCCTGAGGGTTGGCGGAGCGACGTCTGCGAGGCTGACGATGGACGACGAGTTGACCCGTGCTTTCAGAGGCGCAGACGCAGCGCTCGCCGCAGCGGTGGCTGGCAGGCTTGAGGTGGACATCTGGCGGGTCACCTGCATGCATGTCAGCAAAGCCAAGCAAAGGCAGAGCGGAGCAAAGCTGGCGAACGCAATGGCATCATGCAAAGCAAGAAGCAATGCACCGCACATGCGCCAATGAATTGTATGCTTGCATTCAAGGTTTCCAAGGTTTCGGTGGCGGTAGTCACCCCGTCACCCCCGGGCACACCGGGCGCCTCGGGCACCTCCGGACACTGCGCCCCTCGATGGGAGCACTGACTCCAGAACTTCTGGCCGCTGGAAAGTCGATGCTGCCTGCCTGCCTGGCTGCGTACCCGCGTGGGATTTGAAAGCTTGCGAAATGTTGACCCCGAGAGAGACTCACCTTTGGCCTGGATGTTGGCGGCGGGGGATTTCCGGACGGAGTGCGGGCATGTGGATGTGACGGTGCGTGTGTGTTGTTTTGGTACGAGGCACCGGCCGGTCCCGCTGAAGCTGCCGTTCCGCCCGTGTGGTTTGCGACTCGAGGCTGGTGATGCTGCTGGGCCTGGGCATGCTGGGCGGCACTGTTGGCGGTGTGCGTGTGTCCGGCGTTGAGTGTGTTGTTTCTGTCTCTGTCCATGGGCGGGGGCCTGGGTCTGCCGGGTCTGGGGATTAGGGAGGGGGGTTGTTCATGGATGGGCTGGAGGGGCGAGAGATAGAGGTGGTCGGGGAGGTTGAGATGCTGCTGGCTGGCTGGGGGTGGCGAGCGGGATGAGGGTGAGGGCGATAGGGAAGACGTCGGGGGTGAGGGAGACGGCGAAGTTCGTCGATTATGATGCTGCTGCTGATACTGCGTGTGCGAGTGCGTGTACTGTGGGCTGGGGCTAGGCGTGGAGTGCGCCGAGCTGTGGTGGTGATGCAGCTGGGTCGAGTGCAGGGTATGTGCCGTGTGCACCGTGTGGGACGAGGACAAGAGGGATGCGTCGAGGATTTGGCGAAAAGCGAGCGAGTTTGGTGTAGCGATGTTGATGTTGGCGGTCGAGGCATTGGCATTGGCAGATGTTGCCGTCATCGTCGCGGGGTGTCGATGCCGTTAGCGTGTGCCGTACGCTGGACGCTGGACGCTGGACTCGGGACTCTGCTGTTGGCCGTATCACGTATCACCGTATCCGCTATCGTCGCTGCTCGTACGCTCGCCCTTGCAGGATCCAATTGAGTTTAGCAGTCTAGTCTGGTCGCCGATGCTTGATGCTGGTAGGCTGAGGACAGAGGACTGATAGGAACGCGATCGATGACCGTAGGCTCACAAACAGAGCTATCGAAGAGAGGCACGCAGGTAGGCGTAAGGCGGACAAGCAGCGGCGACCGGTTCGACCACGCGCAGCCAGCCAGGACGGGTCAAGCCAAACAAGCGTAAATAAAGCAGAGCAAGGGGGAAGGGAAGAACGGGATCAAATAAACCTCTCTATATCTGCTACTATTTATTCCATCCTACGCCCTCACCACACAGCGCTGAGATCGGGAGGGCTCGCTCTAATCCACCCTTCAAGGCTGGTCTAATCGTCTGTAATCGCACTTTTGGCGCCCATCACGTGGCCACACTGACTCTTGCAACCCTCGACGCGACCCATCCCATCCCGCTTCAATCCGCTTGCTCGACAGTCACTAGCCATCACAACAACATTACATTGCTTGTCCCTGTCCATCCATTTCCGCCCGTTTCCGTCTTTCCTCCACTTGCATCCACACCTCAGCAGCGCCAGCCATCTCGACGATAGGGCTTCTCCGATCCCGACATACATCGACTGCGTCACATTGCTCGAGGCATTCGAGACTCAACGACCGAGTTTAGATCATCGAGATCGAGTATCCTAAGCCGAACTCTCGAGTGTAGACATCCATCGCTACATCTTCGAGTCTAGATCGAAAACAAACGTTCGAGACCCAGGTCGGGCCAAGACACCCGCCACTGTCACGATGAACCAGTTCCCCGCCAACGCGATCCCGGGCTTCCAACCCCCTCCCGGCATGGTACCAGGCATGATGCACCCCGGCATGATGATGGGCCCCGGCGGCCCCTCAGGACCGGGAGGACCAGGCGGACCACCGATGGGCATGGGGCCGATGCCCGGTATGCCCGGCGGACCAGGTGGGCCAGGTGGACCCGGGGGACCCATGGGTGTCCCGCCCGGAGGAGTCCCCGGCGGACCAGGTGGACCCGGCGGACCACCCGGAGGGCCAGGCGGACCAGGCGGGCCGGGGGGACCGGGGCAAGAGATGCTGCAACAGCAATACCTGCACCAACAACAACTCGCCATGGCACAAGCAATGCGCCAACAGCAGCTCCAGCAGCAGCAGCATGCCGTCAGTGTCGCGGCTGCTAATGCGCAGGCTCACGCTCAGCAGGCCCAACAGCAGCAGGCTCAACAGCAGCAGCAACGCGCTCCTAAGGCACGTAAAGGTCGTCCTTCGGCCGTACTTCCGAGAAATACGGAGTATGTCAAGGGCGCTATGGCGCCGCCGAACGTGCCCCGGCCTGATACCCAGGACCATGAGCCCTGGGCTGATATGCTTGATGAACTTGATCCGCGTGAATTGGCTATGGCACGGTTCAGGGCTAGGCAGGAGGTCATGACGGAGATTTTTGGGCCGGAGAGGGTTCGTGAGTATCGCTCTGCTTTGAGGAGAAGGGAAGGAGGGAGGGGAAGGGATGGGACTGAGAGTGGGGCTGGGAGCGAGATTGGATCTACGACCGGGCATGGATGGGGATGGAGGGAGGGGCTGTGAGAGTTGCAGAGTTTCCCGAGCTGGAAAGCAGTATGGTGTTTGCTCGGTGTCAACGGTACTGCGGAGTGTGAGAGTGGCGGAGACGTCGCCGAGTAGTGTGGGAGTCTCGGCATCCGACTGTGACACGGCCGGGACGGCTAATGTGTGCAAGTTGTCCCGGAGTAGTGTCTGACATGGAGTGGTGTGGGAACGAAGACTGGAAGATCACGACGCTGACATTGCACAGAGGACGTTCCGGAACCAGTCACCGACCCCTGGTCCGGCATCGGCATCACTGGCGAGACGCTTGAGGCCAAAGTGGTGAGTCACTTAATCCTGCCCAGCCTCCCTACACTCTGCTAATCACCTCCAGATCTCGCTCGAGAAAGCCAACGCCGAACTCGAAGCAAACTTCGACGCCGAGCTCGAGGCGTGGAAGAAGCGCCTCGACAACCCTGACCTCATCGAGCCTGAGACTGTCTAGATTCAAGATTCGATGATGAGACTGTCTAGAATTCAAGATCCGACTTCAGTGTAACACGTAACACGTAGCGTATGGCGTTATGGTATGAGCATGTAGATATGATACATATTCTGCGGCGGCCGCCATCTCCGAGGGCACGCCGCCTGGGCTGTGTGATCGGGCGCCGGTGCCGGCGACACGGCGACAGCAAATATAAACAGGCACGACGCAAAGTGCGGGGTAGGAAATGAACTGCGGGGTTTTGATAGGAACTGCGGGGTCTGATAGGAAGTTGCGGGGAACACATCACGTATGCTGATACGGCGATCGACCGACTTCATGCGTCCGATGAGAGCAGCGGCGGCGACGGCGATGACTCCGGCGATGGCGGCAGCGGCATCAGGCACAGGTCCGGAGACGGACTCGGCGTCATGAGCGGCGACGACGACATCTCTGCGGCCTCTTCCCTCGCTCTCGCTGCGGCGACCAAAGTGGCACATGGGTGGTATCGCAGCGCCTCGTTGTTGAACGTGCACGTTGGGCGATCAGCCACGGGCAGAATGAGCAGCGACAGCAGCGCCAGCGCGATTGTCAGCGCCTCGTTCCTCTCGCCCGCGTCGTGCCGAATAATATCCGAGACGAACAAGACGTCGGGCCGCGCGAGGTAGAAGACAATCGCAGAGCGGCCGTTGAAGATCATGTGCCACCGGCAGCGGTGGCGGTGCATGTCGGACCAGGCCTGGGCGTTAGTTTTCAAGTCAGTCGATCACTCGTGCACGAGCCTCCAGCCCCCACAGCCCACAGTCGGACTCATCCTCCAGACTCCACACCCGACATCCCGACTCGGCTACACACTCACCAGGACGCACGCCTTGGCGGCGCTCTCCGTTACTCGGTCATCTGTACTCCGGGGCGTGTCCTCGCCCTCGGCGCGCGAAAAGTAGAAGCCCGGGTGCAGCGCATGGGCCCATGTTGGCGGGACGTTCCCGCTGCCAGCGGCAAGCAAACTCTCCATGTCCTCGTCGGTCACGCCCATCTTCCAGCGACATGCGGCTCTTGTGTTGCCCCTGTATCTTCCGACCCACTCGGTCGGGAGACCACCCAGGTGGTCGTCAAAGTCGGCCCACTGCCACCCCGTCCACGCGAATGCTGGCGGCATATCCTCAAAGTTGTCGCTCTCTTCACAGAAGGCGTTGATGGGATCGACGAGGTGTTGGTTGGCGGCTCGACACAGCTCCTGCTCCAGGTCGAAGCTTGTTCCCAGCTTCCGCGCACGGAACGCCTCCATGTCGACTTTTCTCACAACGGCCTCGCCCTCCCACATTGCCTCGCTCGAGTGCGCCAGCTCCGACTCGTACCGCTTCGCTAACGTCTGACTGACGAAGCAAGAGCCCTCTGGCCGCTCAGCGATGCGCGCTGCCTCCTTGAAGAGCAGTGGTACCAGCCCGGCATGGTACTGCACTCGCAGAGCGGGGTCGTGTTCAGCAAAGGCGAAGGCGGCGTAGTCGATCTCCGGGCCCTCGAGGGGGCCGGGCTCGACAGAGGCGTGCGAAACAGGGAAGATGTGCCGAGTAAACAGCTCGCGCTTGTTTCTTGGGAAATAGACGTGTCGACTGTCATCAGCATCGTCCTCGTCATCATTATCGTCGTGGATCAGCTGAGCGGGGAAGTAAGTGAATGCTGACCGACGGGAAGCGGGCGGCTGCTGGGACATCAGAGGCGATATTGGTGAGGCTGGTCGCTTGCGGATGCGATTGGCGGTGCACGAGAATGGGGACTGGGGAAGGCGGGATGAGCGAGTTGAGCGTACTGGTGCCATTGGTGCTGTTGGGGAAGGCGATTGGGCAAGGTTTATCAGCAATCGGAGCAAATGTGGCAATCGGAGCAACAGTGCAATGTCAAGATAAGATATGGTGCGGGCAAGGAAGACATAGCGGGCTTGAATGTGCATGTGCATGTGCGGGTGCGGGTGCAGGTGCGGGGCGGCGGCGCAAACGATCAGACGCAGACACATGGTCTAGCGGCGATAGCGCCGCGGCGGCCTTCTGATGGTGAGACTTGTCCATCAGCCGTCAGTCGTGTGCGTTAGTCGCCGCTGCTGGTTTTCGGCCACATGTTGCGAGAAGTGGACGTGGGCCAGTGCATCAAGGCCTTGTAAAGTTTGGAGGGCGATGAGCGAGAGATTGCTTTTGGCTGTGCACCGTATATGAATGCTGTGGGGGTCAGTGCGCGGTGGTGGAAAAGTGATGAGAAGAGACAGAAATAAAAACATAGAAGGCGCATCGGCGACGGAGGGCGTGATCGTCGCCGAGCCGAGTCCACGATCCACTACCGGCGGCGATACGTCATCGGTGATATCGGGATATGACTGCACATTAATCGCGCAGCGCACTCTGCAGCCGCATCGGCAAGGCAGAGGTCAACATGGCCGACGAGGGTAGACAATTACCGCGTGGTGGATCTTGCAGTTTGGCAGGCTGAAGCGAGCACAAGACACAGACATTGGACGTGGGTCGTGGGCCGTGGGAGGGAGATCTCGAGCCGGAGCTCTGTGCCGAGAGCCGACGAGCAGCAGATGATATCCTTGCGACCCTCCGATTAACGGGGAATGCCCGGTGAAATTGGGTGGCCCTAATCCGAATACACAAAATATAATGCTGGCTAATGCGGATCCCAAACCACGATGATATCACAGCTATTAGCCTGATTAGGACACGAGATTAGCCCGGCCATGTGGTGCGTGTAATGCTTCCGTCGGTCCACCCATCGGCCAGAATCCACCCATCTCACCCGGGCTTTTCGTTCGCTCACGCCCTGGCTGCCATCCACCCGCAAAGTCTCGCTCAACCAACGCCAGACAACCGACCGACCGACTGACTGGACTGGTCCGTCACTCTCAACAAAGGTCTCTCTACATCCTTTCCACTGCTCACCCGCACCCGCCCACTCGCCTCGGCCTCCGATCCATACGTCTGTCTGCGACCCTCTCACCACCCCGTCCGCGCTCCCCAGGTCCGTGAGGTCACTGCTAGTCCACGTTCCTCCCCCTTCCCGCAAAAAAAGTCCCAGTGAGTCACCAAGCTATTCCTCGCTCGCTCGTTTCACGTCGGCCGACCACGTCCCGCACCACCACGCCCACTTCCGCCCATCAACAAGGCTCGGCCTCGGTACCCCTGAACCATCCTTGGACGTCTGCAGCGCGAATCTACCGCATCCGGGCACATGGCTTTTCCCAAAGTGCTCAAAACCTAAGCCAGCCAGCCAGCCAGCCAGCGCCGCTCGGACTTGGCTTGCCGGCTCTTGACCTCGTGTGTTCTTTTTGCTCCAGCAGTCTGTCCAGCCACGGCCACGACAGACCTTCCCCGCTTCTCTCTATCTGATAAGACTTTATCTCGTCGCCACTTGCTCCTTCCCTCTTTCTCCCTCCTCTTTATCTCCCCTTGATCTCACTTCCCCTTTAGCCCGATCCTAACCAACATGCAGGCCAGGTTACAACCTCTCGACCACATGGGCGACTCGTCTGGTCCGTCGGGCCGCCTTCACATGACTCCACACTCTGCCCACGTCGACCAGGTCGAGCGCAAGGTCGCAAAGGACTTTGTCGATTACGAGGAGGATGAGCACGAGTATGAGGCTCTTCCCTCCGGCTATGGATGGGGCGTCAACATGGCCGCCGGAGCTATGGTGAGTATCTGCAGAGTGAAGCAAACTGGCCCGGAGCTTGATCCGCGTCAGCTGATGTTCCTTTGGCCGGACTACGGCTAACTTTTCACAGGCTGGTATCTCGGAGCACGCTGCCATCTTCCCCGTCGACTCGATCAAGGTAAGCTGCCGGGCTTCTGACTTGAAGCTGACGTTCAGACCCGCATGCAGGTTCTTGCTCCCGCTCACGTCGCTGGTGGCTCTGGAGGAGCCACGGGCGCTGTCGGCGCTGCAGTGCGGGCACCGCTGACGACGTTCTCTGAGCACTTCCGCTCTGTGCGTCTCGGAGAGGGCGTCCGATCGCTGTGGCGTGGTGTTGCGTCTGTGATCCTCGGAGCCGGTCCCGCACACGCGGCTCACTTTGGAATGTACGAGTTTGTGCGCGACGTCGCTGGCGGACACCAGGACGGCTTCCGCGGTGTTGGAGGAACAGCTCTCGCCGGTGCCAGTGCGACGATCACGAGCGACGCGCTCATGAACCCCTTCGATGGTGAGCTCTTCTTGCGATACAAAGCTGACTTCCAGTCATCAAGCAGCGCATGCAGCTGCGAGGATCGCCGTACAAGAGCGTCTGGCAGTGCGCGGCGACCGTGTACCGCAACGAAGGCATTGGAGCGTTCTACGTGTCGTACCCGACGACGCTGACCATGAGCGTGCCGTTCACGGCGGTGCAGTTCAGCGCGTACGAGTCGCTCAAGTCGTTCATGAACCCGTCGGGCGCCTACAGCCCCGTCACGCACGTTATTGCAGGCGGTATTGCCGGCGGTCTCGCCGCGGCGGTCACGACGCCCCTCGACGTCGCCAAGACGCTGTTACAGACGCGCGGCTCGTCGAGCGAGGAGCGGATAAGGAATGCGCGCGGCATGGGCGAGGCGCTCAAGATCATCGTCGAGCGCGACGGCTGGCGGGGTCTCAAGCGCGGCATGCTCCCCCGTGTCCTGACTGTTGCGCCTTCGACGGCCATCTCGTGGCTCAGCTACGAGTTCTTCAAGGTGCTCATCAGGCAGGGCGGCGTCATGCCCGAGGCTGGCCAGCCGACTCCCCCGGTTGCCTAAGCGCGGCGCTGGCGTCGAGTCGCTTCGAATTAGACGGGCGTCGGGTGATGAGAACGTCTTGTTCGACTCTCAGCAGGCAACCGATCACTTCTCGCCCACACCCAAAATCATCAAAAGAACGTAGTAGCACGCATCAGCGATCATCTCCAGCACATGGTCAACAGCACAGAGAAGGATACCGTATACCAAAGACATACCAGAAGGACTCTTTTTTTCCGCCCTCCGATCAAAAGCGGGTGTGCACACCGTAGCACGCCCGCTGCCTGACTGCACACTGTACGCAAGCAAGCAGGTGTACATTTCTCTTCTTCATTTTTACTTATACTTTCTGATCTGGCCAAAGGAGGGAGAGAGAGCGCATGCATAGATAGACAACTCTGGAAGCTTGGTGCAACACAGCTCTGCATGTGATGGGCAATCTGGGCGACTGTGGTGTTGGAGTCGGCTGGAGTGTGAGGTGGGTGGGGGTTGGGTCGAACTTTTACTTGAGTCGAGGTTGCTTTGCAGTGTGCCGGAAAATCCGGGGCTATAGCCGAGCCACGCGAATCCGTGATCCCGTGTACCCCTTGGACGGGCGGGCGCTGAAACCCTTCCGCAAGTACTAATCGCTAGTTACGGCTAGCCATGACTTTTGGCTTAGTCGTAGCTCTGATCTTTCTAGCTTGGCATTTCGTGGATCCACGATTTGTTGCAGATGCACGGGCTGTGGCAAACTTGTCAAGTCAGGCAGCTCCACAGCCACTCTCTCTTCTCTCGTTATGCATGCGTCTCCATCTGCAAACTTGACATCATGACGCAAATCTGGCTCGTATAGCAAAGCCGATATCGGCGCACAAGCGTGCGGAGGCAATTTTTCCAGCCCTAGGTGCTAATCAGATAAAGAATCGGCCGAAAGTTTGAGACGTGAAGCGAGTAGGCTTGGAGAATAAGGGTTCTAAGAGGTCGTTTAAGTCAATCATGCCCTGCAGTCTGTCTTCTGTCGCCGGTCTCGGTGACAATGCTGAGTCAAAGAGCATTTTCGGTCTCGGTAGATGCATTCGGAATTCTGTGAAGAGCAGATTGAAGAGCGGGTCGAAGAGTTTCTCTGGTGCTATGGAGATTAGAGGAGGCTCAGCGAGGTCGAGGAAGGGGCAGAGCGGGCAATTCTTCCTCGCGGATCGGTAGCGTATAGCGTTCCTGCTCCCCGTTGTCTGGATCCCGACGGCATCGGTCTGATCGGACCATAGGCGGAGTGAACCGCCAAGCCAATCTTTCTAGAGCGAGTCGCGACCGCGCCGTTGAGGCGCCGTTGGTCGCTCACCGCTCGCCGATGGACGTGTCTCGTGTCTTGATTGTTTCACTTTAGCCTTCGGTGCCGTTTCGTCCCTCCCACCACGCAGCATACCGCATAGCCTCGATCTGGCCACCACCGCACACAGCCGTTCAACGCTCATCCCGCTCAGCGCCTTAACGTGTCATACACTCTTGCACTTGCCGCCGGCGATATTGCGTCACCATCAAGTCGACAACAAACGGCTGACTTCCTCGTTTGACTCGAGTTCGACCACGTCACGAACGAACGGAGAACAACACAATGAGCGAGAGCAAGGTCGCAGCGGAGCCTGTGTCCGCCACGGCTGCTGAACCTGCGCCTGCAGCTGTGGTCGCTGCTGAGCTCGTCGACGCCGCCGCCGTCGTCGAGACAAGCGTGACTGCCGAGTCTACTACAACACCTGTCATCGCCGAGCCCCCCGTTGCCGCTGATACCACCGAGACCTCCACGCCTATCCGCGACGCAGCGCCCGAGATTGTCTCCGCGCAGCCAGCCGTCGCTGCCGAACAGCCTTCCTCCGAGCCCTCGACCTCCATGCCCGCCCGGTCTTCCTCTAAACCCACCGTCGTCGAGCCCACCATCGCCGCCTCATCCTCCGCCCCCGAGCCCTCCGCCTCCGCTGCCACCGCGTCCGCCGAGGAGTCCGCCGAAAAGTCCACCGAGCTCTGGCAAACCCCAAACTGGCCCCTGTCACCCGACCACCCCCTGCGCATCTTCCACGCCCGCCTCCCCACCATCCTGACTTCCGCCGACCACAACAAGATCTGGGGCGTGACGCTCTCATCTGAGGTCCCAGCGCCATTCTCGACGCTCCTGATTCTCCAAAAGTTCCTCCGGTCAACACAGGGCGATCTTGATTCTGCTGCTGCGAGTCTCGAGAGAACGCTCAAGTGGAGGAAGGAGTTTGGCGTGGATGTCGAGGGATGGGATGGGGAGATCAGGGAGGAGGGGGACTTTAGAGGGTTGGGGTATATCACTGTCGTACCTGCCACGCCTGCCTCGGGCCATGAGGGCGCGGGCAAAGTCGAGGACAAGCCCGCCGAGAGCGGCGCCGAAGACACCGAGAGCAAGTCCGAGACCGACACAAAGGCTCCGCCCAACAAGCCAGAGGACAGGCAAATAGTAACGTGGAACGTATACGGCGCCGTCCGCGACATAAAGTCCACGTTCGGCAACACTGAGCGATTCCTTCGCTGGCGCGTCAGTCTCATGGAGAGATCCATGCTCCGCCTTCATCTCGCGACCACCTCGGTGCCAATCCCCGATCTACCCTCGCCCGATCCGCACACATTGACCCAAGTACACGTCTACTCTGGCCTATCTTTCCTCCGCCTACCCGCTGAAGTCAAAGCCGCAAGTAAAGCCACCATAGAGCTCATGTCGACTTATTACCCCGAAACCCTGGGACGCAAATTCTTCGTCGGCGTGCCGAGGGTCATGTCTTGGGTTTTTGCCTTTGTGAGCTTGTTTGTGTCTAATGAGACTAGGAGGAAGTTTAGTGTTGTTGCTTGGGAGGAACAGCTTGCGGAACTGCTGGGGGAGGGGGGGTATGTGCCCGTTAGGTTTGGGGGGACGGGACCGGAGTTGGGGGAGCTCGAGGAGAAGACGAAGGACATGTAGACTGCCTACGGTCGAGGTAGGCGAGTGAGTGGAGACTTCGCTGCTCCGACGTATTGAAAGAGACGGGGATGGAGAGAGGAGACCCAGGAGGCTGTAGATACCATTACACTTAATGCATTATCATGTACCGTTCATATCTCACTGCATTCTGTTGTCGGTATCCCCACTATCGTAACGTCGTGGTTTCTGACCCGTAACACTGTCCCCTCGAGACTGTCCTTCAGCCATCGCGTCCACGCCCTCGCGCATTCGCGCTGCGCGCTACGCGCTCAAGCGTACTCCTTAACATCCTCCTCGCTCGGCCCCTCCGGATCCCCCGAAGCGGCAAGATTACACTGATGGAACATTCTCAGCTCGTCATCCCTCAGCGCGCCCGTCACGCTATGAATGAGGCCGCGGTTATGGAACAGCACGAGGTCGCCATCCTTCCAATCCGCGCAGAAGACATATTTGGGAGCAATGCCTGGACGCTGCATCTCGGTCAGGATGCGGCGCACCTCTTTCAGGTCGGTCACCTTGGCGCCTTCGGGGTACAGCGCTCCCTCCTTGTTGGCACCAGCGGGTAAGGGGGATACTTCGAGCGCCATGGCAGCACAAGGATGGACTTGCAGCGCCAAACGCCCAGTCACGGGGTTCTTCCAGCACATGGGTAGCACCTTCACCTCTTCCTCAGTCCACTCTGGCAGCTCGTCGAGCGGGATCTCGGTACCGTCGCTCTCTAGCCCTAGGCCTGTGGGCTGCGCCTTGGCGCCCGCCATCCAGACGTAGGGGTGGGGCGCGTAGCGCACTTTCGTCCGGACTGCGAGAGACTTGAGCTGCGGGGGAAGGATGTCGAACATGTTCTCTCCGCTTGCGACTGCGTGGGTGTCAGCTAGAAGCTCGTGGTACGATAGCTTGACCTGATCGACCATGCGCGATCAGTAGTGATTGAGCCTAACGACTCAGCATACTCACAAACAGTGCTGCCCCTCGCGAGCTCGATCTCGTCCCCCGACCCATCATCGTAGCGCAGCGTCTGCGCCTCGCCCTGCGGCACTTTCACCGCGTACAGCGTCGTCACCTTTGGCGGGGAGAGCTTGTACAGCGCCGCGTCGATGTGCCATCTGTAGAAACGGGTTATGCCTGCCGCGTCCTCCTCGTCGCTGACCGGGTTGGCGTGGAACGTCTTGTGGTGGGGATGCTTGAGGCGGGGCTGGAATCAGCTTCGTACGTTCAACTCCTTCAGCTGAGCTATCCCAGACTGCAAAGCAGCCAACGACACACCGCGGTCACGGTGGGAGAATCAACAGTGCGGGCGCACTCACACTAGTCAACCCCTCATGGTCCCCCGGCACGACCCCGTTCCCGATCAGCTGCACCTCGGGCTGGTGCGGAATAGTCTTGAGGTCGGGGTGCAGGACCGACTTGTTCTGCTTGCCCGTCTCGTTGTTGCCGTGG
This sequence comes from Trichosporon sp. DN520, assembly GCA_030347605.1. Lineage (NCBI taxonomy): Eukaryota > Fungi > Basidiomycota > Tremellomycetes > Trichosporonales > Trichosporonaceae > Trichosporon > Trichosporon sp. DN520. Next base: position 794,274 of record JASJUY010000007.1, read on the forward strand.
CCGTAGGACTTGGCTTCGGGGTCGAACGCCTGGTGGGTCAGCTAGATCCTTGGTCTACTCCGGCCAGCTCGGTGAACTCACCAGGGTCATCTCATACTGCTGCTTCGGGGTCAACTTGAGGTCGCGGAAGAGGAGAACGTGGTGCTGGCCAGTCAGCTGATACTCTATGGCAGGATAGCTAGAAAGCAGGTCGACGTACGCGGTACAAAGCATCGATGAGCTGATCCTTCTGAGCAGCCAGGGCTGCCGGGTCGAAGCCATTCACGATCCGTCCAAAGTCCTTTGGAAACGTGGCCGGGTCGACATTGGGCGAGGGAGGGAGTGGCGAGAGCGTGATGGGGGCGATGGTCATGGTGTCGTTGGTGGATTGGGGGCCGGTAGATGATGAAGAGGCTGTCGGTGGCAAGTAGTGTCACCTAGGCTCGTCAATGTGAATGTGAGGCTGCGAGAGAACGGGTAACAATGCAGGTCGCGCAGAAGCAAACGGAGAAGAAGACGCAGCGGCGAGATACACAATGGCTTAAGTATCTCTGGCCACTCAACCGCGTGTGACTGCTCACCACGTCGATAGACTCACTCAGCTGATCAGCTGCCGCTGGCTGCCTACCTCGGGTCACGGATCCGCGTTCCCGGCTCAGGTCCAGTAGGGCCAGATCCCACCCAGTCGCTATCTGCTGCCGGCCATGTCCGAGCCTCTTTGCACCCGTGTTGAGAGATAAGCGATAGCACACTCTTTTCACCTCCGTCCAACATGCATCTCTCTTCATCTTGCAGCAGACACACAGCGATAAACTAACAGCCCGCTGCATGGAACCCTACTCCATATCTACACCCTCTCAGAACGCGCGCAGGACAAGCCTATCTGACGCCGTGGCGGCCGGGTGTGCCTGCGCCGGCTGGGCCGGGTGGCCAATGAGATCTGGTTTAATTGCCGATCATGGCGAGATAAGCACCGGGCTCGATCGTCTGTGCGCCAGAGAGGCATATCTATGTCGTTTGTCCAACGCACGCCCATTCGCCCGCGCAGGACATATTACGAGCGTACAGAGGGTTCCCGTAGCCACGTAGCATTGGGAAGCGAGTAACATATCTAATGGAAGTCAAGTTGCACGGGCACGGCAAGTCACCGAGGGTGCCCTTGATCGCTCGGTCAAGGGAGGGGCAGCTCCACAGGCACTATACTGCATCTAGGTCTCTGAAATTGTCAACAATCACTGCGCGCACTGCGGCCTCAGCGGCAGGTCCAGTGGCGCTTAGGACAGCACAGACCTCCTCATGGCCGTGCTCGTTGTAGATTGACAGCTACTCACGGCTGCCGGCCGTGGGGTCCGCGGCAGGACGGTGGCATGATGGTGGCATGATGCAAAGGTCGAAGAGTAGAACACAGATAGTGTCCTCAGCGTGAAGCATCCAATGATCTGCCCTTGGAGTCTGCATGCACATTGCGAGATACAGAGCCAGGCTGTGTGATCCCTCTCGACCGCGGATCACACTTACGATGCACGATACCTCGCAGGGCATCATGGCTCCACTAGGGCCGAGGTTTGAAGTGTACGAGCCACGGCCTGATCCAGTGCGCTCTGTGCCCGTGCTTTCAGGGATTGATTTTGTGGAAGCATTGGAACCTCTTCTCCGTACCTGATTCATTAAGTGACGGGATGTGTGCCTTATGACTCACAGATGACGAAAATCTCTGGTATCGAGCGTCGCGCTCTTGGCACTGGTCATTGAATTCAACTGACGATCGCGGTCTCGGCGTCAGCATTGATGATGGAAAGCGTACCTTGTTGTTGAGCTTCGGCTCGACGTGCTGTGGAGCTGTCATGTCGATCATTCAGCCTGACAACGGACGCTCGACCTCGGCGAGCTTAATCCAGAGCACAGGCGCAGTGAGATCATTGGGAAAAGAGCCACCTCCGAAAGGACCACACATTCCAGCAGCATTGATATCCGAACCTGCTCACACGACCACCATCGAGACCTAGATTAATACATGCGAGAGATGTACAGGGACTAGAGATTATGTTATTGTTTTTGTGACGATGTGTTTGGTATCTTTGGCACCTCTGCTGCGTTGCGTCTCGCTTATGCCTGCCTTGCAGCTATTCGTACCGCTCAGCGTGCACGTTCTGCTCGGCTTGCCTCTTTAGACCTCTTGAAAACCTCTTCTGGCCATTTGTTGTGGCCCTTCTATCCCCTCTTTGAAGCACTCTAAGCCTCGCCGTGCTGGACCTTCTCGTGGTGCAGGCGACCAAGGATGATCTCGGCCTCGCGAGATCCGCCCTTGGGCAGCAGGCCGTGAGAGGTCGAGACGCCAACGGGGTTCTTCTTGTGCTCGTAGGCGTACGCGAAGATGAGGTCGATCTCCTCGAGCGACCGTCCCTTGGTCTCAGGGAAGAAGAAGATGACAACGGGCAGGATGATGACAAAGTTGCAGCACGCGAAGAACGCATACGTTCCCCAGGTGATGTTCTCGAACATGGGGCCGGTGCACATGACGACCATGAAGTTGAAGATCCAGTTGGTGGCCGTCGAGAGCGCATTGGCGGGCTGGCGGATAGCCAGAGGCGTGATCTCGGCAGGGTAGAGCCAGGTCATGCCCAGCCAGCCGACAGAGAACCACGTGTTGAACAGGAAGAGCATGAGGACCGAGAAGCCCTGCGCGACCTTGTTGGCATCGTAGGTCGTGATGTTGTACAGACCGGCGAGGATCGCAAAGGTGCACGCCTGGAGAAGCGCAGTCCAGATCATGAGAGGGCGACGACCGAAACGCTCGACAAGAGGCAGCGCCACGAGCGATGTAAGGAAGTAGCACGTGCCGTTGACACCGGCGATCGCACGGGCCATGACGGGGCCGAGACCCATCTTGACGAGCACGGAGGTGAGGCTGATGTCAGCAATGTCCAAATGGACGAGAAGAGGCCACAAAGGCGGCGCAGTGACTCACTAGTAGGTGACAAGGTTGATACCCGAAATCTGCTGGAACATCTGCGAGAGACATCCGAGAACGGTACGGCGGAAGTTTTGGCTGCGGCCACCGGTGAACAGGGAGCGGAACGAGAAGCGCTCCTGCGAAACGGCGTCGATGATGGCACGGTGGGTCTGGCGAACCTCGGGGTCGTCGACAGTCTTTCCCTCAAGCGCGGCAAGAACAGCGAGCGCCTCCTCGTGGCGGCCCTTAGCGACAAGCCAACGAGGCGACTCGGGCAGGCGGAAGCCGTACAGGCATCCGATCATGACAAGGGCGAAGAAGATCTGGAAAGCAATGGGGAAGCGCCACGACGCCGAGCTGCCGCCCTTGGGGTTCGGGCCGGTGAAGTGGTCGTTAGGGGCGACGAAGTAGAAGCCGAGGTTGATCCAGTAGCTGATCATGATGCCGAAGGTGATGAGCGAGCCGGAGAAGAGCACGAGCGGGCCACGCTTCTCGGGGCGCGCACACTCGGACTGGTAGGCCGGGACCGTTGACGTGAGGAGACCGTTTCCGATACCCGTGATGACACGGGAAACGAGCATCATGGCGTAGTCAACCGCGGCGCACTGGATGATGGCACCGATCGTCATGATAATTCCACCACTGCACGACAGTCAGCCACTTCGTCCCGACGATGCCGTCTACTGCCGTCTGCCGCGGCACATCGTCCTTGTGCCGCTCTTTGGACTCACAGAGCAATCGTCTTACGACGGCCGAGACGGTCTCCGATCCACAGGTTCGACAGAGCACCAGCCATACATCCGAGCTCGTAGATGGCGACCATGAACGACTGCAGAGTGGCCGCGTTGGAGTGCTGCGTCATGCCGTAGTTCTCGAGCTTGTCGTTGCCCCAAGGCACCGCGGCCTGAGGGAACTGCTTCATGAAGGGGACGAGGGTCATAAGACCGGAAAGAACACCCTGGTCGTATCCGAAGAGCGTGAACTGGCGGTGTCAGCGTGCTCCATGGAGTCGAGACCTTCACTACTCACTCCTGTTCCCGCGACGAAGGTGATCATGAATCCGAGGCCCTTGCCGTGCAGCTTGGAGGGCTTGAAGGACGCGGCCTTCTCAAAGTCGATGTCGGGCGTCGTGACACCATTGCTGCCGGTGCTCGTGGTAGCGTCGTGAGCCAAGGCGTGGTCGTCGAGGTGATCAGCGCGGCCCTCGTAGCTGGCCTTCTCTGTGGGCGCAGACATGGCGGTGTGTTGGTGGAGGTGATGAAGTGGAGTTCTAACATACCGAGCCGTGTTCTTTTATTGCAATGCACGCAGCCAGCCCGGCACAGGTTGCCCCGGAGCTGAGCGCGCAAAGTCAACGCTTGCTCTGCTCTGCCTCACTACGGCGTCGGACCTCGCGCGCTCGCCTGACGCGGCTGAACCACCCGGGAATGGGTGCGCGGAGCGCAGTTGCTGCCTACTTTGGCAGACTTTGAGACTAACAGATAATCTCACCCTGAACCCCATGGTCCCCCCCTGGATGGCGGCACCGGCTGGCTCGGGCACTCCACCACCCCGCATCGCTGCCCGCTCCGCGCCCTTGCTTGGCCGCCGACGAGCCGTCAAAACAGAAGGACAACATCGTAACTCCGGAGCGGATCTGGTCATCCCAGGAGGCTTTTAGGGCGTGCAGGGCTCACAGATCTACCCAAAAAAGTTCATACAGAGCAGCAGAGCAGTGCAATGCATGGTCGCGGGCGTAGGTCGACAGAGCCCGAAGACAGGGTTGGCAGAAAAACTTTCTCGCGCTGGAGCTGGAGGAGAAGGGCCAAGACTTTGCGACGAGTCGATGATGACAGCAAAGCGCCGGTACGGCTTACAGCTTACGAGGCATGTCGTCCTCGCTTGTCTGCTGCGAATTTTGGCTGTGAAAATAGAGTGAATTCCTAGGCGCTTGCCGTCTTCTGCCGCCGGGCAGCTCCGCCGTGCCACCGTGCCGCCGGCGAGTGTGCCCAGGTACCGAGCAAAATAATATTGGAGCACCCCCTGCGTCGTTTTGGATTCTAAAGGCCGAGTCTTCCAGCAAGCGTGCGACGACGCTTGGATGCCGCAACAGCTCTGCGTGAGGCCATGAGAGCCACCGGAATCCAGCGACGGCCCGCAGCTCACGAGGGCAAGGGTCGTCCCTAGCCCTGCATCACGTGCGGTTACGTCACTGGCGTATCCCGCCCTGTGACTCTGCCGTTCTGCCGGGCCATTCCGGGCATTCCGAGCTGGCCGCCCACATGCTCACGCTCACCGACCACGGCGCAGGGTACCGAAGACAGCAGCGGCGCCATTCCTGCTCGTCCTACTCGTCGTGCTACCTCGGGGCTGCCGAGAAACGAGGCACCCCCCAAAGATGCTCCGTAGATCCAGAGGACGACCCTCTCGCGCCTCTTCGGCGTCGCGACCCTGCGGCGAACACCGGTCACCCTGCGCCCCTTCGTCAGCTCAACGTCGTCGTCGGCTCGTCAGGTGGTCATGTCCGTGCCATCAGAAGATGCGCCGAGCCGATGGAAGAGCGCTGCCGGACTGAAACGGGCGCAGCACGCTCTGCGCTCCTGGGTCCGTTTCGAACTTTATTGGTCAGGTGATCGGCAGACGCAAGTTGGCCATCTCCGCTACGGCTTTGCGACACTCTGCAAAGCTGCAATTGAGGGGTTCCGGCGTCTCGGTCCTCTCGGTCCATTCGGTATCTCGTTCCTTGTTGCCATGTCTCGTCGGCCTGCTAGGCGCCGGGGCCTTGCGCTAGTCGCTTCATGTACAACCGATGCTTGCTCTCGTAAAAAGTTCGGAAGTTCCAGCAAACAAACATCCGATGACCGTTGCCCGACCTTTCCGACGCGTGACTGTCACTTTTCTCGTCACCGAGGGCCGTGTTTGGTTCCCATCGCCGCCGTCATGGCTCCGCGGTGTCTGTAAATTGAGCAGAACGCCGCGCCGAGCGCCAGCCTGGCCAGGACGCTTGCGCCCCTCCAGAAGTCAACGCCTCTTCGCTAGTATATCGGTTAGTATAACCGCCTCTCAAGAGAGAGCATCTGAGTGCCCCAGCGCTTGGAATGATCGCGGTAGAGCAGGGTTCGACTCCCTGGCGGAGAACTTTTTGGCTCTCGAATGCGGAGAAGAAGCAGCATGGCAAGGAGGGGTGTTGTTGCCTCGTTGTCCAGACGTCTGGGCAAGTTGTTGTTGTCTGTCTTCTCTAGACCGAGCGAACGTTATCGCCCTGGTCTTCCGTAGGCACTGTGAATTGATACCACTACCGCGGCAATGTAAAGTTGCTTTGGGTCACGGGGCACCACGATATGCCGTACTTTTCGTGTATACGCTACATCCTAGCGTCGCGGAAGCTTGAAATGACACGGGCCCCCTCTTGGGCGATCCTGCAGCGCGTAGTCTTGTGAGTACAGGTGCAGCTCGTGCCGAGACAGAGCGAGCGTCTGGGGCAGATGCGATCGGCTAGCCTCGCATTTAGGAAGCCGATCGATAACCAATACCGGGGTATGTGGGCAGCTATCATCCACTCCGGACGTAAGAGCCCAGCTGGAATGCGACCTTCTCTGAGCGTTCCGGAGATAAGAAGAAGAGGCATGTCCCAAAGTTGCGAGCTGCGGTTCCCGTTACTCGTCACTGGAAATGTCCGTCCGCGCGGCCGAGTGGTGCGAGGAAAGTGTTGGCAGGGGCGTCTTGGGCGGCGGGTAAAGATGTGGTTCGGGGTGGTGCTGTCGCATGACCTTGCGCTCACTCTTGGACATGACTTGTCACAACGCGGTGCATCGTTCACCCGTCGCCCGAAATAGGGCGAACAGATCTCGAGGGGCACCGGTCTCCCCGGGGAGGTCCGCGTTGATCAGCACTGCATGACGTTACCGAGCTGGGTGCGAGGGGAAGGAAGGGGGTCGAGTGCGAGATGGAGAAAGGGAGCCCAGAGTGCTGTGCTGTGGGGTGTAAGAATCTTGCGTGAAACTCACGATGTGCTCGACTGTGCGTCATGATCCGGCCCCTTGAGCCTCTCGAATGCCAGAAGGAAGCTTAGAACGGGATAGCTGTCACTTGTCGCCGGCATGAGAGCAGCTAAGAGGAGAAAACGCTTCTGAGGGCAATTCCGAGGGCACGAGCGAGCGGGGCTTCAACTTGACGTCGGTAGACGCCACAGTGAGAGGAAGGAGGAGTGCAAGGCGCCATCGAGAGTGAGTTCATGAAGAGATTGCCGGTACGCATCGGTCAGCTCTTAGTGCTGTTTCGGTTCGGGCGTAACAGGTGAACGGTTCTCAGAGGAGGTAACAAGGAGGACAGTGATGAAGACGATGGTAGGTTGAAGATTATGGGTTATGACCTTCCTCGCCGTCCCGCAGTGAGACACATCTCTAGACACGAGGCAGCTGAGACAGATCGACGTCGCCACCGACTAGCAGTCTCGTGGCTCCAGCTAACTTTCCTGACCCCACAGCTCCCTTCAGCCAGCCTACGACGTAGCTCACGGATTGCATAGCTACGAAAGTAAGATAATTCAGATAAGATTTGTTTGTGGACAGAGATTTGCTTCGCCTTGCACATTGCCATGCCGCTCAGTCGCACAGTATTAGCGGCCGCACGGGAGTCTCAGTCCTCTGTCTTCACGTCCAGCGACCCAGAGCGCACCTGCCTTTCAAAGGCATCGAGATTGTTGCGCATACGCTTGAGCTCACCCATAATGAGCGTCGAGCTAGAGACAGTGGTGCTGTTTGTCAGCTTCATCATCGGGGGCTCTTCAGCTGGCCTGCATGCCCGAAAGGATATCAATTGGATCCTCCAAGGTCATCCGCAGCGGCATGATACTCACTTAGGCAGCCTCTTAGCAAGTTCCTCGAACGGTACGGTCGAAATCTCGCCATCCTCGTCGCCCTTGGGGTTGAGCACCTCAGGGTCCTCATCATCCTCGGGAATGGGCTCGGCGAAGTAGTCGTGCAGCATGCCGCCAACGCCGCTGCGCGAGTGCAGCACCTGGCTCTCGAAGAGCGCAATGAGGGTAAGGGGGACGCAGAAGATGACACGCATGACGACGCGGTTCAGCTCCACATACTGCTTCTTGCTAAGGACCCACTCCCAGGGCGCGATCAGGAACGCCTCGATCAGGTTGAACGGCGCGGGGTAGACGAACACATCAGGCGCACGGACTGTAGCGTCAGCTTCACAAAGACTTATCGACAAAGCTCAGCAGAAGGACTGCAAAAGACTCACTCATGTCGACCGTCTTTCCGCTGAAGAAGGTGATGAACTCGTCAACGGCGTTGTCGTACACCTCCGAGTAGGCGGTGCCGAACAGCGCAATGAGGACGTTGACGAGAATGATGATCGCGAAGAAGTTCCAGAAGTAAAAGATGATCAGTCCAAACGGATAGCCGAAGCGCTGCGAGGCTGTATCGAAGTCTGCTCCGCCGAGGAGAGACTGAATCAGCGAGTTGATGATCAGCCAGACGGAGCTGCCGTCGTCTCCCGTCTCTCCGTCCGCTGCATCGAGCGCATAAAGCGACTGCGCGAAGCCGACGCCCATGATGCCAAGCAGGATGAAGAAGATCGCCGACTCGCGCCTGTGTGTCAGCTAATTCAGTAACCGTGAACTGGATGTAGCTGCGGCTCCTCCGCCTATGGCGCCCTGGACTCACAGCATGCGGAAGACGACGACCTGAAGCACTCCGACAACCTTGAAGCCCTCAAACACGACCAGCAGCTTCATGTAAATGAGCGGAGCGGCGCAGGCGAGGAACTGGAAGCTGCGAAGGTGCAGGAAAGCGCGCTCCTTAGAGTCCGAGTCGTGGTTGATACTCGCGATGCGCAGACCAAGCGAGGTCAGCAGCAGCGCGGCCGTGAGGAAGTTTACGACGTTCCAGAAGTTCTGCGGGGTCAGACCACTTCATGTTTTTGGAGGCGACGGATCACTCACGAAGACTCCATAGAAGCTATTGCTGAGGCGGTAGGTCTGGTGTCTGTCAGCTCCGATCGCTAGCGCCTAGCTAACCTTTGTGAGCTTGACGGTCTCCTCGATGAAGAAAGCGAACGTCATGACGTAGAGGATGATTTCCCATGCGTCGAAGTCACGCAGCGGGTCGACTGAGTCCACAGGACTGAATGTTAGCTCTGCTTGCACTCGAACTAGAAGAGAGGAGGACATACCTCTGGACAGTCTGCGAGTACACGAAGAGGAAGAAGAGCCAGACGACAATGCGGAACCAGGTCTGGTAACGTGGCACACCAAGACGAGAAGGGTCGAAATGCGCCCAGAACGAGTGGGGGCTGTCGTGGTCCGGGACGTACTCGACGTAGTCGATGTCGTCGTTCTCGTTATTGTGCTGCACCCACTGGCCGGTCCAGAGCATGTTCACAACCATCTGCGCCTCGGACGAGGACAGGAAGATCTACGCATGTCAGCTAAACGCAGTCGACTGTCAGCTCCTGCGAGGTGGTGGTCCCCTCAGGAACGCCCACGTCAGTCTAATCACTCACAGTGCAGTGCTGGTCAATAGCGGTCTCAAGCGCACAAGTCGGCGCCGAGGCGTCACCGTCCCGTTCGCGGTAACGATAACGAGTGCTCATCACGGACTGGAGACGGTGAGGCGGCATGCGGTGGACGGATCGGCGCGCCAGCACCTCACACGCGACGGCACGGCACATGTTCTCCCCGTAGTCGGTCGGGTTGTGGTGGGCATCCAGGACGAACATCTTGCGCGCGCGGAGCAGGCTGCACGTCAGCTTCACATGGACAGAATTCCAGCTAAACGACGCAGATCATGCGCCCGATTGGGCGTCGAGGTGGAGCAGGCACTGTGATGCCCATAAAGGACGGCAGAGCGTCGGTCCCGACAACGCCTCGTTCCCATTGCACCCGATCAGGTGGGTCGCTCAAGCCATCACTGAGCATCCTTCCACGTACCAGAAGGGAATAGCCTCGCGGAAATCGCCACCAGCCTCTTCGAAGATCTCGACGACCTCGGGAGAGACGATGCTGGATGAGGCGCTAGTGATCTCATCCTCCTCGACTTCGACAGGGAGGAGGCGGAGCGCAAGAGCGCGGAGACGCTTTACAATTTCTGCGCCGATTCAGCTTGTGATCGCTAGGCTCGAAAGCTCACTGTTGATGGTGTCGGGGCCCGCATGAATGGAGTGAGTAGTGCAGAGGGACCTTTGGTCCTCTACATCGTTCTGGCAAGTCAGTCAACGGGAATCGACTTGGCAGCTCTGTACTCACACCACGCGGCATGCTGAGAGAGCTGCGAGTAGTCAGTGCTCGAAGCTGATGTTCAGTATGGCCAAGAGGTAAGTGTCAAAGTCAAAGTGTAGGATGGCCCCGTGATGCGATGAGTTGTTCGGCTCAGAAGGGCTGAGAGGTGGGTCTGCATTGTGCCAAGGGTCGGCAATCCTCGTTGCAGCGCGATCGGCAGGGCGCGGGTGGATCTCAGGTACGTACTCCATGGCCAAGCCGCGGCTCATTGTCTGACAGTGAACAGACACAGATACCGGACCGTCTACGTTCCCCAGAGCATCATAGAAGTTGTAGTCGCTGTGTGAGCTCTCAATTATGCATACGGAGACGCCGGGCCGTAGATTTAAGCAACGTTGAAGCAAAAGAAGAGCTTTAAGAACTCGAGCCGCGAGATCCGAGATGAGATTCTAAGGCTACAGGGTCCGGCTGCGACTGAGCGCGTCAATTGTTCACGGCCGCGTGGCTTGGCTGAAACCGATCACGTGACCGTTCCGCAGGATGGACGCCGACTGCGCACGGTGCCGCACCTACGTCACTACGTCATTGCATTGCACGGCCGAGCGAGGCATGCCGCACTGCACCGCACCACTTGGTCTCGGTGAGCATAGCAGAGGGAGAAAGTTCGTACTCCCCTCATCATTTTCGCCGTCGAGCTACCAGAGATACATAACGACGGAATATTGGGCTGCGAGTGCTCAGTCTGATCTCTACACTACTCCACTCTTCATTCCCCTCTTTACTGATCCACTCGACCTTACAGCATGGGTCTCCTCAATAAGATCAAGAACAAGGCCAAGTCTGCCGGCGGTGACGGCGGCGGCTTCGTCGGCGGTGGTGGTGCCCAGACGCAGATGAACTTTGGCTCTGGCGTTCCCTCGGCCCCGCTCGAGCAGAGCATGAACCGCTACCGCTTCCAGCGTGGTCTGAATCTCGGCTCGTGGTTCACGACTGAGGCTTGGCTCGCGACTCAGCTCTACTCGCACGCCGCCGACCCGAAGCAGAGCGACTTTGACCTTGCTCGCGCCAACGACGCCAAGGCGCTCATGGAGCACCACTGGGACACGTGGGTCACCGACGACGACTGGAACTGGATCAAGCAGCGCGGCTTCAACTCCGTCCGCATTCCTGTGAGTGTTGTTGAACGTTGTGAGGCGCAGACGGCGACGTGCAGACAGTGTGGCATGCTGGGAGATGTGGCAGTGTACGGCCGCATCAGCAGGCACTACATACGCTGGCCGGGGCTCAGCAGAGCGATTGCGGCCAATGTATCGCTCGTGCAGGGTAACAGGATCTACATCGGGCTCAGAAGCAGCTGGGTTGCTGCGTTTTATGCGAAGCTGAGCTGACCTCAGATCGGCTACTACCACCTCGCCGGCCCATGTCCCGATGCGCTCAAGGGCACCGATTACGAAAAGTACGGTGCCGTCTACACTGGCGCATGGGACCGTATCCAGGCTGCGATCCAGAAGGCTGGCTCAATGGGCCTCGGCGTCCTTGTCGACTTCCACTCCGCCGCCGGAGCGCAGAACGAGGACGCGCACTCGGGCCTGTCCAATGGTGAGGTGAAGTTCTGGAAGGACAAGAACCTGCGTGCGACCTCGATCGCGCTGCGCTTCCTCGCCAGTCAGCTGGCGGGCAACCCCGCCGTGATCGGTCTCGAGCTGCTCAACGAGCCGAAGGACAACCAAGGCTTGAAGGACTGGTACGACCGGGAGATCAACGAGCTGCGCCCGATCACCAACCCCGACTTCCCGATCTACGTCTCGGACGCTTGGGTGACGGACTTCTACGCCGGCTACGTCGGCTCGCGCGGAGATTTCGTCGTAATGGACCACCACCTGTACCGCTGCTTCACGCACGAGGACAAGTGCATGACGGGCTGCCAGCACGCGGACAAGCTGCAGCAGGACCAGGGCCAGTTCGCGCACTGGAGCCAGCAGTGCCACAACCAGTGGGTTGTGGGCGAGTGGTCCGCCGCACTCGACGACAGCGGATGCCAGGGCATGTCGGACGGTGAAAAGGACGCAAACAAGCGCGCGTTCGTCAAGGCCCAGCTCGACTGCTTTGACCGCCATACCGCCGGCTACTTCTTCTGGACCCTCAAGACGGACCGTCCCTGGGACGCGGGATGGAGCGCGCAGAACGCGGCACAGGCCGAGATCCTCCCGGCGTCGGTGCAGAAGCAGATCCGCACGCCAGACCAGGGACAGAGGGACGGTGCCTGCCACCAGGCTACCGGTGAGTACGCGAGCACGAGCTCGTACAGCTTATACGGTGCGAGGACCAAGCTGACACCCCAGACCAGCATGTCAACTACTGGCAGCAGAACAACGGCAACCCGCAACCACAGCTTTTCTCGGACGGCTTCCTGCGCGGCTGGGACGACGCATGCCGCTTCATCGCGCAGGGCGACACGCTCGGATTCTGGTGGGCGTGGTCGCGGCGCCGCGCGCAGGAGATCGGCGTCGCCGGTCAGCCCGAGGCGTGGCAGTGGGACGGAGGGTTCGAGCAGGGTGTCAAGGCTGCGAACCAGGCGGCTGGGTTCTACCAGTGAGCGTGAGCAGACGTCGAGCGGCAGCGTGGTGGTTGTGGATATCCACGAGGCCACCCTCATCCTGTGCACGTCCTCGCCCAGAGCCTAGATGCCACTTCCGATAGCCCATGTCTCTATCACACAGAGAGTAGGGCAGTGTAATAATCTAATAGACCTGATGCGACAATACGACCGAGCTTGTTTTCGTTGACTTCTTGTTCACATTTCTCCACTATCTCTTCTAACTGATGATCGCTATTATCGCTATTGATGCTGAGCACGAGAGCGATCAGTAGATCGCCTCAAACGACACATTGAACGTCATTTCCCTGGCCGGGTAGAAGTACTTCTCCTGCACACCCGGTCCGCAGCTCGCCGAGCCGATGCCGTCCAGGCCCTGGTCGATGTTGATCCAGACGCGTTTGTCGCTGTGATCTTTGCCGGGCGTAAGATCCGTCGTATGTTTGGCCGTCTCGAGGTCGTGCGAAGTCCACCGACGAACCGAGAGGTTGAACTCGGGCTCACCAATGATCCTAATGCCCTTGGCGACCTTGAGCTTGCTGCCGCCCTTCGTGTCCTTGCCGTCGTTGCCACCCTTGCCGTCGTTGCCATCGTTACCCAGCGCGGTAGTGCCCTCAACGGCAGCCTTGACCTTCTCCCCAACGTTCCTCACAGCCTCAGTTATCATCGTCACGCCCCAGTTCCAGTTGGAAGGTTCACGGGCCGTGATCTCAGCCCAGCGCACGTGTGACCGGTTCCCATTCTCCTGCGGGAAGACGTATGGCGTCTGCATATCGTCGATCGAGCTCTCCCATACGCCGAGACGCGCGCCGTTCGTATCAGGGTAGCTTTCGCCGGGGCCGAGGCCGAACCAGCGCACATCCTGCAGCTGGTCGTGTATGCCGAGGCGGAGGCCGAAGCGCGGCAGGCGGAGCTGGTCCCATCCGGGTCCCTCGGGCTTGACGTGCAGCGAGAGGTGCACTGTGTGTTTGGGGGGTGGCGTTTCGGAGGCGCAGTGCCAGCCAGAATCGGCAGGGTCAGTCCCAGGAGGCGCAGTGACGCTCCACTCGTACGTCAGCGCGAGCCAGCGCGCCGTGTTCGCCGCCGCGAGGCGCGTCCTCATCACAAAGCTGGTGTCGGTCACTTCGTACGACTCGGGATGCTCGTGCATCCGGTCGAAGCCTGCTGCCTTCCATTGCGCTGCGAGGCTGGTGCCTCCCGTGTCTGTCGGGACGCCGACGTCGTTGTCCGTCGGCGCGCGCCAGATGTCCACGCCCGCGCTGAAGACGGGAATACCGTGGAGACTTTCCAGGCGCCCCGTACTCGTGAAGTGGGCCGGGCCGATCGTAATGGCATTTCCGGTGAGTTTAGGGATGACCTGGACGCCGTTCGTGGCCTTGCTGGCGTTGCTGGCGGAGGGAGCTGGAGCACTCTGCCCCCAGGCGACCTCGTGGCCTGCCTTTGCCCAGCGGGTGTCGTGCGCCAGCGTGGCCGTTACCGTGGCCCACTCGCTGGCCTTGGGCGCCTGCGGCAGCGTAGCTGACGCGGTCTCGCCGGCCTTGATGGGCGGCACATTCAGCTTGCCCTCAGCGACCACGCCGTCCTCGCTCTCGATCTTCCAGCTGAACGTGAGATCGGACAGGTCGGCAAAGTCGCGCCAGTTGCGGACCGTAACCCTGTCGCCATCGACGCTGATCTCAGCCGGCTCGATGACCTTTTTGAAGTCGATGAGGCCCGGACTGGGTTTGCGGTTCGGGAAGACGAGGCCGTCGCAGATAAAGTTGCCGTCGTGGATCTCCTCGCCAAAGTCACCGCCGTAGGCGTAGAACGTCTTGCCGTCGCGCGTGACTTCGATGCCGTGGTCGATCCATTCCCAGATGAAGCCGCCTTGACACCTGGGATACTTCCTGTACAGCTCTTGGTACTCCTTCAGTCCTCCTGGGCCATTACCCATCGCGTGCCCGTACTCGCACTGGAAGAAAGGCATGGCGCGGCGCTTGGCGTCGAGCTCCTTATCGGCCAGCAGCTCTGGCGTGAGGATCGCACGCCCGATCTCCTCAATCTCGTCCTCGACGTGCTCCTCTTGCTTGCCGATCTTCTCGACAAGCGCGTGGCTGACGTACATCCGCGAGTAGATGTCAACGTACTTGCCCACAAGGTCGCGCTCGTAGTGGATCGGCCTACTCGTATCGCGCCGGCGGATCAGATCACACATCCGGCCAATGTTGTCTCCAAAGCCAGCCTCATTGCCGAGCGACCACACAATGATGGACGGATGGTTCTTGTCCCGCTCCAACATGCGCGCAGTTCGGTCGAGAAGCTGGTCGGTCCACATCGCCTCTCGCGCGGGGCTGCCGATCCAGCCGACGGGCTCGAAGCCGTGTGTCTCAAAGTCGCCCTCGTCGACGACCCAGAGTCCATACTCGTCGCACAGGGAGAGGAAGTGCGGATGAGGAGGGTAATGCGAGCACCTGACGGCGTTGATGTTGTGCTGCTTCATGAGCAGGACGTCGGCTAGCATCGTTGCGCTGTCGAGTGCACGCCCCAGGCGAGGATGGAACTCGTGCCGGTTCACGCCGTTCAGCAAGATGCGCCGGCCATTGACCTTGATCTGCCCGTCCTCGATCGTCACTGTGCGGAACCCGATCCGAAGGATGAGCGTCTCCCCGCCCTCCTCGGCACTCCCAGTGCTCAGCGTGCCAGTGTACAGCCGGGGAATCTCTGCACTCCAAGGCTCGACGGGCAGCGTGATCTCCTCGCCTGAGGCGATATCGATGCCCAGCTCGGGCACCTTCACCCTCCCAGTAGATTCACAGTCGACGCGCAGCGTGCCGTTCCCCGTCTTGTGGTCGTAGGAAGCATGCACGAAGTGATCCTTGACAGCGAGCCTCGGCCGCGAGATAAGCGTAACGTCCCGGAATATGCCAGCGAGCCACCACTGATCCTGGCTCTCGACATACGTTCCCGCACTCCACTGGACCACTTTCACAGCGAGGACATTGCCCTTCTCCTTCACGGATTCCGTGACGTCAAACTCAGTCGGCAAGCGAGACCCAAGCGTCGTGCCCAGCTCGACGCCGTTCAGCCAGATCTTTCCCCAGCTCTCGATCCCGTCGAAGCGCAGGATAGTCGATGCGCCGTCGGTCGGAGACGGCCAGCCCGTGGGCAGGTCGAAGGTCACTCGATATCGGCCAGTCGGGTTGTCGTCGGTCGGCGCATAAGGCGGCGTGACGGGGAAGGGGAAGCGGATGTTCTGATACTGTGGCCGGTCGTAGCCGTGCTCCGGCATCGCCCAGTTCGACGGCACGGGCAGTTTGTCCCATCCATAGGGTTCGAACGAGGGGTCGAAGAATGTCTGTGAGAATGTGCCTTCATCCTGCGCCGTCGGGGAGAGCTGGAAGTCCCACTCGCCGTTCAGAGATAGTTGCGGCGCATTCGTGTCCGTCACTGCGCGCGGTGGGAGGCCGCCGCGACCGGGCGCCGGGTCCTCGTGCTCGCCCCGGAAGGAGAATTCCTTCGGCACATCTGGAAGCCTGCGTGCGACGATAGCACGATCGGATGCTGAGCTCTTGGCTGACGCTGGCGCGTAACCCGCCACCGCCGACGCTGCGGCTGCTGCGTTGTCTGTTGCTGCCATTTCTTGTGGGACTGGCGGAATGAGTCCGGGCAGTGCAGTGGTGGATGTGGCAAGTGAAGGACACCAGTATGCACCGTCGTCGTTGGCAAGGCGTCAATGGTGCTTTATACGGAGTTGCGAATGCAGCTAGAGCCATGCTAGTCTGGTGCCAAGGTCGCAGTAGTACCTCTCATCTCGGGCCGATATCCGTCACATCACATGTTTCGGCGAGAACGGCGCATGTGGCCGGCCCACATGAACGCTGGTCGACCTCGTGCTCCCACCTTTCCTTAATTGCCAAGACGGCGCCGCTCGAACGGGAATCTGCTCAAGCGCGAACGGGAATGTCACGGGCCGATTGCAAAGCTTGTCATTAACTGCATGCGTGTTGCAGTCCGAGATCTCGGTGCAGCCGAACTATGCTGGTCGTACCAGCTGGACGCCGAGTGAGTGGGGCACCAAGCGGGGCGATCGGCGACCAAGTGAGAGGGCCACGTGGTGCAAGTGGGCAAGTGAAGTCACGGGAGGACGATGAGTCGAACGTGGGGAAGCTGGTGCATATGCAGAACGTATTGTGGTCGAAGCATGAGAGCGGAAGAACGTTGGCTATGCGCAGGCCCTTGCTCTTGTACTTCGACGCATTGGCGGGGCGAGCAGGTCGAAGTACGGCGTCCGGGGAAAGGTCGGGGCTAACACGGAGGTCCTCCCGGGGATACGTCGGAAACATCGGTCGGCGCTGTTGTCTCATACGCTGCAGCCTCTCACCGCCCTATCCGCGACAAGAGGCTGCACGTATGCCCGGAAATGTGTTCTGCGGCCGCGTGGTTTGCATGCGGGGGCGAGACGGGGGCGAGAATGATGCATAGGAGCCAGTAAAGTCATCTTGAACTCAAGAGGGTTCGGGCAGTCACCACGGGTCAGTGGTTAGTTGCCGAGAGTGAATAGCGATAATGGCGCCGCGGTACTGGACTTGGCAGGTATGCACTGAGCATCGGCTGTGCATTCTCCTATCTCTGGCTCCTCCCGCCTGCTCTACAATCATGACACATGCGCATGCGGCCCGAAGAGGAGAGGCGTGAGCCGAGGAAACAACCGTTATCAAAAGCAAAAGAACGCCTAAAGCCGGGGCCGGATGCCGGGACCGAGGTGTCCGGCGCCGGTGTCCAGTGATCCCTGGTCCCTGGCGATGGAGCGTATAGGTGACCGCCGCTCGACCACTCACCTTGATTTTACCGACTGAGCTCGTTATATCTATCGCTTGCGTTTATCACTCTTGCAAGCTCTTTCCTTTCTCCTCTGCACTATCCTCCCCACACGCACATCAAAATGACGAACCCCGTTGGCAAGGAGAGCAAGGTGGACGTTCTGATCGTCGGCGCTGGACCTGGTGAGTATCCCGCTACTCCGCACGCCTCCACTCCCGCCGTTTTCGGACAGCCTAGCTAACTGCCAGCCGGCCTCATGCTCGCGACGCAGCTGGCGCAGCTCAAGATCGACTGCCGGGTAGTGGACAAGATGGCGCACCCTGTCCTGCGTGGACATGCGGACGGTCTGCAATGCCGAACGGAAGAGGTGTTCGACGCTCTTGGGCTGAAGGCGGCTTTCGACGCCGAGACGCATGAGTGTGCCGAGGTGGTAATCTGGGACGCGACCGACAGCGGAATCGTCGAGAGCAACCGCGTCGTGGACACGACGCCGGGCCTGTCGCGGTGCAAGCACGTCAACCTCGGCCAGGATCGTGTGGAGGCGATCTTCCTGGCCGACATGGAGAAGAACGGGCTCAAGGTCGACCGGCTGCTGACGCCGACGTCGATGCAGATTGACGAGAAGAGCCTGCGCGACCCCTCCGCCTACCCTGTGACCGTTACGCTGAAGAAGCTGCCGCCGCCGAAGGAGGTGGCGAACGGCGACGTGCAGAGCGGGCTGTACCGCTCCAATCTGTTTGTGGACGAGAGCTCGACGGCGAACAACGACCCGAATGCCGAGGCCGACGAGACGGTGCACTGCAAGTACCTTGTTGGATGTGACGGTGCGCGCTCGTGGGTGCGCAAGGCGCTCGGCCTCGAGCTCAAGGGCGACTCGGCGAACGTCTACTGGGGCGCCTTTGACGCCGTCATCGACACCGACCTGCCGACGAGCAGGATGAAGCACGTCATTCACTCCAAGCACGACGGCACCGTCCTCATGGTCCCGCGTGAGGACAGCATGGTCCGCATCTACACCCAGATGGGCACTCTGGCTCCGGGAGAGCGCGTCGACCGCGCCGCCGTCACGCTCGAGCGCCTCTGCGCAAAGACGCAGGAGGTGTGCAAGCCGTACCGCATCGACTTCCCGTATGTTGACTGGTACACGTGCTACGAGATCGGACAGCGCGTGTGCGACACGTTCGCGATGCACGGCGACCACGTCCTGATCGCCGGCGACGCCTGCCACACGCACTCGCCCAAGGCGGGCCAGGGCATGAACGTCTCCATGATGGACACGTTTAACCTGGGCTGGAAGCTCGCCTCGGTCCTGAGGGGCCAGGCGAAGATGGACCTCGTGCACACATACCACGAGGAGAGGCAGAAGACGGCGAAGGAGCTGATCGAGTTCGACCGCAAGTGGTCGGCCATGTTCACGGGCAAGGCCAAGGCCGAGGACGAGGGCGAGTTCACGGCCGAGCAGAAGCGCGACGCCTGGGAGCAGTCGATCCGCTTCACCTCGGGAACGGGGGTGCAGTACCTCCCCAACTCTATCGTGCTCGACGCCAAGCAGGGCAAGCAGTCCCAGCTTGCCAAGAACGTCACTCCGGGTCAGCACTTTGAGAACCAGCAGGTGTTTGGCGCTTTCAACGCGCACGCGATCCAGCTCCAGGCCGAGGTCCGCGCCGACGGACGGTGGAGGATCGTCGTCTTCCCCGGTGACGTTAGGAAGCAGGACCGCCTCGATGCCTACACCAAGTTCGGAGAGGAGCTGGGCGACATTGTCAAGAAGTACACGCCCAAGGACGCCGACCCCGACGCCGTCATCCAGACCAGTACGTGTCGGGCGTCTTCCCGCTCGAGGGCGCCAAGGACATTGGGGAGTTCTTCGACCGCTTTATGATCGCCCAGCAGTAGACAGCACATCGAGAGTTGGCAGCAGTATAGGGTTTGTGGGTTCTAGTTTGTACATGCATCTATGTTTATCTGTGCATCTGGTAGAGTTGCAGCGAGAAAACCTGAGAAAACGAGAGGAAAAATAGGTGCGAAACGGGGAGCGCTCGGGCTGAACGGCGCTGTCCTTGACAGTCGCTTAGTTGCCGGTGGCACCTGCTCGTTAGCTTACAACCACCAGGACCATTAGCTACTCACCGCTCTCGTTCGTAAAGTCGATGTGCTTCTGGATGTCGGCGGCGCTGACAGTCGGCCTGTTGACCTCGATCGCGCGCTCAAAGTCCGTAACGTTGAGCAGCGGCTCCTGCAGCTCGTTGCTCTCGACCTCCGTCCACGACTTCTCGATGGCGCCGGGTGCTCCGGGCGAGCACGGCGTGAGCTTCTGGACCGGTCCGTCCTCCGTCTCGACCGTGACAGGGCAGAAGTGCGTCGCGCTAAGCACCTTACGAACCGGCTGCATCAGGGCATCGCGGACAATAACCGCAATGTCAGAGCCGGAGTAACCCTCGGTCTGCTCTGCGAGGTGGCGGAAGTCGGCCGGCGTGAGGCCGTGCGGCGTCGTACCGACGTTGAGCTCGAACATGCGCCTGCGCGCCTCCATCTCGGGAAGGGGGATGTAGATGCGCTTCTCGAAACGGCGCTTGATGGCGGGGTCGAGCTGCCATGGGATGTTGGTCGCGCCGAGGACGAGCACGCCCGTGTCGTCATTGCCCACGCCGTTGATCTGGACCAGGAACTCGGTCTTGATGCGGCGCGACGCCTCCGACTCGCCCTCGCCTCGCGTGCCCGTCAGCGAGTCGATTTCGTCAATGAAGATGATCGACGGCTTGTTTTCTCGCGCCATCTGGAACAGCTGCTTCACGAGTCTGAGAGTCAGTTTTTCGACAGCGCGTCAACTCACCGCTCACTCTCTCCCATCCACTTGGACACGAGATCCGAGCTCGACACCGAGAAGAACGTGCTCTTGGCCTCGGTTGCGACAGCCTTGGCGAGAAAACTTTTTCCGGTTCCCGGGGGTCCGTAGAGGAGAATGCCGCGCCACGGCGTGCGTTTTCCAGTGAACAGCTGTGGGAACTTGATAGGCAGGATGACGGCCTCCTTCAGCGCCTCCTTCGCCTGCGCAAGACCCGCGACGTCGTCCCACGACACGTTCGGCGACTCGCTCACGATAGCACCCTGCAGGTTCTGTCGCAGCTTCTTGATCTCCGGGTCGTCATCGTCCTTGCCCGTGCTCGGTCCGCCAGCCTCTGATCCGCCGCCGCCTGTTGCCCCCACTTTTGCTCGTGATCGTTTTTCTTCTGACTTGGCAATGTGCTCCTTCAGCTTCTCGGCGCGGTCCAGGTACTCGGTGAACTTGTTGCGGATGAGCTCCTTGAGCTTCTCGTTCTTCTCGTCTGATGTTGTCAGCTCGTTGACGTCGCGGAAGAGCTGTGCACGCACACTTCATCGCCTGATTGTTAGCTGCAGATCTTGCGTCAATAGCTTACCAGCATGAAGTAGTCGAGGGCATCCTGGTACTGCTTGTACGCTTCCTGGTTGTCAGTTGAACGCCGTTGCTGTAATCTCAACGCACGGTGTAGTTCTGCTTGACATCCTCCTCGATAGCCTTCTGGACAATGGCGATTGCCTTCTGCATAGCGGTCAGCTCAATGTGAACAGAGCAGCTGTACGCACGTCCAAGAAGTTGGAGTTGCTCATGATATGTCTGTTGTGGCGATAGTGTGTTGTGTGATGTGATGTGGACGGTCGAAGGGATGCAGGTGAATGGGTATGTTGACGCCCAGCCCAGCGCGAGGGTAGCAATGCAATGCAGGGCAAGCGGCGGTCAGCCTTGGCTGGTGCGATGACGAGTTGGGAGCGGGGCTCAGCTCATACCAGGCTGGCTGGGCGGTATCGCGATTTGGCCCCGCTCGGTCGGCCTCGTCCTGGCTGGACTTGGCTGGGATCGGGCCGTCGAGCGCCGGAGTGAATGGTGTTTCCTCGCTCTCCATCACAGTCCTAGCCGTCCATCCGCTTGCATCCCCGCGCATCCCGCATCGCATCCACCATGGCCAGCGCGTCGGGGTACAACTACCACCGCTTCACCCGCGCCGTCCTCAAGAAGGCCCGCAAATGGGAGCCATCACTCAGCATCCAGCTTTACCCCACGTACTGGCGCTTCGAGCATTCAGTGAGTACCCTGGCCTGTCCCGGGGCTGAGGTTGGCCTCCACACCAAGCCTCCACTCCAGACATCCATCGCACACACGCAGACACACATAGACACAGCGACTGACGAAGCAGGAAATCAACTTTCTCTACGATGGACCGATGAAGCCCTTCCTGATGGCGCTGCGTGCGCAGGTCATCCCCGCTGCGCTGATCCCCTTCCTGTATGATATCAGGCCACCAGTCGCTTTCGTGGACGGATGCCTGGTCGTGGAAATACAGGACTTCCGAAAAGTGCCAGAAGTGCGGAGTAGAGTCGTCATGCGACCGGCGCCGGAGACGCTCCCGCTCACGATTGATAATATGCTCTCGCGGCGGCAGGAGCGGTGGGACGATAATCTGACGCTGGAGCTCGAGTCGCGCATTCTCGTAAGTTACTTCACATGAAGCTGTCTGAGTCTCCATACCTGAGCTGACAAGCAGGCTGCCACATCACCCCCGCTATATCTCGGCACATCGATCATGGCGTCGCGCAATGCAGCGCTATCACTAGCCCTGACAGCCCCAGCGGCGCCCAACGTCGGCGCAGACGGGCAGTTCCGCTCCAACGCAGCCAAGGGCGAAGAGGAGGACAACGAGCTCGCGTCGATCCGCAAGCTTCTCGGCGCGGGCACACGGAGTGCAGCAGGCGCGTTCCAGCCCAACTGGTCCGTGCTGCGGCTGCTTGAGCGGATCAAGGCGCATAACAAGCAGAAGGAGAGCGAGGCGGCCGCAAGAGCAGCGGGACAAGCGAAGCAATTACCAACAGGAGGGCCAGGAGGTGGTCCGCCTCCGCCGACGAACGAGGAGAAGAAGAAGACGAAGAAGAAGCGGCCGGCTGCCGAGGCGGCAGATGATGGAGAGAAGAAGCCGGCAAAGAAGAAGAAGGCCGCGCCAAAGGTCGCACCAGCTGCTGATAAGGATAAGGACAAGGACAAGAAGGACGAGGAGAAGAAGGACCCGCCTAAGAAGGAGCCGCCGAAGAAGGGTGCCAAGAAGGAGGCTGCGCCGAAGAAGAAGGCGCCCCCAAAGAAGAAGGCTGCGGCGGCGGCGGCAGAGGAGAAGAAGTAGAGAGAGCAGTAGAGGTAGGAGAGTGGAGTAGATCACATTGTAGCATAGAGCATTGAACATGTACGCATTTTACCTGCAGTTGGAGGTGAGACTTTGACCGTCTCATCCGTCCTTCAAGCACGGCAGCACCACGCATCTACTCTGTAGCATGGTCACAGCTTACCTTTCTCCAACGCACACCACTGACTTCCCGACGCAAGCAGCGCATCCAGAGAACGCTTGCAAAGTCTGAAATCGAAGTTGTCTTGCCTAGTCTGAACCAAACAAAAATACACCCGCCGCCACCCGGCAACGTGCACCGCAGCCGGTCCGTCAGTGGACTGAGTTTCAGGTGGACCAGTAGTGGATTTCGGGCCTCTCATCCATCCACCTTCTCTCACTCACAACACACCCGCCACCTAACATCTCAGCCTCGGGCTGACCTGCGAGACCAAAAAGCCGACAATGGGGTCGCTGAAGAAGCGCAACGGCCTCTCGTCATTCCTATACCACACGTCGTTCACGCTCTTCATCCTAATCCTGGCGGCGCTGCTAGTCGGCGCAGCGTGGGGATTGGGCGAACAGGCGGCAAAGAGTACGCATGCGGCTAGGTGGAATTTGTTTGCGCTCTGTGTCGCGTTTGCGGCGCTGGTGAGTTCTTTCGCGCGCGAAGGGCGGGCGAAGCCCGTCCGAAGCGATGGCCGAGGGTCGCCTGACCATGCCCCCAGAAGGGGTCTTGGCTGCGACGATCTGGCGATCGGCGCGGCGGTGCAAGGTACATGGTGATGGGATGTACTGACGACAGGTTGTCATCTCGCTCGTTCTCATCTGGGCACGTATCCATGGCGTCAGCAAGGCGCTGAGGGCTATGCCGAGGCCGTATATTCCTATCAAGACTGTGGACGCGCCTAAGGTGGGTACGAAGGGCGAGGGCGAGCGCAGCGAGCCGCGAGCCCGGGCCCTATGTCGCTCTGAGCACCCATTCCTTTCCGCTTTCTCAGCCGTGGCAAGCTGCATCTCATCTCTGCCCGCTCCACTGGTGCGGTTCAGGATCTCGTCGCTGCAGGACTGCGCGAGACAGACTCAACCCGACCTGACTTATCGAGGAGGTCATTGAAGTTGCAGACCTCGAGCGATCGGCAGGAAGCAGAGCGGCAGTAGCGTGAGACAGGAAAGGGGCAAGCGCTAGGGTGTGGAGATTGACGTTTGGAACAACCCGCTAACAGACAGAAAGTTGCACGCCACATCCAGGCCGAATACGCGCGCACAACCGTCATTGCCCACATGTCGTCGCCGACTACGGCGGGGCATGCGGGGTGGGGGAAGCCGGGGAGCGAGTGGGATGGGGTGCATTTCAGGACGTTTATTATGGGGACTGTGCCGAGGATGCGTGAGTATTGGACCGAGCGCAGAGCGGGAGGTCGTGAAAGCTTTAGAATGCCGGCCAAGCGGGTGCTTCAGTCGGGGGACATCTGAGGAGAATCTCATGAGGGCCTGACAAGCCCGAGCCGCAGGTTGGCTTGAAGCTGAGTCCGCCGCAGCTCATGCCAGTCATCCAGCAGCCAGGTGGCAGGTGACACCTGAAGAAGCTGGACGAGACCAAGGAAGGCCGTCAACACTACCATGACATCTCGAAGAGCTGCACCAATGAGGAAAGTTCAAGCTAACAAAAACCAGAAGAACTCCTCCTCCCCGAAACAAAGCTCCGCCGATCCGACGTCTCCCCCCTCGTGTCAGCCGCGCAATCCCTCGACCCCTCCGACGCCGTCCTACCAACATTCGTGGCCAGTTATGTCACGTTGGTCCAAAAGGCGCTGTATGCGGGCGAAGAGCCGACTCAGAAGGACGCTCATGCCGTACAGTTGGTCATGCCGCTGATTCGGAATTTGGTCGAGATTAAGCGGGCCAAGAATGGCGCTGGGGCGCGTGCAGGGGAGAGGGGGAGGGAGGAGAGGGGAAGAGGTGGTGGTGGTGGTGTAGGAGGGGTGGAGGGGACAAGGGGGGATAGGGGGAGGAGTGGTGATGTGGGAGAATTGGGCAGGCAGGGCAGTGTACATGCCCATTTTGCGCCGAATGTGTTTAGTGGGAGAGTACTTGAGGGTCATGTGTAGATTTTATTAGTTGTATTATGCACTGCGTACGCGCATTTTCACGGGGCTGGGTAGCTAGGATCGGAGGGATTGGGTGGGAGGCGTCCGTCGTTTCCGTGATCTACCGGACTGCAGTCTTAGAGTGTTGAGAGTGCTGAGAGGGTTAAAGTGGCACTTGGCTGCGGTCATAAAGTCAATGGACACAGCAGGTGATCGTGAGTCAGTCATCGTTGCACCACTCCGAGCGCCGAGGCCCGCTATACACCTCCGAGCCCTCCGCTTCGCTGTCGCTCAGCACCTCCGCCTCACACCTCGAAGCAACAGGCTTACCTGTCGCTCAGCAACAAGCCACACTTCTCCGCGGCACCACTCCGCTTCGCTGCCACTCAGCAACCCGCCGCACCACTCCGCGGCACCACTCCGCGCTTCGCGCTCCGTGCTGCGTCTGCTCGTGCCATAACATTCATGAATGAAAAAATGTACAGATTTCGTTCGTTGTTCTATCATAAAGCCTTGACCCTGTAGACCCAAAGTCGTCCCTACTCCTCCTCGTCCCCATTACCTCCCCCTCCTTGACCCATCCAACCCTCACCCTCCCCTCCGCTCACCACCATCCTTCCCACCTCCCAACCCCAACCCCACCCCCATCACCAACCCCAATCCCCAGCCCGCCTGCCCCACGGCTCACTCCCCCACCGCCCAACCCCAGCTCACTCCCCCTCCTCCTCCTCCTTAGCCTTACACTCCTCCTCGACCAACTTATTAAGTTCAGCCACATCCCTAGGCGAATCACGGGGCACGTCGACATCTAGAATCTTCCGCTTCAGGGCCTCACCACTCTCGCCCGCGTCTTTGAGCAATATACTGTCCCCATCACTGTCGCCTCCTCTGGAACTGCGGCGCGAGTGTCCCGCAGCGGGGGAGGGCGAGCTGGGGTCTGTCTCGTCGTCCGACTCGCTGTCCGACTCGGCCACGCCTAACTTCGTCCCCTTGCGGAAGATCTCGGCTTCCTCCTCGACCCACCGCCTCGACGTGTCGGAGACAGGCGAGGCGGATGTCGCGGCGAGCTCCGCGTCGACTAGACATTCGGCTTTGCGGCGGAGTTCCTCTTTCGCTGCTTTTGACGCGGGGTCCTCCTCGGCTTCGCCTTCGGCTTCAGCGCCGGGAATGGAGGCATCGGCCTCGCCGATACCCAGTCCGACGTCTCCGCCGACGCCTCCGCCAATGTCGCCTATGGAGCTTGCGGCCCCATTGGCCCCGTCGCCGTCGGCCACCGCCTCCATCAGGTCCGCCTGGAGCCTGTTACTCTTCGCTGCGGACTTTGTGGGCGTCTCGTGTTCTGGCCTGCGGCGCGCCGATGATGGGCTGAGGTGCTCGTCGTCGTCCGACTCATCTGCGTCGCTCTCGCCTAAGCTGAAGTTTGGGGAAGAGATCTCGAGGCTGACGCTGCGCATGTGTCGACGACCGTGCGCTCCAGTCGGCGTGACGACTGGCGCGGCGGGAGACGCAAATGCGATCTGCGAGGGGAGTAAGATGCGCGGCGGCGTGGGGAGGAACGTGTTCGCCTTTGCGACCAGGGCGACCAGCTGGTCGTTCACGCCGAGCATGCGCTCGAGCTTCTCCGCGTCCGCCTCGGCCGGGGCGAGTTCCTGCAGTCTCTCACTCAGCGCCTTGGCCCGCTCAAGCAGCGGCTTGAAGTCCTCTGCTGGGCTGTTCGCATCGCGGCGGGGATGCGCGTACCACTGCTCCAGGGCTGGAATGACGCGCTCGGCGTCCGGGACCAATGCTTCAGGAGCGAGGGTGTAGACGTGCTCGCGCGCCTGGCCTTCCACACTACGGACTACCGCTGCCGCTTCGGCCTGCACGCGGCGCGACTCTGCCGCCTTGACTTGCCGGACCAGGGCCGACTTCTTGATCGGACGCCACATGGCTTCCTGTGCGCCGCGCGTTTTGCCCTCCTTCAGCGCCTCGGTTGCGAGCTCCGTGTTCCGGATACACGACTGGAGGATCGATTGCGACAGCTCGGCCAGATTCGGGTCGTTCGGCGGGATCGACACGTCGAGGCACCGGATGATCTTGTTCGACTTGAGGCCAGAGGACACGGCGAGGATGCCTGCCGTCCCGATCGCAGGGTTCGACGTCAGGTCCAGATGCAGCAGTCCCCGGTTCTCGGGAATGAACTCGGCCAGGTCGATCGCGCCGTCCGTCGTCATGCCCGTGTCGCTGAGGAAGAGGCGCTTCAGCGTGTGGTTCACCGTGAACATTGTGCGCAGCGCTGCGATGCCCTCTAGGCTAGGGCCGCAGCACGGGTTCTTGCTCAGGTCGAGCGTCTCCAGCGTCGAGTTGTACTTCAGCGCCTCGGCTAGGGCCGTCAGACCCGCCGGCTCGATCCGGTTCGCACTCAGGTTCAGCACCTTCAGTGTCCGGTTGCGCTTCAGTACCTGCGCAATGTACGTCACGCCCCTGCCTATGTCATTGTTCTTCAGGTCGAGCGTGACTAGGCGCCCGACGCGCTCTACGCCGTCGAGCGCGCGCACGCTCCGCTGAAGCGCTAACGAGGCCACACCCTGCTCCGCGTGCGAAAGCTTGCCCTCGGCCGGGATCGCGTTAAGAGCACCGTCCTGGATCGCACTGTACCCGCCTCCAGGCATTACCAAGGGATGCTTCGGCGCCGGAGGCGGCTTGTAACCGTCAGGCACGACGCGGGAGGTGACGCCGCCGGCAGAGGACGACGTGACGAGCGGGATCGGGGGAAGGTCGGCATTGTCAGAGTTCGGCGTGCGCGGCGGACCTTGCTGCTGTCGCCAGGCTCGGGGGACGTAGGGGAGGGAGGAGTCGTTGTGAGAGTTGACGAGGGGGGCTAGCGAGCTGATGGCGGCACTGTCGGGGTAGTCGCGGATCATCACTGCGAGCGACACTGCGCCGAGGTGATTGATGCGGTTGTTGCGGAGGGAGAGGTGCAGGAGGTCGGAGGTGCGGATGCCGTTCGCGAGCACCTCCATCGCCGAGGACCGGAAGTTGCAGTTGTCCATGCGCAGCGTCTGCACCGCAGCCGGCGAAGAGTCAATGTCCTCCCCGCTCCTCAGCATCGGCGTCGGCGGGAGGATGAGACCGTACGGCGACTTGTTGCAGCCGTCGTCCGTCTCGTCGCCGTCCGTCTCGCTCTCGGTGGAGGTCGCAGGCATCGCATGGTTCTGCACTGGCGCCGAGTTCAACGCCTGCACCAGGTAGTCGACGCCCTTGCGGTCCCATGTCGTCTCTGAAAGGTCGAGCGACTTTAGTGATCGTGCCTGAGAGTTAGCTCAACAGACATTAATCTAACTCACTCTCTTCAAGAAGACGGCCAGAAGATGCCACCCGCCAGCCTTGATCTTCTTGTTGCCGGCCAAGCTGAGACTCGGCAGCGACCCACTGACGAGCAGGGCGTGCAGGATAGGCTTGATAGCCTCCTCGTGCTCGACGACGCCCTTCTCGAGACGAAGGTCAGTCAGCCCCCACTCGATCGCAAGTACATCGGCTAACGCTTCCGCGGCGTAACGCGTGAGGTGGTGGTCGATCGGGTACGACGTAGTCTGCGTTGAAGGGGACGTTATACCCTGCGATGCAATGTCATGGACGATCAGGTGCAGGAGGCGAGGCTTCGGGTGGGCGGGAAGAGCCTGCAGAGCTCGCACAATACCTAACCTAGGCTTCTCCTCCCGGCCACGGCAGGCGCTCTCGTACAGCTTGATGAGGCGCATGGACGTCCAGTATTCTGATCCGCGGGCCGTTGACAGAAGCATACGCTGCCGTGACTCGACCTGTGAACAGAGTTAGGGTCTACAAGCGTGGGCAAACTCACCCGTTGCCGGTCGTCCAGGACCTTCTGGCTCCAGGGCTCTCCGTAAGAGCTGATCGGGTACGTGATGCTCATGCTGGGCAGCACAAACGTCGCACGCTTGAGGAGCTGCTTCTTCTTGGTCGGAGGAGATCCAGGCGGGCCGGACTGAGAGCCGGCTCCAGCTGGAGGAGCCGGCTGTGAGAGATGAGCCTGGCCCTGCTGACCCGTCGATCGACCCCCATCGCGCAATGACATTGAGCGGGGAGGCAGACGTGATCGGGGCACTTTCGGGGGTACCGGAGGCCCTTGCTGCGACTCCGTGTCCCTCCCAAAGCGTCCAAAGCCTAGTCCCAGACGGCCCGACCACGCATTGAGCGTACCGACGGCAGCGTTCATGGCCTGCGACGGGTGCGGTGCTGACGGTCCTGGACCTTCCCCCGAGACGGATCCGACGACCATGTCCCGGAGCATGTTGCCCAGCGTCGGCTTCGCCGGAGGCGGAGGCGGCTTGAGGATGCCCTTCTTCGGACGCCGCGCATTCGGCTTGGGGGGCACGGGCTTGGGTGCGGACTGTGCAGGCTGGTTGGAAGTTTGGTCGTCCGAGTTCGTGGCGTTGACAGCGGCATTGTCGGCAGGAGTCACATCCGATGTAGCGCTGTCGTCCTTTGAAGGCAACGGCGGTGCGCCCTGGTCCTGTTCCAGCTCGTTTGCGCCAGACGCAGCTGCAGACTCGGTAGCGGCAGGCGCTTCGGTCGCCGCATCACTAGTGCCAGCTTGTTGCTGCTCGGTTGCAGCTGTAGCGTCCGCAGCGTCGTTTACGGCGTCACCGTGGTCAGCCTTGTCCGGCGTCTTGCTGTCGTCTGCCGCCTCGGGTGCAGTTTCATCCTTAGGTGGAGGTGATGTGGCCGAGGGAGGAGACTGCTGATCTGGCGGGGGTGGAGGGGAGTCTCCTCCTCCTTTGTGGTCTGTGGAGACCATGTAGAGAGGGGGAGGGGGACAGCGGGGGGAAGAGGAGTGGTGGTCGTGGTCAGCGTTGTGATCGTATGACTATGACTTTGCGCTGAGGAGGTGGTGATGAATGTTGACAGGTAGGACTAGGTCTAGGTGGACGGATGCCGTTGGCCACGGTGCAGCGTGATCGTGATACTATGCGGTTGTATGACGCGTATCACGCACCCAGCTAAGGGGCCAGCGATGCCAGCCCGTAACAGCGGTACCATTGCCGGTACCCAGCCTGGCTGGACGCGCAGCCTGGGGGGCATTGCACGGCTGTGCTCAAACACGTGACCAAGGTGACGCGTGGTTTGTGCGTGGCTGCCGGTGGAGGTGATCAGACACCCAGACAGCACATCAGACACCAGCGATTGCCTGGGTGAATAGTAGTGAGTGGCCAACTCTGGTGGGTGGCGGAGGCGACCGCCCTCACCCTATGGGCCCTACCGTGGCTATGGAGGGTACGCGGTACGGTGACGCGGTGGCGCGGGGTACGCGCGCGTGGGTGGGTGGGTGGGTGGTTACAGTGAGCCGGTGAGCTCGAGCGATTTGCTGGCTGGCATGGCTGGCTGACATCGTTTAGCCAGGCAGGCGCAGGCGCAGGCGCGAGAGAAGACCTCACCGACCTGGCCGCACCCAGGAAGAGATCGAGGAGATCTGAGCCCGGCTCGGAGCAGGCGTGGGCCCTTGAGTGTAGAACCCTTGGCCCTTGAGCCCCCAGCCATGCCACGTTGCCTTGGGTAGCGTTCCTCGATGCGAGCCTATCTCATTCCAGGAACGAGCCCCGCACGGTGAAAATCCGAGCCGGGCACGCCTAGCATTCCCGAGTCCAGACTTGTGCCGACCCCTCGTTGACCCCGCTGGCGTCGGGCCTCTCAGGGTCACACGTGAGTCTCTCGTGCGCGAAGGACGCCTCGAAGCGGTTTAGCTCCGCTCGCCCAGCCGTAGGTTTTTGCACGCTCTAGGCTCGGTGCGGCGAGCAAGCCCCGCAGTCAGCCGGCGGCCAGGTGCAGGCGGGCGGACAGGCTTGACAGCGTTTGAACAGGCGTACGGGCGAAGGCGGCATGCATCGGATTGTTGTCGGGCACGCTGCAGGCAGGCGGGCGGGCGGGCGGGCGCAGGCCTTGCCGCAGGTCCCAGTCCTCCCTCCCTTGGCTGGCTATTATTTCTCTGCTGCAGTCCTTCAACCGGCCGGTCAGTGGTGGTTCCTATGTCGTCAACCAAGACCAGAGACAACGTCTTCATCGTCCACTCCTCCTCATAACCTCATCTCGATACAGACCACACACCACACGCACACCTACTCCAACACCACCTTCAACCTATATATCTCGCTCCGTCCACCGCGCACCCCCTCTCTTCCCCTCACCTCCCACCCCCTGCGCCCTCCCTCATATACCCCTCCGCAACCCCCATCGCCCATCACGTTGTCCATCCACCCCGTCATGACAACAAACCTCGCTGCCATCGCTGGCCCGAGCAGGTACAATCAAGTTCCGAAAATCGAGCCCGTCTCACCCCTCAACTCCATCACTCCCAGCCCCGCCGGCCGCGATGTCGATGGCCCAGCACCGCCCCTCCCCGCCGGAGGCGTCTCCAAGCCCGGCCTCAGCGTCGGAGAGAACGGCGAGGTCGTAAAGGTCCCTGCCTTCCTCAACAAGCTGTACAGGTACGTGGACCACTTAGTGTGGTGCTTCCCGTGTGTGAAAAGCAGGAACTGACGTCTCCCTCAGCATGGTTTCCGACCCCGAGACTGACAACCTGATCTACTGGGCCGAGTCCGGCGACTCCTTCTTCGGTAAGCTGAAAACCTGCACCAACTTGAACTAACTGTGCAGTACCCAACCACGAGCGCTTTGGTAAGGAGCTTCTACCGCGGTTCTTCAAGCACGCCAACTTCTCGTCATTCGTGCGCCAGCTCAACATGTACGGATTCCACAAAGTGCCCCATCTGCAGTCTGGCGTGCTCAAGAACGAGTCGCCGTCAGAGCTCTGGGAGTTTGTCAACCCATTCTTCAAGCGAGACCAGCCGCATCTGCTCGCCCGGGTTACGCGCAAAAACAACCGACCGGCCGCGGCCAATGCCCCGACACCGTCTCAGGGATCGACCGGCACTCGGTCATCAGCTCGGCAAGCCGCTGCCAACGCACTCTCGAGCGGCGGCGTACATCTTCTGACTGATGGGACCATTGAGGGCGAAGCCGGTCCTCTGGTTGGCCCGGCCGGTCAGCTCGCCGATCTGAATGCGATCCAGAACGGAATCAACGCCATCCGCCAGACGCAGGCGGCCATCGGTGCCGATCTCAAGGCACTGCAAGCATCCAACGAGCACCTCTGGCGTGAGGCGCTCGAGACGCGCGACAGGCAGCAGAAGCACGAGGAGACTATCGATCTGATCGTGACGTTCCTCGAACGGCTATTTGGTACAGAAGGCGAGGGCCTGAAGGGATTAAAGGAGGCCATGCGAAGAGGTGGCATGGGAACTCGTCCGCGCGAGGATTCGGCCAGCGACGATGCCGCTATCAAGAAGCGGCGGCGACTGATGATTGAGGCAGCCGATGCCGTTGCCAAGGGGGACGAAACGGGGCGTTTCGTAGAGGTTCAGGGTAAGTTTGATTGCATTGTCATGTCATGACCGAGGTCATCTGGACGATTTCACCCGTTCGGTTCGGTTGGGTGTAATCATGCATCATGAGCTTGAGAGCTGACTTCCGATTCAGAGCCGTCCGCTACAATTGAACCTTTCTCGACGGCCCCTAGCTCTACACGATCCAGCGAGTCATGGTCGACGGGTCAGCGCTTCCAGTCTCTGCCGACCGACGACGAGGCGTCTCCCAAGTCGCAGCCGCGGTCCAACTCGCTCAAGCAGGGTGCGACGCCTGCAGCCGAGCAGACGCTGCACCAGGCCGCGATTTCGCCGATGTCTGACGCTCCCGATCTCCCGAATATGAAGCCCCCGGCTATCAACGTGCACAAGCCTCAGGTGAACGGCCATGGCCCAGCCGGGCACGTGAACGACGCTTCTGGCCTGAACCTCGACTCGAACCTGCTGCAGACGACGATCGGGTCGCTGCTGCAGTCTCCGGCCGCGGCGCAGATGTTCCTCAACTCGCTCAACGCATCGAGCCAGGGCCAGGCACTGGCCACCCCGCAGAAGGCCGGCGCCGGCGTTGGCGTGAAGCCCTCGCCGACGATTGGCGGCGAGCAGGCCGCCGACCCGACGCTCGCCCTCTTCTCCCCGCTGCCGAACCACGACGGCCTCGTCCAGAATCAGCACGAGCTGCTTGGCGCGTATCAGAAGGCGGTCGGCGTCAACAATGACGTCAACAAGCTGCAGGAGAGCATCGACTCGCTCGTGCGCTCGATGGGCCTGGATTTGCCCGAAGCCCAGCAGAACCCGCACGAGCCCATGCCTGTGTCGTGCGGCCCTGAGGGCACCTACGCCGACGGCGATTTTAATGTGGACGAGCTGCTGGACCAGCTGACAGCGAACAATGAGCACCCAGTGCCGGCGGACGCGTAGGCCGTAATCACGAAGAGGCCGATAGGCCTCTGAGTGGTCAGGCCTCTGAGGAGTCGCGGCTCAGAGATCGCGGCCTGAGAGGGGCTCGTGAAGCGACCCCACGCTGAGCAGCCCTCCGAAGCGGCCAAGAGGCCGAGAAGCGGCCCCGCACTAAGAAGCGGGCCCTCATGCCGAGACTTCTTGGAAGCGGCCCCGCGCGCAGCCATCATCTCTCATCGGCACCTCGGAACTCACCGGCCTCGACTTCGGCTTTGGCACATCGGCAAGCATCAGTCTCAATCTGCATTCCGATCACCTCTACCTCAATCTCAATCATGAGCAAGCCGATCACCTCAACTCCCATCCCAATCAAGAAACGCAACAAGCAAATCAACCATACTTTGACTAGCATCCCGGCCCCTGTGTACCTAAACTATTTACTAAAGCAAGAAACTTCCCACACCTCACATCTTATCTCACCGTATCCCAAAATTCCCGGCTGGGCCCGCGCCAGCCGGCGCACTTGTAGCGGTTGTAATGCCAGCTGTATAGATTTCTGCGGGTGCGGCGAGCGAGCCGCTGAGGGCTGAGCGAGGGAGTGCAGTGGGCCGCTGAGGGCTGAGTGAGGGAGCGCAGTGAGCCGTTAGTGAAATGGCAGCGAGTGAGCCACGCTCAGCGAGAGAGGGGTTGAGCCGCTGTGGTCTCGGCTGGGTCAGTGAGCGCTGCGAGAGTGAGCTGAAGTCAGCCAGGCGGATCCAAGCCGTGGCCATATGGCCGGGAGTTAGAAGCCAGGGCAAGCTAAGCGAGCCGGAGTGTGGGAGAGTTGATTACATCAGGGTTGCGAGCCGGCGTAACCAGCCAGCTCAATCTGCGCAAAGGGAGGTGAGGATAGCCACAATGACGGAACTGAAGGGGCCATGTAATTAGGAGGAAGGTCGAAGGTATCCGGAGGAAATGAGGGATGGACCGGATGGAAGTGTAAGAGGGTGACATAATGCAAGCCATCATGCGCACAGACGCAGAATGTCACTCTGACTCGGGCCATTCGGGGCAGTACGGAGACTGTACCTCAACGTGGCTCGTGGGCTCGAGAGCTTGAGGGCTTGAGGGTTCTGGGAGGGCTGACATGATGATGGGATTCAGGCTGGAGGACCTGATGGGATCCTGGCGGAATCCGGGCAGAACAATCCAAGCCTGAGGCCAAGTAGGATTTCAGGTAAAGATCCTGGTATGCTCATTATCTGAGGGTGCAACTGGTATTCTGACGTCCTCTTTTGAGACAAGGTACGAGCTAGGTACGAAGGGAACAGAGGTACATCAGTCGGCATATTCACCCTGCACGATGGCATCTCAAGTGGAGAGTAGTAAAGGGGCTGAGCGCTGAGAAGCTGGGAGGAAGGAGGACTAGGCTTGCCTGGGCTGAAAGACTGTGGCTTAGCTCGGAGGCTTGTGACCTGCGGCTTGGGGTTCGGCTGGCTGCATAGGCTAGACTGGGCTTGGCTTGGCCACTTGACATTTCACACCCCGGAAAGACCGGCGCTGGTCGTCCGCGCACATTAGTAGGTGGAGGCTCAGTAGGCAGTGGAGGGGGATGCAGCCCGTCGAGAGGAGGAAGAGTAGTGGAGACGAAGAGTGGAGGTCGAGTGGAGCCATCTAGCCAGCCGCAACCTCCCGGCTCTCAGCTTTCAGCGACAGAGCGCAGAGCGGAAAGTGCAGCGCAGTGCAGCGGGCGGTGAGCGGTCACCGTCCATCTGGCATCTGGGCCGCGCCGAGCCGCGCCAGGCCCGACAAGTCTGGAGACTGGAGCTGGCCGGAGCTGGAGCTGAAGCTCTGAGCGTTCTTCGCACCCATTACCAGGACCAGACTGGGGGTTCCGAAAACGGCACGAGCCTCGCATCACGCGAAGAACAACCCTCCCTCCACCCTTCGTCTCTGGGCCCTTTGCGCCTTCCCCCTTCCCTCTAACATAGGCCTCGTTCACGGCACGGCCCTCACGGCCTCCGGCCAAGAGACCTGCCACCCTCCGGCCTGCCACCCTCCGGCCTGCCACCCTCCGGCCTGCCACCCTCCGGCCTGACAGCCTAGCGGCCTGACGGCCTCCGGCTCACGGCGTCGCTCGGAACCCAATAGCCTGAGAACCGAATACACGATCACTAGAAACCACGATGACGCTGGCACACGATCACATGGGGCCGATCCTGCGATCTTGGTGACATCAGTCCAGAGTGCGGGGTCGTGCGGTTGCGGGATTGATTGTGCGGGGTTCTGGCGAGCAGTATTGGTGGCGCGCGGTGTGTCCCGGCTATCATTCTCTTTGCGCCAGATGCCGGCTGCGATGCCGCGGGCACGAGAGTATGAGATACGGACAACGGATATGAGGCAATAAGATACGGACTGCGACGCTGTCCTTCGACTGCTTGCCCTGTCAACGCCCTATGCTGCCACTTCTGTCAGCTGGTGATGGATGTTGTCAGCTGTCGCTGTCGAGTGTCCATGGTGTCAGCTGTCGCTGTCCAGTGTCCGCTGTCAGCTGTCACTGCCATCACTAACGGCACACTTCATCTAAGCCATATCGCCTATCGCTTCTACACACCCAGGGGAGATCCCCTGATCTTGGGGGGAGACGAGGTTTGGGGGATGTATGCATGCTGCAATCTCATTAACGCATGAGCAGGCAGACAGAGGAGTAAGGCAGCTGAAGCACAGGGCAAGGCACAG
This sequence comes from Trichosporon sp. DN520, assembly GCA_030347605.1. Classification (NCBI taxonomy): domain Eukaryota; kingdom Fungi; phylum Basidiomycota; class Tremellomycetes; order Trichosporonales; family Trichosporonaceae; genus Trichosporon; species Trichosporon sp. DN520. Next base: position 830,106 of record JASJUY010000007.1, read on the forward strand.
GGCGCGGCCGACTTGATGTGATCGCCCCGCGCGCCCGCGCCCCGCGGCCCTGAGTGTCATTGAGCATCCCAGAGCCTTGATGAAGTGTTTCAGGAGTCTGTTGTGGCTACTGAGAGGCAACGAGGGCGTATGGGCGTAGGGGAACGATGGAAGAGGGCGTAAAGAGCAGAGAGCAGGGAGCAGGGAGCAGAGGACAGGGGGTAGAAGGAGGCAAGGGGGACGAGGAGAGAGTAGCTGGCTGAGGTCAGCTTCCAGCTCTCTGCGTCATGTGCTTGCTATTACAGGATTCACTTCCAGACAAGCCTGGCCGTAGTGGGCCACAAGTGGTGTGGGAATGTGCCTTCATTACAACTAGGACTTTGTGCCGTCAGCGGTGTGTTGCCCTATGTTTTGATGGCTCCTGTGCGTGCGCTGCGTGCGCTGCGTTCTCTTGCATGTTCAGCGTCTTCTGCGACGTCTGCGAGCTCTGCTTCTGCTGCGCGATCATGCTCCGTGTCTTCCATTCGCCTTGGCCGATTTGGCACACTCTGCCTGACCCTGCTCATCCTCCTCCTCTAGTCCGACAACAGCGTTCCAGTTCCAGTACCATCATGCATACATGTCCCACCCCCGCGCACCATCACATGACGAGCAGAGACCACAGATCACGGTCCGTCCAGCCCAATCCAGGCGTCCCTCATGTCGTAACTTTGCAGTTTCGCGGTGTAAGGTGGCATTCGGGCTCCTGCTGCGCTGCCACTAGTGATCCCCACCTTGCGATCCCCACGTCTCTATGATCCCCAGACACGGAGCCGTGTCGCTGCCGACTCGTCGACATTGACATGAACATGAACGATCGACGAGATCGAGACTAGTGATACAGCACGCCTATCCCAACCAGAGCAGCTAAAGCACAACCCGGTATCGGACATCAGTCGGATTGTCACGGACGAGTAGTAGTCAATCTCGTAAAAGTCGCAGGAATGAGTTCAAGAATTGACCCGATAAGATCAAGTGCTTTGTCGTCTGGGTCATCTCTCATGATGCAGACTAACAGCTGCACATCGAGCACGTCCGTTCCTGCGTCATATCCCGCCCTTATCTCGCTTGGAAGTAGACCGGTTACATCGGAACGTCCAAGATTTAGCGTGAGAGTATCGGAGGCAGCGGAGTAATTTAATCAGATTAGCATTTGAGATAAACGATAGCCGTGGGCTTATCATTTGAGATTGACGTAGTGAGGAGCCGGGGCTATAGGGGCTAGTGGGGTCCCATTTGAGATCAAGGGGTTGTCGATTTGAGATCAGGCGACTTTCCGATCACTTTCCGGATCGGCTACTTTCACATCACCTTGTATCTGATGCTTGCGATGTTGGATCGCTATGGTGCTCAGCTGGATGCAGAGAGCACGCAACACCCCCCGTACCTCAGTACGTTATCTCTCATTAGCGCACGTTGCACACAATTGCGCAAGTTGCGAAGAGTTGCGCACGTTCAGCCCATGTGGGCATGACTGCACAAGGAACAGGTGGGACCGTGGCCGTGCTCTGTATCACTCGAGTGCGCAAGCCGATGATCACATCACTCTACCCCTCGCGTCCAGGGCCGCGGGGAGCTGGAATCGCAGATCTGGCGATCACACCGGACCGCGGGCCGACTGGCTGTGATCGCTGTGATGGCAGTCGTCGTCGTGATGATGGGCGCGCGTATGAGCCTGTGATCAACCGTGGGAGACCTTTGACATCACATATTGTCGTCCTTCCTCCACTTGCTGAGAACTCCACCCGCATCCCGCACCCTCACCCGCCTGCTTTCTCTGTCCTCGTTCGTCCCTTGCTTACACCCCGACCATTGGCACAAACACACAAACAAACAAATAAGGCCACACTAACCGCTGACTTGCTCGGAAGCCATGCCGCCCTGGTCCCCCTTCAGCTTCAGGCAGGGCGCGACGCTGCTCAGCGGCATCTTTGCCGCGCGGTACGTCTCGACCTCGACCTCTTCGGGCTCGGTTACGAGCTGCTCGAAACGCCTCGTCCGTCCTGCGTCGCCTTATGCGCAGAGGGAGAGTCCGACTCCGCTCATCTTCCTCCAGACCCCAGGTGTGGACTGGAAGGAGGCCGCCCGCCGGCCCCGTGGCCATGAGGATTGGCGTAACTGGGCTGACATGTTTGCCCAGAAGGGGTACACTTCGGTCGAGATTGATGTTGATGTGAGGACGGAGAGGAGCTCGACGCCCGAGTTTGGCTCGAGGGAGCCTGAGGTGAGCATTGCCTTCCACTCGTTTCCGTCCTGGATTGGAACAGAAACGGGGGAAGGAGGCGAAAAGCTGAAGAGTTTGGATGAGGAAGCTGACAGTCCAGCCTGCGGCTGAACAGCAGCAGGAGAAATCCGACATCGAGCTCGCCGCCGCCGAACTGAACCAGCAAATCCGCCTACTCGCCGTCCCCTTCGCCCCCGTGATTATTGCTTCTGGACCTTCCTGCCTCGTCGCTCAGACTTATATCGAGAGTTACCCCGCCTCTGGACTCGTCATGATCGACCCGCCGCCTGATGCCGACCCGCGCCCGAATGGTGTCCAAGATGGTGGTTTTGCGTGGCCGACTTTCAACTACGAGCCGCGGTTCCCGATCTTGATTGTCGCTAGGCAGGGCGACGCACAGCGTATTGAGGACGATACGAGGGTCGGGCGCGCGGCCAAGGATGGCGTTGGACGCGGCGGAAAGGGCGTAGAGGTCATTGAGGAGGTGGACGGGTATGGCGACAAGACTAGGAATGAGGTCGAGCGCTGGCTTGACCGGTGTGGTTACTGAGTGAGTGGCGGGTGTCGGAGGGAGGCTGACGATGAGAATAATATACACAGAACCATGCATGAGAAGTCTATTTACAACGTGGTGCGGGGCTCTTGAGGAGTCTGAGATCAGTTGACCTGTCCGACTTGGAAGGAGGGCAACTTACTGCTGATATGACCACGAGAGCAATTACTCGGCATCGGTCAGCATGGCGTCGCTGCCACCTACAATGCTGCTGTCAGCTGAGAAACATTCCGACAGCTTACAGCTTGCGCCTACATCATCATGTGCTGACGTTAGCTCACAATGAAATCTCGGCAGCTCACATCAAGAGCACTGAGCTACGATTGGACCCACTCAAGCTCACAGGCTACACGTAGAACTGATCGTTCGTGTCGATCGCTGACTGTTAGCTAATCCAGGGCCCGCCAGCTTACGCTTCCCCGAGCTGAACTGAGGCTTCTGGGAGAAACCACCCTCGTGCATCTCGTTGCGGACGAGATTGAGCAGCTCGTTGATCGTGAGTTGCTGCCCGCTCTTCAAAGTGCGGATGAAGGCATAGCTCATCGCGCCGGTCGCTTGAGCGGTGCTCTGGACGTCTGCGCTCTGTGATGGTCAGCTGATGGCATGTTCCTAACAGCTGGCCGCCGCCCGCGATGCGCTCGCTGTTTCTCTAGCACCGAGTCGCTCGCTCTGCTAGCTCCGCTGGCACCGCGGTTTGCACACTCACAGTCTGATCATCCTTGCACCCCGACCAAACGGTCACATCGGCCTCGGTCGTATTGTTCTCGCGGAGGTATGAATCCGCCCTCTTCGCGTTGAAGGCGCCCTTGGCTCCTGAGAACATGCTCATCATGGCGCCGGCCCTGTCGCCCGTGATGAACTTTAGGCCGGCTTCGAGGGCCGTCGAGCCGGCGTTGTCGATGATGCGCGGGGACTTGATCTCGCCCTTGGTCGAGTACTGACGTCAGCTGCTTTCCAGGCTCTTTGTAGCTTCTATTTGAGGTTCGGCTCGGTCGGAGGACGTCGATAGCTGACTCCAGATCTGCACGCCTCTCAGTCGGACTCACAGTGTAAGGCAAATTGAGCACCGTGCCGCTATGACACGAGTCAAAGATCGCAGTAAGCTTGACACCCGCGGGAAGCGGGCGGACCATAGTCTCGTACCTGTCGTCAGAGGTGCCACAGGGGGTGCCACAAACACTGGTGTCAGCTTTTTCACACTCCACATAGCTCTCCATGGTTCGCAGTTAGTGTCGTCGCAACTCACGCTCGGTGTCCACGATGAGGCCGGCGCTCTCGTAGTCCCCAGGACAGATAGCTGCAGATCAGCTTTCGTGACATTCCAAACAACTGACCCTCATTGATCCCGTCGGCCTCGGTGCGTGTATCGTGACCCTCGGCTTGCGTGCCGTGTCCCGAGCTGCGCGTCAGTTATACTGAAGGTCAAGCAACTGACTAGTGGAAGAATAGGCGGTCGCCGGGCACAACGCCGTTCACGAGCCAGTGCATGCCCCTCACGATGTTCTGGCGCGTCGGCAGGCGGCTCGGGTCATTGTGATCGTCGGTCAGGATCATGAACTCGTTGTAGCCATGCTTGGCTGGGTGTTAGCTTGAAAGAGTCCCAATCTCTAAGCTGCACGATGGCTGAGAGAACGGCCAAGGTGGAAAAGGGACGCACTCAGGAAGTCGCGCACGTTGTGCACATCGTTGATACAGCCCATCAGTGCTGCCGAAGTACCGGGGTAGTTGATGCCGATGAGGAGAGCGCGGCGGCGCGATCCGGGAGGGTTGCCTGCGCCATAGCTGCCTTGACTGTAGCCGCCACCGTAGCCACCACCGTAAGCTCCGGGAGAGCTGCCGTACTGGGCGTCGCGGGACTGATAACCTTGCTGGTAGCCTTGCTGACCGTAGCCATACTGCTGATACCCTCCTTGGTAGCCCTGTCCGTACTGCTGACCATAGCCGCCGCCATAGCCACCGTACTGCTGCCCACCGTATGACTGGTACTGCTGCTGCGGCGGAGGTTCGTTCTTGCCAAAGAAGCCACCGAGCATGCCGCCGCCCGAAGAGCCGCCTGCATGTCAGTTGTCGGACCATGTGTAAACTTACCCTTGTTACCGAGCATGTTGCCGAGCGCACCGCCTACGACACCACCGAGAGCGCCACCAAGCGCGCCAGTGAGCAAGCTGCTGCCTGCAGAAGGAGCTGCCGGCGCAGCATCGGCGGACCGCTCACCGACACCCTCTGGAGGCGGAGGCGAAGAGTACGAGGGCTGGTACGAGGGCTCAGGAGCGTACTGGTAGGGCTGGTACGACTCGTACGGCTGCTCGTACTGCTCCGGCTGCTCGTACTGCTCGACCTGCTCCTCCTCGCTGTCGCTGCCCCAGCCGAACATTGTTATTAGCGCTCGTTGGTGAGCTGATAGAGTATGTGAGTGATGAGACTTGGAGCGGTGCGAGTATATGCATGCATGCTTGCGTGTCCGGCTCCTGACGCTGGCGCTGGCGCTCATTTAGAGGGATCAGTGCGCAAGAAGCTGTGGCACAGCGCGCGCACACTCGCCCATTGACGCGCTTGCGCACTCTTTGTCCTCGACGTTTCACTCTGTCTAAGGCTGCAATGCTCCTCTCGGTGCGCGAGATCACAGCGCTGCTCACCTTTGCGCCCCGGGAGCCCCGGGAGATCCGTAGGATGAGATTCGTAGTTGGAGATCCGCGGACCACACCCCGCTCTCTCGCTCACACGGCCACTCGATCAGATCGATCTGCATGACATCCCTCTCTATGATCTGTTGATACTACCGACTTATACCTAGACGTGGAGGTTGGCCATGCGCCCAGCGATACCACCACCGGCGCCCTTGCCAGTGACGGTCCAGATGACGAGGCGGCCATCCTTGCCCGCCGTGGTGACGCGGGCGACGTCGCCGTTCTGCGACCACTCGTACGGCTCGATCCAGGTGATCGAATTCTGGTGGACAGTGAGGAGGTGGCCGTCGGCATTGGCGACCGGAGCGCCGGGGACGGCGCTGCTCTTGTGGCCGAGGCCGCTGCTGGCCGACTGGCCGCGCGAGTCAGCAGCACGGAAGAGGTTGAACGCCTCGTTGTTGAGACGGCCGGGTCCGCGGGACGAAGCGCCGGTCGACTGGGGCGTGAGGCGGCCGCCGGAGCTGGCGGGGTCGTCGAGCGAGTGCGAGAAGGCCCAGCCGCTCTCGTCGCCGACGAACACGGTCGGCTGGCAGTCGTGACCTGCCGCGATGAGCTGGCCCTCGTTCACGAAAGTGAGGCCGAGGTACGGCAGCGTCTCGGTGCGCACGGCGATGTGCGCGGCGGGCGGCTGGCCAGGGCCGCTGGGGTAGACGATGCTGACGCTCGAGTCGTGCGAGACGAAGGCGAGCGCGTTACCCGACGGCGAGAAGGCGACGTCGTGCACCCAGCCGCCGTTCGGCGACTTGAACTCGCCGCAGATCGTGCCGAACGGAAGACGGTCACCCCACACTGTCGGCTCGGGCTTCTGGTCGATGCCCTTGATGAACGCACTGAACACGTACGCCTTGGCGTCGGCCGTGCCGGCGGCAAGGAGGACGTTGTTGGGATGCCAGTCGAGGGAGAGGACAGTCGAGCGGAGAGGCTTCTTGATGTGCTTCGAAACCCACCAGTTGTTCTCCTCGTCAAAGGAACAGACGGCGATGACGCGGGCACCGGAGCCGACAGCAAACTTGTCCTCACGAGGAGACCACTTCACGCAGGTGGCCGCACGGTTGATGCGGAGCAGGACAAGAGCAGGCTTCCACTGGCCATCAGGTCCCTGGGTCCAGACATAGGCATTGCGGTCCTGCGAGCAGGTGACAATGCGGTTGGTCTGCGGCGCCCAAGAGATGGCGGTGATGAGCTTGTCGTGCTGGGACGTGTCAGCTAGCTCGGTGGAACATAGCTTACCTCGGCGAGGGTAGCCTCAAGAGTCCAGTTGTCTCCCGACCTGCGGTAGATCTGAACCTCGTTGTTGTTCTGAGAGACGGCGACCTCTGGTCTTGTCAGTTACGCGACTTGGCAGCTTAACTCACGCTGGCGGTCAGGACCGAAGGCGACACCGCTGAGGGGGCCGAGGGAGAGCTGGAAGACTTCGGGTGCAGACATGTCGGAGGAGGAAGGAGGAGGGGCAGAGGACTAGCAGTCTACTCTGTACGGGTGTGAGCGGAGTTGGAAGTTGCGATGAGCGCGAACGAATGTGCGATGTCGAGCGACGAGGCGGTGGTGGTCGACGAGATCACCGCAGCGGTGCTGATGACGACAGTCCACCAGACAGCCTAGGGTAGGGGGTGCATAAATAGGCGCGACATTGCAACGCCATTAAGCTTTGCGCCTATTCCGCTCTTATCTTTGACCCACGTGGCTCCAGGCTGGGCCCAGGCGCACGACCCCGCGTACAGGCATAAGTTCCAAGACACGGGATCTCGGACTTGAGTTCGTTTGCGGCTGCTCCATTTCGACCACTCGGCGGTCATTTACCATTGGCGCGCTCAGCGTCCCTCTCACCATGACGGCACCCCCGTCGCGAGTGTCGCGCACCACCTCTTCTTCCGGCCACTCCGAATCCTCACACTTCGCACCCAGCGACGGCTGGCAGGTCCCCGATCCCGGTGTTACAGTCGGTGCAGTCGGCGGCAAGTCTGGCCTCGCAGAGCGAGCCTCCCTCGGCGGTCACGCTCACGCCGAGCACGAGCTCTCCAGTCGTGAGCTAGGTATATCCCTCGGCTTAGCTGACATCACAGTGTACGTCTCTGCGGAACGTGCAGCTATGAACGACATCGACAAACATCTATCGCGCGGCAAGCAGAGACAGGGTTGGGCGTCATCCTTAGTTAACAGCGCTGTGAGCGCCACTGTCTTTGGAGCGGCTGTAGGACTGTGAGTCGCCAGGCAAAGCATCACCGCTGACATCCAGCACCGCGTATCGTCTATGGACAGGATGGCGATCGCAGCCAGACGAGGAAGACGACGATGACACTGCTGAGAACGTCCCGGGTGGCGAGACCGTCAAGAGCGAGGACCGGCTACTGCAGTCCGACCACTCAGAACCTCCACCCGCGTATGACACTATTGCAGACTGTGTTAGCACGGTCACCAGCTCGTCTCCAGCCCCCAGTGTCATCGCATCGCGAAAGAGACGCAAGCGCAGAATCAAGCGCCCAAGCATCGCCGAGTTGATCATCACAACCAGGCAGCAAGAGCTTGCGTTACTCAACACCCCTGCCCGCCCGTCTTCGACACGCCCATCATCACCCGACACGGTCTTCCCCGGATCACCCAGTCCAACACCTCTGGCATTGCCATCTCTCGGACAAACGCCTCTTCGGTCTAACAAACGCGCGGCTCCGGAGCCCATCGAAGAGGAAGACAAGTCTGAAGATGAGGAGATGACCCGGCGGCTGGACGAGATGACACGGCGCATCCAGAATCTCATCAACGATGGACAACGCGCGTTACACTCGCAGCCGACATTGCCTCCCGCCGATCCGATTCCCCTGCTATCCCTTACGCCCAATCCTGTTGACTCAGAAGGAAAGTTTTCCGGTGACTTCTTCGCCGCGCCTCGGACCAACGATGAGCGCACGTCCCGCCGCTACTCAGTGTCCGGTTTACCTCGTAGCCGTACCTCCATTCCTACGGCAGTCACACCTCCTGCGAAGAAGTTTGCGCGCGATGGCTCCCGACACTCGATGCCGGCCGTCACTACGGTTACGCAAAGTGCCGGCAACAGTCCTCTGACTCATTCGCGCATTCCTTCTTACCAGGGGAAGCCTTCGTCGAGTAGCCCGCGACCGGAGAAGCCCAAGCAAGTACCGACATTGTATGGCAACGGCGCAGTGCCTCCACTGCCTTGGCGACGCGAGAGAGTTGGATCAAACAAATGGGTCCAGCGACCACCGTCCCCGACGCTAGGCGAGCTCGCCGCCGATGACCAACGCAACTCTGGATCTGTTGGCTCGAGCTTTGGTGGAAGTATCGGACTGGGTTCTCTCAGCTCTTCAAACTCATCATCACACCCAGGCACTCCGGTCCACGGCACATGGTCGGGTTCCTCGCGCCCGAGGCTCGCTGCCCCAGGCACGCCGCTCGAACCCCCTGAGTACTTGCGACCAGCATCGCCGCACACTCCGCAGGCCGCGCAAGCGCCTCGAACGCCAGTGAGAAGCCGCATCCCACGGTTTGATCACGCGCGCTCTGGCTCGATATCGTCGCGGCCCGCCTCGGTTGCGAGCACCCACCAGCGAGCAGACTCGACATCGCGCACGTCCCGCCCCTCGACACCGAGCGCCACTCCGAAGTCCAAGGGTCGGGCGCGAGCGGGCTCGGACGGAACGATCAGCCTGCAGCCGCACAGATCGTACATCCCCTCGCCGAGCCTCAGGCCAGGCTTGGTAGCCCAGCGCAGGCTCTCCTTCACGAAGCCGCCCACGCACGACACGAAATGAAAAAGAAAATGTTACGCCCTATGCTTCAACGCTTTGACGCGCTTAACGACCTGCTTGCCTCCGACTTCTTGGTCTTTTAGCAATATACTATATAGAACAGTTGTATCATTACACCCTCTCGACATGTACATACTGAATGTGATGTCTAATCAGCTCCGTGCATGTGATTGTCGTAGCACTCGATGCTTGTGCCGCTGCATGTCGCATCTTGTCTGTCAAGCCACAAGTACTCTGCAGAGTTGTTAAAGACAAGGTGGCACAGTCTTGCAGCACTCAGGGAAGATCGCCTCCTCCGAGGGCTCTATTTTCTGCTCCCTGCGTGCGCTGCGTTCTTCGCGCTGCCTCTCGTACTCATTATCCTCATGCTTTGAATATGAGGGGATACGTTCAAATGCTGTCGCTAGCCCCGCAGGCAATCAGCACGTGTTTCAGTCGCGACAATGCAGGGGAAAGTCAAAGTTTAAAGTCTGACTGCAGTGGTCAGCGAGGTCGGGACATCGGCAACCCTGGCGTTCCTGTTAGGCGCTTCCCCGGCCCCTGTGTGAAACGAATTGGCCGAGATATCACGAAACTCTGGGTCTGCGTCCACCCTGCTCTGGCTCTTACCGTCGTTACACTTGCCGTACATTGCACTGCCCTTCAGCGCGCAAACAGCTGCGATGAAATGGAACAGAGGAAAGCAGCAAGGGGTATGTCTACAGTGCTGAACACTATACATAATGTACTTTAGAATATCCGGGGCTAAAGGTGGTCTACTGTTCAAAGGGGCCGAGCGTTTGCATGCAATGCTGATTAAAGCTCGATCTTGGGGAGGGGCTTGGAGCCCTCGGTGCCACAGTCGCAGAGACAGACGTCGTCGGTCGGCTTAGCGGCGGGGACGGTGACGGTGGAGGTGGCGGTCTCGACGACGGTCGAGGCGGACGGGGCCGGGGGGCACTCGGAAGGCTTGGCGGAGGGGACGGGGGTGCCCTGAGCCTCGGCGTTGAGCGAGACGGAGTACTCGCACGCGTTGTTGTCAGCGCCCTCAGGCTTGACGGTGAGGACGACCTTCTGGCCCTTGACGGCGACGCCGCCGACGGTGCTGCTGGGGGTCTGGGCGTTGATGACCGTCTCCTGGTGCTCGCCGGTAGCCTGGTTGACAAAGTGGGCGGTGAGCTTGACGGGGCTCTGAACGCTGTCGAGCTGGATCTTGAACGTGAGCGACTCCTTCTCCGTCTCGGGAGAGTAGGAGAACTCGCCCTGCGCGTTGCCCGAACAGAGACCCTTGGAGGTCACCTTGTTGTCGATCGTGTGCAGCTTCGAGTCACCACGGGCGTTGAGGTTGACGAACTGGGCCGAGACGGCGGCAGCGAGGAGGGGGAGGACGGCGAAGAGCTTCATGGCGCTGGACTGGGGGCGGGTAATGAGTGTAGCGGGCAACGAGCGACGGTGGTGGGCGGGCAGAGACGGTTTTGCGATGGGACTGTCGACTGCAAGACGAAGACCTCTTATATACGCAGCTGCTGGCATGCATTGCTATCGAGATGGTCACGTATACACCTCTGGACCATGCATGTAGTTAACAAGAGCTCGGAGCCAGCCCCGCGACATGCATGTTCCCGCTGGACATATGCTCAGAAACACAAACTCAGCTGAGCGTGTCGGCAGCGTTTCAAGGGGTCCGGGGGTTGCGGGACTGCCTCAGCACCACCTCTCTTACGCTGTCACCCGTGGTCTGTGGCCGCTGGTAGGGAGGTCCGGAGAGCAATTGAGCTCACTACTTCCGTTGACTCCAGTCCACTGTCCACCGAATGTACGGACCCAGCACAGCATCACGGCAGCGGGTGCGGCTCGGCGGCGTGCCTCGCATTCGTTCTGGCGCGCTTTCACTGCCGTTCCAGCTGTTCTTCCCAGATTCCATACATCGGGCCCTGTGTCGGAGACAATGTGGCCCCAGGATTTCGGATCAAACTGCGCAGGCCAAACGCGACGACGTCCCGCTACACCGAACTCCCTTCAGCACAGCATATGTGCTGACGTTACTGCCCTGTGCTTGCTCTTCGTTCAGTGTGGCAGCGACAACGCGAAAGTTCGAAGCAGGGCAGAACGCAGGGCAGAAACCCGCGGGACCAACGCAAAGAATAAGCTTTCACAACGAACTATACATCTGCTCACTGCTGGGACGCCGACTGTGCACACGAGCTGGGCTGAGATGATATCCAGCAGAGTTTGGGTTGCGTACCGAACGTAAAAGATCGAACACTGCTGGGACTGTCATGAGTTTCACAAGTCCCGCATCACTCCAGGCCACCAACCCCTTCTGCCAGCCATGTCGTCTGGATGACTGCTCTGTCCTCATCGTATGCAAACACTCTCAAAGTCGATAGATGATCCCACTGTTGGGAGACTCTACCCCTCCGCGATATGATGAAAGAGGGGTCAGCACCACCTCCTGAAAGGAACATGTACGCATTAGATGTTCCAGACCTGCGGGAGCGCAGCTGCTCGATACACGCTGCACAAGCATCTTCAGACTTCTCTGCAGGGGTTGGTTCCCAAAGATGGCTGCTCGTTGAACCCCGCACTGCTCCCCGAGAGTGTGTGGTCGGGAATCCGTCTCTGCAGAGAGCGACTGCGCAACGACGATCAGCAATGTTGTCTATCTGCAACTAGCTATACCTAAGCTAAACCGTGACTCTGACTGTTAACTCTGATTAGCCTTGGTACAGTTACGCAGCTGGTGAGAGTCCAACACCCGCGAAATCATTGCCGGGGTGGCATACCGTTCATAGAGACTCAGATGTTTGTTTCGTTTGCAGGGCCAGTCTCTTGTCCGAGTGAGGCAATTACGACTACTCCTTGCACAACACACGACGACAACCTTGCTGATCCCCATTGTCCTCTGGATGCTTGAGAGCTCGGGCTGCAGCTGCGAGCCAGCAAGAGGCTTTGGATTGAAACCTTTTTCCGACTTCTGAACCCCCTTCACATTAATTAACTTTGGCGGGTGGCTCTATCGTGGTGTCCAGTTTTGGACGATGAAACACGCCCACCAAGGGTGATACGGGGCCATATGTCTGCTTCCCCTGCCTCGATCACCATCGTAGCTCACCGACGCAGATTACTTCAGCGTAGGCAACCGAGCGAGCCGAGGCTCCTCGCCAAGCGCGCATCGAAGCAGGACTGGCGCAGCCACATTGGTTGAAGCATATACAGATGAAACATATTGTAGATACAGGTGAACTATCGATACAGGTAAGTCACAGTGACCCATAAATCTCGAGCTGTACGACACTGCGTGAAGCCAAGCAGTCCAGGCCAGACTATCACGTCACGGACGCCGATACTCTGGTGGGCGCCATCTGATCTTCAGCACATCGAAAATCTCCTCCTCTGTCCGGGATGCGACGATTTCGCCCTCGGTAACCTTCTCTGCTTGCCTGTTTCGGATCACGTTGCGGTACAGCCCGCGCTGGTTGAGCGAGTATCCGTTCTTGCGCGCGTACAGGCGCAGACTACGGTTGAACTGCCATGCTCAGCAATAGCTTCACCCAGCCACTCACGATTGCGTTGCCAGTGAAGTACAGGAGAGCAGCGCCCTTCTGCTCCCACGGGATAGACAGAATGTCAATGCGTCGGTGCAGACCGCCTGGCAGGCGGCACACACCCATCCACTTGCACTCAAGGTCGTGCCAACTACTCGGAGCGCCGAGCTGGTGTCAGTGAACAATCGTCAAAGCGCATTAAGCTTACTGCATGAGTGATAAACCCCTTGTCCGTCAACGCGGCGACAACCTTGCTGATCAAACCCCGATGCGTCTTGCCATCAGAAGGGTCGCGCGTGATGAGGATGTCGATGTCGCCAGAGTCCGCCTCGCCGCGCCGGTAAGACCCCATGATCTCGATGAAGACTTTGTCGTCGATGCGGAGCGTCTCTTTGCGAACTGTCTCGAAGAGTTCCCGGCATTCCTCCCGAGGGATGCGAGCGCAGAGATCCTCGTACAGCTCCACACCGATCTGCCGTTGTCAGCTTCGACCGCACGCAGAGCCTCACTTTCTGTCCCGCTGTGAGTCCAAAATCCTTCGTGCGCAGGTCCTCGATGGATCGCGCACCTCGACTGTACAACTCATGCGCACATCTGCTGCCGACGCCATAGACGTTCTGAAACGTAGCAATCGTCCGGGCCTGCTCCGTGTCCTCAAAGAACAGCCGGCCCTTGGCTCCGGTCAAGATCTCATCGATCTGTTCTGTTAGTCCTATAAGGTGCGCATGACGTACGCGCTTCGCCATGGACTCGCCGACGAATCTCAGGTGACGTATTTCTTTACCGCTTTTGATCACCTCAGGATGGCCTGAATGTCAGTGACAGGAGTGCCCACCCCGCTTACGGCGGATGACTCCGGCGACTGCTGATCAGCTTCACTGCATGGACTGCATCGAGTCCTCACCTCGGGAGTATTGTAGGATGGAGAATTCGTTCTTGCCAGGAGTCGCCTTGTAGATTGCGTGAAGTCTGTCGAACTCCTTCGCCAGTGCTTCGTTAGGTCCCACTGCCTTGCCCGAACTCGGCTGCCCGCACTTGAACTTATCGGCACGAGGATTAGGATTTCCTTGATAGTGTGCTAACTCCTCAGCGTTCTCCTCCACGTCGCTATCCACGTCAGACTGGGACACATCAGCGGACGTCCTTGTCAGATCTCACCTCAGGCACTTCAACATCTCCATTTCGGATACCGCTTATCAGCACGTCCAATCCGTCGTCTGGTTCATCCTTTGGCGGTTGCTGCCACCCAGGGCCTGAGGCAACTTGGTGGCTGGTTGCAAGGATCGCGTCGTCGCCGCTAGGTGTAGTGGTAGGGCGGTTCCGAGGTTGGACCTGGGCGGCGGGGACTGTCGAAGCAATAGGCGGGATCCCCCTAGGAGCCGTCTTCGTTGCGTATAACTGCGTCATAGTACTAGTATGGATTCGTTTGGTCAATGGTTCGGACGACTCCATCTCCGAGTCGGACGAGTCAGGCTTCCTGAGGCTCCGTCAGTCCGACGCGTGGACAGTGACTCTTTACCTTCTTATACCCTTAGTAGCTCCCGAGACCTGTTGGGTGATATCCGACATCCGGCTTCGGACTCCCCGCCCAGCAGGCTGTTTGGAAAGAGTGGTGGGAGGAAAAGTCAGAAACGGTTTGACATCCAGTACCTGCCCCTGTCTGTAAGCGTCGCATTGAGACTGGACCTACCGTCAACTGGCATTGAACAACCCAGCTCCATTTGACGCAAACAGTCCCCTCCGGCAGCTCAGACAACGTCTGCAGGCCCAGCTTCTTTGCAAGCGCAGACGCAGAGCTTCCATGGTCCCAGATGACATGGGTCACCGCTGTGTCAGGCTGGATGACGACAGTGCCACCATACTCCACGATCTAGCATCAGCAACAGTATGAGAGACGACAATCACCTTGCTCCATCTGGCTTCATGTTTGGGTCCGCAGTGAGGTCCTTCCGGGGGCATGCAAAATCGCATCCCCTTTAGCACTTCCGGGCGAGGAGTCGAGCGAGTGCTTCTTAGCCCGATAGCACGTCCACGACTCTTCCCTCTCGTAGCCCGACCCGACGACTCCTCGCCAGCTCGATTGACAGCAGCCAGTATCTTTAGGTTGAAAGCGTTGAACTGGTTGCTGATTTTGGTGTATGAGACCTTCTTGAGCGACGCCTCATCACCGAGCGGCACGGGTGTTGCTGGGTTGTCGCGCCGGCCTCTGCCAACTGAGAGATCACCTTGCGTCTGCGTAGGGGTCGGGACATTGACAGGCGTATCGAGAATGGTCGGTGGCCGAGTGGAGACTGTGGGCGTGGAAGTAGACACGGCGGGTAGAACTCGCGGTCTCGGAAGGGACTTTGGGATTGGAGGGGTATCCACATGCGGAGTGTCGAAGGAAGGGACGTGGTTTGGCGGTCTACCAGGTGTTTCCGGTGTGAGGTCTGGCTGCGGTGCGACTGAGACAGGTAATGAGCGCGAACGGTCATTGAGCGCAGTTTGCGATACCCCATCGCGAGGGCTCTTGTCGCCCACTTGCAGAGGAAGGTTGAGAAGATCATTGGAGGTGTCACGCGCCTCATTGGCTGGCGCGCGCATATCATCGCGCACTCGCTTCACGAACTTTTGCCGTTCATCTGGTGAGTCTTGCCACCAGTCCGAGTCATCCAAGTCGTCCAGCTTTGACCAGAGGTCATCACCCCATGTCTCGAAAGGATCATGCTGACCCATCGTCGGCCGGGTGACAGAAGCGAGGGAGCGATTTTCGTTTTGATCTGTGTTGTGTTGTGATCGAGAGCAGTCTTGGATGACTGGACTTGTCAACTTGTCAACAAAGGGTGGTCGGAACCAAATAAAGCACATAGCGATTGGAAGGGTGGAGGTGTTCCAACTTTTGTTGAATCCTCTCCATTCTCCATACACCCACCATGCCTCGCCTACAAGCGCCAGAAGCCCCTTACACCCCCAGCGAAGCACCAAAGGACGTCGTTATCGTTCGCCTGGGCGCTCCGACGGGTTCGAACAACTTCAACTCAGTGGACGCGGACGGCATCGAGCGTCTGGTGGAGCTGCCCGCCAAGATCAGGAAGATGACGCTGGCGTCAAGAGGGATGTTTGCATTTGTGCAGCTCTTCGAACAGTCAGACTCGCGTGTTGCGGGAGAGGTGACACACGTTATCACATCGCAGGAGATCAAGAGCTGGAGGAAGTCTGGAGAGTGGTACGTGCACGGAGTTTTGAATCTGAGGAAGCTAATCCCCAAGGCCCACGGCTTTCGATGCCCAGCAGCAGTCACAACCGCAAACGGAGGACACTGATGAGCTTCCCGAGAACCCCAACCGAAGACGTCAGGTTCAGAGGGACTCGGAGGAAGAGAGCTCGGAGGAGGACAGTTCGGAGGATGAGTGATCAACCACCCACCCACCTTCATCTCATCTCATCCACCTCACCTTTCGGAACCGTGCACCGTAACCGCATAACCATGACATCAGCATCAACGATTTGCTTGCCCGAGTACTGATTTGCAGCACCAAAGGCTCGGCTGCAGTGCGAAGAAGAGCCTTGGGACCTGGTGGCAACGATATGAACATCGACAGCTCCGCGCAGCTGAGAGCAAACACTGTGAGCCTACCGGTCATCATCAAATTCACCCTTCAATGTCTGATACTGCTCTGGGGTTGTCTGATCGTGATCACGCCTACATGTGTGGTGCACTGCATGCTTGCATCCTTGCATGAGCATGTTTGCGTGCATCGTCCAATGTTTGTTGACAAACCGGTGTTAGCGTCCAGTTAGCGCGCTACGGCCCGTAGCGCCTTTCCGCTTCCGGTTTGCTCTACGACTGCATCCGTTCGGCGGTGCTGTTGCTGTGCATACAGCAACTCCCACAATGCTTCCGCTGTTCTCTCAATGGCCTGCGTTTTGTAAAGCTGGTCCCCACTTACTGGAGGGTGCAGAATATATCAAAGGACCATTTTGAGCGGTTCAGAAAATCATCTCATCCTCCTCACTACCAACCACTGACTACCCTCTTTACTGACTTTCGCTCCTTTCCTGCTTCAAACCACCTTAATTCGCTCACTGCAGATCTCCTGATCAAGAATATCCAATTTTCTCGCCCCGAATATCCTTACTTCACAGATTACAGACATGTCGAACAATTTCTTCAAGGCGCTCAAGTGGATCAAGATCCAGGTCGAGGTGCAGATTTCGAACAACGTCGTCTGTGAGTATACAAGGCTGCCAAAGGACAAGCGAAGGCCACAGGGGAGGCGTACTGGACATCTGCGTGCTTGGGGAAGTGAAGATCACCCACTCCGCACGAGGATGACGGCTGGATCAATCGGTGTTAGATGTGTGGACGGTTGTTTACATCGAATTCCGCAGTGACTTCAGCCAGCGCGGCCAGTGATTCCTGTTTTCACCGCCCTCCCTATGCTCTCCATATCAAACGTACTGACACTGCTGCAGTCGAATGCGGCTCTGCAAACATCAACGCCGGCATCACAACCACCACCGAATACGATCACCTCGACAAGCTGCACCGCCCCGTTGTTTACACCCCAGTATCGTACCAACTTCCCAACTTCCAGGTCTACATTCCAGCCGCTCCCATCACTAATTCTCCCTCTGCGTCCTTTTCCGAACTGTCTCCTGCTCCTGCTACTCCTCCTACTCCGGTGCTCGCTCTTCCCTCCCTGACTAGTCCGGGTGGCGAAACCAGCGACCTTCCGGTGACACCTTGTCGCACTCCTCATATCCTCGAGGCCTGCGTCGTCCCAGCCGTATCGTCAGACGCCCACAGTCTTGCCGATGTCGGCGGATGCTTCCTCCAGCGGAAGTCCATTATCCCCGCTCTTCCCCTTCTCATTGATGCTATCGATGCTGACACAGAAAAATCATCCGAGCCGACCACAAGCAGCGCAGAAGATGCCGAAATCGAAACGACCGAATCGCAGATCCAATCAAGCGACATGTCGACCTCAGCAGATCTCGAGGAAGCAGTCATTGTTCAAGTTCCCCCCACCACCTGTATCGTTCGCCAGCCCGTCGCAATCGACGTGATCAGCATCTCTTCCGTTAACTCAGAGTTGACTGCTGATTCACAGGCACTGTCAAGTTACGACACCGACAAATCCGACTTCGAGGAGGCCGACATCGTTTACGTTCACACCATCAAGACTCCCATCAAGTTCACGCAATGCCGCTCGGAATGGTGGAGTTTGTCTTGCGCGGAAATCGGCCAATCTGCGCAAGACCTTTGGGGACTCCCGCTTACGACAGATACTCGTGTGATGCGCAAGTTGGGTCAGGGTGGTTTCGGCGCCGTGTATCTCGTCTCTTTTCTCGAATGCGGGGAGTGGGTCGAGCGCGCGGTGAAGTGAGATCAGCCCTACCACTTGGTGCAATGTTGACATATAGGGTGATGGAAAACAAGCCAAGCTGCCTGCGAACCTTCAAGTCTGAAATCAGTACCTCGCTCACGCTTTCAGGACTCGAAGACAGGGTCGCCCTTGTTCGCTCAAGCTACGAGACGCCTCAAGCCCTCTTCACGACCTACGACTTCTACTCCCTCGGCTCGCTCTCCGACGCCTCGCTCACGACCGCCCAGCTAGTCTCCATTTTCGCCGAGCTCTGCACGACACTCGCCGCCTGCCACGCCCTCGGCATCGTTCACGCCGACGTCAAGCCCGACAACATCCTTTTGACCCGCCGCGGCGATACGATCTTCCCGATATTGGCTGACCTCGGCCTGTGCCAGGATCTTACTAACGGCAGGCCGATTGGACGAGTAGGAACACCGGTATACATGGCGCCTGAGGTCTGGACGAGCAAGGATTCGAAAGTTGGATGGGGTACAGAGGTCGACGTCTACGCGCTCGGAGTTGCACTGCACCGCCTTTTCGCAGGACACGGATGGTACAAGCTTTACAGCGACTGGGAGGCTCAGCTAGGACAAGGATTCGAGGAGAGGTGGTGGTCTGAGACGGAGACTGATGACAGATTTGGCTCGAGCCTGATTCGCGATTTGGTGGCAGCTTGCTGCAACGAGAACCCCGATGAGAGGCCTACCACACAGGAGCTTGCTGACGACCTCCAGGCTATCATCGGATACGTGAAGCGGGGTGGGAGTTTGAGTGATCCGGCGGATTTGGTCTACGCGTGGCTCGAGGAGCAGGCCTAGGTGAGTAAGCAGGAAATGTGGACGCACGCACGGAGGTAAGTCATTCATAGCATTGGATCGTTTGGTGCGGGCATGGTCCTGCGAGTCCCAACATCGCGTCATGAGTGCAGTAAGCGAGCATACGGCCATTGCTCCGCCTCGCTCTGAGATTCAGAGTGGGGGCCGAGGTCTGTGGTCAGTGCTGAGTCGACATGACCAGCTCTATCGGCTTCATTGCTTGATTTGACGGTCTAAAACGGGGCGCAACCCTCGAGTTGTCGACTCGAGCCGAGGCGCAACCCTCAGCCATTGACCTTGACGGCCCTCAAGTTGGGGCTCAACCCTCGACAGAGGCTACTCTGAGATGCATTCCATGTTGCATCCACTTCTGCTGCAGCTGCAAGATCTATCGGTGCATATGCTATATTACAAGTCCTTGACCATATACGGTC
Organism: Trichosporon sp. DN520; assembly: GCA_030347605.1. Classification (NCBI taxonomy): domain Eukaryota; kingdom Fungi; phylum Basidiomycota; class Tremellomycetes; order Trichosporonales; family Trichosporonaceae; genus Trichosporon; species Trichosporon sp. DN520. Next base: position 849,479 of record JASJUY010000007.1, read on the forward strand.
CGTCCAGCCAGTATCCAAACCTCCTGTAGTAGTCTCGCGTTCCCACTCCCGAAATCACCGCGATACGAGTACTTCCATGCTCGTCGCGAGCAATGCGCTCCGCCTCCTCCATGAGCAACGTGCCGATACCCTGGTGCTGGAACTTCTTGGGGTCGCGGGAGTGAACGGGCGCCGCGGTACCATAGACGTGCAGCTCGCGGACAAGCGAGCATCCGCCAGGCATGCCAACGAGTTCCTTGCGGAACGTGCCCTCCTCGGAGCACTTGCGGAGACGGAGGAGACCGACGAGAATGTCCTGCTCCGGGTCCTCGTACGAGAGGAACGTCTCCCACCCCCCGTTGGCAGTGTAGTCTCGCCGGAGCAGCTCGAGGTCCTGCGGCCGGATACGGTGGTGAATCTCATGCAGGCCGACCTCGCGGTATCGGACGTCGCGGCACTCGGCGCCAAAGTCGCGCATGCGTGCCAGCGCCAGTTCGCGGAGGTTGCCGTTCTCGACGCCGGAGGAGACGAGGGGCATCGGGATGTCACTGGGGTCAGCTTGTTCGAGCTCCGCCTTAGCTGAGAGTAGCGGACACTTACCGCTGCACACGGTACACTCTTGTCCAGGGCGGAACGAGCGCCATGATCCTCGCGACGATGTCGACGAGCTGGTTGGGCGGGTAGTTCTTGTACTTTCCCGTGCGCCAGAGCTCATAAAGTCCAGTTCCGCGAATAACGAGGGTGGGATACAGTTTGAGTCCATCCGATCGGAAGGCCGGGTTCTCAAAGAACTCCTGGAACTGCCAGATATCTCTCTCGACGCCGCAGTTAGGCAGATCGGGCATCATGTGTGCTACGATCTTGTATCCGGCGTCTTTGGACATGTGGAACGACTCGGAGACGGCACGCACCGTGTGGCCGCGATTCGTGTCGCGCGCCACGTCCTCATACACGCTCTGCACGCCGATTTCGAGCCGCGTGCACCCGTACCGCAGCATCTGCGAGAGATGGGGCTTGAGGCAGTAGTCGGGGCGCGTCTCGATCGTGATACCGACGCACTTCGTCCTTCCCTGCTCCGAGAAGCGGACGGCCTCATCCACGTCCTCGGCCGTAGCGCCCGAGAGGGCGTTGTGCAGCCCCGCGATGAACTTGTGCCGATAATCCTCGGGCATGCTCATGAACGTCCCGCCCATGATGATGATCTCGACCTTGTCGACCGAGTGCCCCAGCGAGCGGAGCTGGTCCACACGCCCACGCGCTTGGTCGTAAGGGTCGTATCGGCCCCGAATGGCCCGCATCGACGTAGGCTCGTACCCCGTGTACGACTGGGTCGAGTACTCGAAGTCCGAGTCGGGTCCGCCGGGACAGTACACGCAGATGTTGCCCGTCATTGCGACGTGGGGGCAGCGGTGCGGCTTGCACATCACCGCGACTACTGCTACGCCACTCGCTGTTCGGACTGGCTTTGCGCGCAGCCAGCCGCGCAGACGGTCCTTCCACTCGTCCGGCACTGCAGCTAGAACATCCGTTAGACGCGGCGTCGCGCTCAGCTTGTACTTTCGCGAGTACTTGTTGCGTAGCTGGAAGAGGTCGGGCGGCTTGACCGGTGTCGTGGACGATGAGGCAGCCTCGTGAGCCTCGATCAGCTCGCGCACGATGCCAGACGTCGCGAGGAGGTGCAGCTCGGCCTGCGAGTTCTGCGCGATCATGGTGCGGGGTTGAGCGGTGGAGAGGGAGTCGAAGGGAGAGCTCGACTATGAGATCCGAGTCGAGGCGGTCTAGGTCTGCTGTTTCAATCGGTCTTCGCAATGGCGCTCCAATTGTCGTCGATATTACGGGCGTCTTCTTGTGGGAGGGACAGGGAGGGGTGGTCGAATGCTAGAAATCGTTATCGAGGCTTGGCGGACCGAGGGTGTAGTAACTCGTTGAAACTCTTTGGTCGCCGTTCGAAAACGGGTACCCTTGGTGGCAAATTCAGTCTGGCTCCGCTTGTATTGGATCTTTTCAATCTGTCAAGTCCTCATCCATTACAAACACCACGTGACTATCCTAATCACCTTCCAGGGTCCATCCTGCAACACTCATGATCGCTCGCATTGTTGGTGTGTTCGACTTTCAGCTCGACACAGTCATTGATGTCGGCCGCACCATCCACAATGACCAACGCGTCAAAGACCAGTGAGTCCGCACAGAAGCAGCTGCACAATTTTGTTCTAGAGCTAACAACAGTCCCCCGCGATGGCCGATTGTTGGCGCTGATCCTCGCATCCAAGGGGATTCAGGACGCGGACGAGCGGGTCATCCACCAGCTGCTCGACTTTGCGTATCGTGAGTGCCCATCCGGCCCTGTTCAGCTATATATAGCCCACGGAAGCTGACTATCAGGCTACACCGGAGACGTGCTGCAGCAGGCGCAGGCGCTCGCGGATCACGCTGCGCGACCAGGTCCCGGGAAGATCGAGAAGGAGGATGTCGAGCTTGCCATCCAGCTCCGAAGACGGCACGAGTTCGTCGAGGCGCCTCCGAGAGATGTGAGTCGTCTTAGCTGTGGATTGTGGAACGTTAGCTAACAGGACAGTACCTTGTAAACCTTGCGCATGAGCTCAACAGCCAGCCGCTGCCGCCATTGCCTGAGTCTTTCGAGGTTGTGCGCCTTCCTCCGCCAGCTCAGCGGCTTACAGAGGTCACGTTCGACCTTGTGCCAGAGACGGCTGCGCTTAGTGACGATGACCTGCGGTCCGACTCGGAGAGCGAGAGCGACGACGACGCCGATGGAGATGAGGAAGAGCCGCAGGGCGATGCGGATGGCGAGGAGGAGGCCGACGGCGAGGATGAGGAGATGGAGGAGGTCGTGGCCGAGCCGGAGCGTGAGGTAGACGAGGACTATGATGCGTGAGCTGTTGCTTGAGGCAGAGGGTGAAGGCGTTAGATAATGTACCAATACATATGTAATTTGATCTACATCTATGACAGATATCTCTCTACGATCTCGGCGTCGGCGTCGAGCGAGACCGGGTCTAGCGGACCAGGGAGCTGGACGTTGTTGCCGTCCTGTCGGCTAGCCCACGAGGCGCCGGGCATCTGCACCTCAAACTTGATGACGAGGTCACCCTTCCCGCCGCCACGGATCGGCATGCCCTCGCCTCGTATCCTCAACTCGTCGCCGTGCTTGATGACCCGCTCGCCGCGCTGGCTCACGATACGGATTCCTCGTCCGTCGAGGTGCTTGACCACGACTCGGTTCATGCCCAGCAGAGCCTCGGACAGCGAAATGGGAACGCCGACCCGCAGGTCTTGCGGGTACATCGGGTTGCGCGAGAAGGTCTCGTGGCCGGCAATGTTGATGTGGAAGATCACGTCGCCTGGCGGCACGTCTGGCTCCTCGTCGCCTTCGCCGCGCAGAGCGATGCGCTCGCCGTCCTCCGTTCCCGGGTCGATCATGAACTCGACCCGCTTCTTCTCCTTGCGCACCTTCTTGCCCTCGCAGCGCTTGCAGCGGTCCTTCTCCCGGATGTGCTCGCCTGTGCCGTTACAGTCCGGACACGGTGAGCGCACCTTGCCAACGATCCCCGGAGCAAGCTGATGGTCAGCTTCGTCCTGCACATTCTTCGAGCTAATTGAACTCACATGACGATCGGCGAAGACAATTCCCTTGCCTTCACACTTTCCACACTTGGACATCTTCATGCCCTCGCGACCACCGCGTCTGACGTTAGCTGATGAAGTACGCCTGTCGACAGCATCACTCACCCCTTGCAATGCTTGCAGATGCGATCACGCTGCAGCATCATGATGACCTTCTTCCCCTTGTACGCCTCCTCTAGTGTGATCTTATACTCGATGCTCGTGGTATGCCCTCGTCGCGGCCGCGGTCCAGGTCCTGCCGGGTCGAAAGCGAAGGAGCCGCCGAAGCCGCCCATCCCGCCGAACATCTCGTTAAAGATGTCGTCGGGCGAGGGGCCACCTCGTGGAGGTCCGTCTGGGCCGTACTGGTCGTATGTAGCTCGCTGGTCTGTTAGCTCATGCGAATACATTGAAGCTCGAGTTTCCACCAGCACTCACGTCATTGGGATCTATCAGTGTCTCGTAAGCTTGGCCGATGGCCTGGAAGGTCTCGTGAGCGGTCGGGTCATCGGGGTTCTTGTCCTGCGGTGCTGTCAGCAAAAGATCACGATGGAGGCGCAGATGAGTTGGCCTGCTGATATGAGACTGGTTGCCGGTGGCAATTCGAGCTAAGACTTACCGGATGGTGCTGCATGGCCTTCTTCTTGTAAGCCTTTTTGATCTCTGCCGAGGTCGCCTCGACGTGGACCTCGAGAATATCATAGTAGAGGGTATTGACGACCACTGTCTGTCAGCTGGGGGTAACAAGCGAGCAGGTGAACTCACTCGTGGTATATGTGTGTGGTCGACGGCAATGTTGCGACGCAGGGAAGGGGCTCGATGATGCAGGCGGTCCATGTAGTAGTGAGCAAGTGCGGACAGGAAAAATCAGGTGAGACCCCGAGCGGGGCTCCGGGCGGCGGATGATCAAGCGTAGTCTCACCCAAGCGAAGGGTCTCCCGCGCGCGATGCGTGCACTACTCGTGTCTCAATTGGCGCCGGCTAATCAACACGCGACGCGATTAGGGCACTTTTGTAATGCGGCGCGTGGGTCGTATTGGGCCGTACCTGGCTGCTATTAATAAGATCCCGCCGCAACGTAAAGGGACAAGTGCCATCCATCGTGAAGTGTCGCAGAGTCCTGTCCTAGGGCGAGAACGCGAGAACGGCTCTTTGGCCTGTGACCTCCCTCTCTGGGCCCAAAGTCAAGTCTGGAGCCTAGGGCACGACGAACGATACGCTTAATCCACTCTCTCACCACTTCGTCGACCTCTACCTCGTACTATTTCTCTTGCACACTTGTCTTATCTGTCTCCTCTCTTTCCCAAACCCAAAACGATACGACCACCTGAAACGCCATCACCCTCGAATCAGAACGTTAGACCCACCTAGAAACGACCACTGTACGACCCCCTCCCTCACATCTCCTTCCCCCCTTACTGAGGGCTCTCCTGCTACACCCTCGCTCCCGCAGCACCCCAAATCTTGTGAGCGGTTTCCAATCGAAGTCTCACAGGCGCTTCCAGCACCATGTCCTCCCCCACCAAGAGCGATCGCCTCGACGCTGCCAGCTCAGAGTTTGGCACTCCCAAGTCGTCCTTCGATCGACCTGCCAAAACGCCCTCCCCCAAACCCGGCGCCAGCAAAGTTAAGGGCATGGCCGCACGTTGGGAGACCAAGCCGGACACTGCGCCGACAACGAAGGCCAAAGCCCAGCCTAAGCGTCTCAATGCCAGACGTCCGACCATAAGTACGGCCGCTCCCCGCTCAGGCTCTCCCAGCATGGGTGCTCGCCAGCCGTTCCCCGGCACCGCAAAGCTGGATAAAGCTTCGCCTCGCAGCACCTCACCGCCCAACTCGTTCAAGTCTGTCGATCCCAAGACCGCCAAGCGGAGGAGTGGTAACCGGGGGAGTGGAGGGTCGCTGTCCGGCAAAGCCACCTCCAGCACGGCCATGGCGCGCTCAGGTTCTACAGGCGCTACGGCTACGGCATCGGACGCACTGGCCCCTGCCGACGCGGACCCGGCTTCGAAGAGTGACGCAGAGAGCTTTGTCTCGACCATGAGCCCGAGCAATGTTGAGGCAAAGCTGGAGCGAAGCCCTTCCATCAAAAGCGAGACACTCGACGCACCCGCCGATTTCGACAGCGTGCCACTGAACGAAGACGATGTGCCTGCGCCCGAGCGCAACGCCAGCAATGGCGATATCTCGCCAATCAAGATGAGCCCCAGCGTGGTCGCCACATCGCCAGTGGTTGAGCCCATCAAGGTCCCATCACCTGATGTTCAATTGCGCGTCGAACCGCCCGAGCCGGAGCCAGAGCCAGACGTTACCCACGCAGCGAGAGAGGAAGGCACCGCTGCAGCGGCGGCGCCATCAGGCACCACCGACGACGACCACCTAGCGACTGTGGCTTCCAACGGTGACACTGCTTCACCCTCGACCTTGCCTGCTCCTGAGCCTTCACCTGTCAAGGCAGCCTTCACCTCCTTATTCGGCCGTGCCAGTCCCTCGGCAAATGCTACCTCACCTTCCATTGCGCACGTCAATGGCAATGGGAAGGGCAAGGCTGCGGAAGAGACGGCTGAGGAAGGGGTGAACGGAATCTCTTCTCCCAAGGACGCTGCGGCGAAGGTTGGAAGCTCCACTACCGAGGTTTCCTCAGCCGAGAGCAAGGCGGACAAGGCCGAGTCGATCAAGGCAGAGTCTCTCAAGGTTGAGACTCCGAAGGTCTCGACATTCTTCGCATCTGCCCAGAAGACGTTCGGCAGCTTTTCTTTACCTTCGGTGACACTGCCGACAGTGGCTCGAACGGCTGAGCCGCCTCGTGCCACTGAGACAGTTCCGGAGCCTGCCACGAACGACAAGGCTTCCACTACTCCGGTCGCATCGTGCTCCAGCTCCGAGAACCTGACCCCTACGGATTCTCAGCAGACCCAGTCGGGGCACCAGAAGACAAGAAGCCACAGCTACAGCGCTGCCAACTGGCGCACGACCATGTCCAACACCATGTCAAACCTTCTCCGAGGACAAGCGAACCCGCCCCCGCCGCCATCTCCTGTCCGCACTGGCTCAAGCTCGGCGGCGTTCATTCTGAAGCAGATCGAATCCCCGACCTCGGTCCGCGACCGTCGCATATCACGCGAGGCTGGCGGCAACACTGCTCTTCGAGAGGGATTCGAGCGCGTGCGCAACGAGATGGAGGGTGCTGCCCGTGATCTTCGACGCGACCGTGCCGCCCGTGGCTTCACTCCGGGCGATGAGGACGAGGTCGACTGGACCTTCTGGGGTGCTGTTGTGCAGGACTACGAGGAGGTTGCCCGCACTCGGCCCAAGGAGCTTTCTCGCGCCATCCAGCAAGGCATTCCGCCCGTGATCCGCGGACCCATCTGGCAGCTCATGTCCAGCGCGAAGGACACTGAGCTTGAGGAGACGTACAAGGCTTTACTGAAGCTCACCTCACCGCATGAGAAGGCTATTCACAAGGACCTTGCGCGCACCTTCCCGAATCACCAGTTCTTCCAGGGAACCGGGACTGGCCAAGAAAGCCTTTTCATGGTCGTGAAGGCCTACTCCCTGTACGACCGAGAGGTCGGATACACGCAGGGCCTTGCTTTCGTTGTCGCGGCGCTCCTGCTCCACGTAAGTTAGCGGTACGGATATCCCAACTGACATTCAGATGCCCGATGAGGAGGCGTTCTGCGTGCTCGTCCGACTCATGGACTCTTACAACCTCCGCTCTCACTACCTCGCTGAGATGCCCGGACTCCAGCTGCGCCTGTATCAGTTTGACCGTCTCGTAGAGGACTGCCTCCCCCTGCTTCACAACCACATGGTCCGCAAGGGCATCAAGAGCTCGATGTTCGCCAGCCAGTGGTTCATGACTCTGTTCTCCTATCGGTAAGCTGTCGGCTGCCTTCTACTGAGCTAATTCCAGATTCCCTCTCGCCTTGGTCTACCGTGTGTTCGACATTGTGCTTGCCGAGGGCACCGAGGCCATGTTCCGCTTCTCGCTGGCTCTCCTTCGTCGATCGGAAGAGGAGCTCCTGAAGCTGACCGAGTTCGAGGACATCCTCCACTACCTGTCGGGAGATCTCTTCGAGGTGTACCGCGCGAAGGAAGGAGAGCACGTTACGGACGAGACGGAGGGTCAGCCGACTTCTGCCCAGGGAGAGTGGCGCACGAACGACTTTGTGCGCGATGCGTACGACGCGCGAATGTACGTAGAGCTTCAACTCTTGGTGCGACAATTAGCTGACCCCACAGTACCCCGCTCATGCTTGACGGATACGAGAGCGAATGGGCCGAGAAGTGCCGTGCGCAGACCGCCCATCTCCGCGAGGTGGAAGCTCTCCGCTCGGCGAACCGCCATCTCAGCGCCCAGGTCAAGTCGCTCGAGGCGAGTGTCGCGGCGATGAACACGGAGCACGTCGATCTAGTCAAGGAACTTGTTATGGCCAAGATTGCTAGAGAGGAAATGGAGACTGAGCTGGTCAAGTACAAGGCCATGTGTGCTCAGCTAGCTCAGGCGCAGCCAGGCGACATTACGCCTCCCTCACGACGATCGAGCGACGTTCCGCCTCCGCTTCCCAACAAGCAATCGCCGCGCGGGAGCCCACTGCTGAGCAGCGCGATGCCGAACATCAAGCGCGTAGCGTCTGCGTTATCGCAGCGCAGCAACACGTCTAACGCGGATTAGATCGTGCCGCGCCGCCAGAAACGAGCGATACGGGCGACTGGCTTCACCTGGCGGTGGTGGCTCGCGTAACCCTCTGCATGTCAACCAACCCATTGTAACATAGTCCACGCCCAGGGCCGAGCCCGGCCACCCCACAATACATATATGCATGTGAATGACGACGATGCTGTGCACGATCAACGACGCTTTGCACCACGCGTATCAGAAATGGTGCTATGCAATAGAGCGTATGCTACATGTGGTCGAGATGTCATACGGTCACGATATAGTGCTGTGACTGCTGAAATGTGCCGGACAAGAAGCCGGCTGGATGGTCTGGTGGCCTGAGTGCTGGGTGGGCGATGGCGCCTTTGACTCCGAAACTCGGCACACGCGGGGTCCGAGTTGTCCACCCAGGCGATCCGATCACGCATCACGGCAGCCGCCGACCGGCACGCGCCCTTATCTCCCCACTTTTCGAAAGTTGTGTCAGGTTGGTTCTCCCGTTAAGAACCCCGACTTTCTGGTCTTTTACTCTCACCGATCTTCGAATCTGGACCTCGCTGACCTTGAGCAACATGGACATCGAGGAGTAAGTGACGGCATTGCGAAGTAGCTTGGCTGACTGGTACAGATTCCGGAAGGCTGGTGCGTTTTGCGTTTGCGTTTGATCGCCGTGTGGAGGTGCCGAGCGGCGACCTTGTGCTGACATCGACTCGGCTCCGTTGAATGATCGACGCTCTCGACCCGATCTCAATCCTCGACCCCGTTGCGATAACACCATCAATTGCTACGATCTCGAACTCAATTTATCAACATGTTCCGTTGCGCCGATCCCGACATCCAGGCTATGCGGCCATCGACCAGATCTGCGACTACTACAAGACGCTGAACGAGCGCCCGGTCAGAGCCGACGTCAAGCCGGGCTACCTTATCGAGCAGCTGCCTAGTGAGTGCTTAAAGCCTATCTGTCTTCCCCGAAGGGGCCATCATCTTTGGCTTCTTCTCTACATTCCTCTCGCTGTTTCCTCACTCATTCTGGAATCCATCATGCACTCTCTCAGCACTCTCTGGCTCACCTTTCACCTTCACCTCATTCGTCTCAACCATCTCCCTCTCAAGCTCCATACCGCCCCCACCTCTGCATTCGGCTTTTGCCGGAATCACCCAACATGACTCCATGTGCAACCTTCATGCACGTGTAACAGCAGCATCAGCTAACATCAGCTTCTCCTCCGGCTAAGGGCCAGCCGTTCAATGAGATCGCGGCCGACTTCCAATCCCGCATCATGCCGGGGATTACGCACTGGCAGCACCAGAAGTGGTTCGGATACTTCCCTTCGATCGTCACATTCGAGTCTATCTTGGGTGATCTGTACTCGGCCTCGGTGTCGAACCCAGGATTCAACGTAGGTTTGCGCTAGCGTGCGGGTGTGCCGTGCGTCGTGCGTCGTCATTGTGGCAGATAAGGCAGAGTGCTCTTTGATCGGCACAAAGGCATTGGCCGAGATTACGCAGCTGCTTGGACCTCGTTAGGCTAGCTAACGCCACAGTGGTCATGCTCGCCTGCGTGCACCGAGCTCGAGCAGGTCGTGATGGACTGGATGGTCGAGGTGCTTGGCCTTGACCCTGCTTTCCGCACGTCGGGCGGCAAGGGTGGCGGTATCATTGGGGTGAGTGTGACTATGACTTCTCTCCAGCTGAAGAGGCGCGACTCCATAGCTGACGACAGAACTCTGCCTCCGAGTCATGCCTCACCGCCGCCATTGCGGCCCGCGAGCGCGCGCTGCGCTACATCGCTTCGCAGGAGCCCGTCGCTGAGGGCCATGATGGCGCTCCTGGCAACGTCACCGAGAGCGGCACGGCCACTCCTCAGACTGCCGGCGGACCCACTGCCGTCCCCCTCGCCGTGCGCGAGAAGCACACGAAGAAGCTGGTCATGTACGGCTCGACTCAGACGCACTCTGTCGGCGCCAAGGCGGCTCTCATCCTCGGCATGCAGTGGCGCGCTCTGCCGGTGCATGCGCCGGATTACTCGTTCCGCGGTGACACGCTGCGCAAGGCGGTCGAGGAGGACATCAAGAACGGCTACACGCCGTTCTTCGTCGTCGGCACTGTCGGTTCCACGAGCAGTGGCGCTGTTGACCACATCGCTGAGCTCGGCGAGGTTGGTGAGTACATGTGTTGCGGGCTCGAGAATAGCTGCCGCTTCGTTGCCGCAAAGCTGACACCATTCAGTCAAGGACTACCCAACCATGTTCCTCCACATCGACGCCGCCTGGGCTGGTGTCGCCTACGCCCTCCCGGAGCAGAGGAAGCCCCTCCGCCTCGACGAGGTGAACAAGTACGCCGACTCGTTCTGCACCAACATGCACAAGTGGGGTCTTGTCGGCTTTGACTGCTGTAAGTGGGCGCGAGCGCGGGCAGAACTGGGGTGGGTACACAGCTGACCTCTACAGCCCTGTTCTTCATCAGAGACAGGCGCGACCTGACCGAGGCTCTTGACATTACGCCAGTGAGTGCGGGAGACACTGGAATGCCGACATCATCCGAAGCTCCCATTGCCGCGAACGATCCAGCTGACACTCAGGCCTACCTGCGCACGAAGGAGGGCGACTCTGGCGCCGTTATCGACTACCGCAACTGGCAGCTGGCCCTCGGACGTCGTTTCCGCAGCATCAAGCTGTGGTTCGTTCTGCGCGGCTACGGTGTCGAGGGTCTCCAGGCCCATCTCCGCAACGTGAGTGCCACAACCTACCTCGTCATCAACCCCAAGCCTTCCGCTTGAAGCTATGTCGTTCTCCGTTGAGCTGACCCCAGGGCATCAACTACTGCACCGAGCTGACGTCCCTCGTAAAGCGCAACCCGCGCTTCCAGATCGTTGCGCCCCCCGTTCTGGGCCTGCTCGACTTCCGCCTCATCACGGACCCGCAGGCGTCCGACGCCGAGCTGAACGCACTGAACGCCGAGCTCATGGACCGCCTCAACGCCCGCCCAGAGGTCATGCTGACGCAGACGGTGCTCAAATCGGTCGAGAGCGAGGTGTACTGTATCCGCTTTGCTATCGGGGCGCAGAAGACGACGTGGGAGGACGTCGAGGAGATCTGGCACGTGGTGGAGCAGGAGGGGGAGAAGTTGCTCAAGGAGTGGAAGGAGAAGAAGCTGCCGAATTAGCTATAGCTCGTGGATATCAGATCATAAGGGCGACATAAAGTAGATCAAGGCCATCGGAATGCATACACAGGATCTCATCTTGACATGTGTCTAGTCAACACGTAGAGTTATCAGCACAGTCTCCGTGTGCTACACCCAAGTCATGCAGCCAGGTCTCCACTCAGACACAGAGCAGAACCTGATCCTCCCTTTCCGCCACCTCGAATATCCTCACTCTACTGTTTCCAGAGCAGTCACATCTCCAAAAGGCATCAGCACAACACGAGATCAGCTGAACATGTTCTGGACAAAGCGTAGAACCATCAGGACAGTCTCCGTGTGCCACACAACGAGCCATGAGCCCAGGTCCCCCTTAGCCCTAGCCCCTGCCACAAACCATACGCCAACCTTTACCACCACTTCCACCACCCAACCCTCCCTCCCATCCTTCGATCTTTACAACACACCTCGCCTCCAAAAGCATCATGCAAAAGGCCACGACGGGGATCGAACCCGCAATCTCCTGATCAACATGCTTCTGCTCTCTGAAGAAGAGCAGAGTCGTAGTCAGACGCCTTGCCATTGGGCCACGCGACCTGATGTTGGACACGAGAGGGGTGGGAGTGGCGGCGGCGTCGGTGGTGGTGCGAGCGTGCAGCGCTGTGCTGAGGCGTACAGTGACGTACAGTGGCGCATAGGGGTGGGCAGCAGCTGCGAGGGTGCGTGCTCGGAAGATGAGATTGGTGGAAGGTGCTGGATCTGTCATGACAAACGACGGGGAAGAATGGTGTATGCCATTCGCAAGGACGTCAAAGACCGAGCGGAATCTCAGAGCGCAGGGCTATCTGAGCTAGAAGAGATCAGAGCATAAGCCCTGACACAGTCTCGAGCTCGGAAACCGCTTTCTTCCTTCTTGAAAGAGCGCAAAAATCCAAGAGACTCTTCCACGCCTTCGACAAACAAAATCCACTGAACAGCCACACTAGACAGACATGAGACGGCTCCTGCCGTTCCAAAAAGGTCCTCGCCGGGATTTGAACCCGGGGCCACTCCCAATCACCTCTTACGAGGCTGGAGGCAAAGCTCAAGATGTTAGATCACCCTAAGAGAGTATGATAACCACTACACCACGAGAACGTCCGAAGACTTGGCTGTTGATGGCTGAGCGGGTTGGATTATCACGTTGGAAGGCGGTCACGTGACCTGAGGTGGTGAAGCACTCAGACGAGGAATCGGGGGATGTTTGTTGGAAGGAGGCGGCTGAGGGCATGCACTAGAAAGTGAGGGATAGGTGTACTAGAGAGGCGTAAGGACAGGGAGGGAGGGGATAGACTGGACGATAGGGATGTCTGCTGAGGAGGCTTCGATGAGGCGTGGATGGTGGCATGTTGATTGTTGTGGCGGAACTCTGTCAGTATTGAGCAGAGCACTGTGGGAGATGACTCCGGTGGCTCGGCACAGGGAAGCATTGACAGACGTGAAGAGCTCACAAACGAGGAAAGCAACGTTAGACGTGAAGAACTGACAGTCTGTCACCTGCCTAGCGAGCGCAAACGAAGGGGTCGTATTCATCCGCTCTTAACATGTGTTTGCTGTTGTGCTGGCGGACTTGCACCTGCGAGGTGCCTCTTGAGGAAGGCGGAAGTGCAGCAATGTTCGCTAGCCGTCAACCCTTCGTCCGACTCCCTCGACTTCAACTCCCAGCTCGAATGCTGTACCTGCCTCGAGCATCCATGTCCCCTGCTCTTCCTTCCTTGGTTCCCGCCTTGTCTTGACGAGGTAGATCGCCCCTGTTCACCTACCCTCGATGTCCTCGTTGTCTGTCAATTGTCATTCCCTGCCACTCCGCAAGTGCTACCCTCAGCTACTCTCGATACCTTTTGTGGATCTGTAGTTCCTTCCCTCGCTCCTCATAAGTATGCACCGACTCCGGGCCAGACTGCGCTGCCTGCCTCACCTCCGCCACCTCTGCCCTCTCCCATCCCATCGCCCAGCTGTCGACCACTCACGAACCTTCACCCGCCCAGCCTCACCTCGCCTCGCTCGCCCCGCTCGCTCAGCAGAGATGTGAATGCAATGCATGATCTAAATGACTCCCAACCTACTCCTTCTTCGCTCCCTCGGCCTTGGCCCCGGCCTCGGCCGCCGTACCCTCCGCAGCAGCAGCCGCGCCCTCCGCCGCAGCACCCTCGGCAGCAGCCCCCTCGGCCGCCGCCGCGCCACCCTCCGCCGCCTGCTCGGCCTTTATCCTCTCCAGGGCACGGTACACCTTGCTCTGGAGGTAGTGGCTGTGCGTGGGGCCCTTGGGCGCCTTTCTGGCCGCGCGCGCTGCCTGGGCCGCGGCGGCTTGCGCGGCCGCGCCGACCGCCTCCTTCGCCGCTGGGGGAGGCTTGGGCGCCTCGGGCGGCGAGTTCGCCTTGAAGATGCGCTCGTAGTTCTGAGGTCAGCGTGGCTCTGGATTGTGGTGTTTGAGCCCATAGGGATGCCCAGAGAGCTCGGTAGCCCAGCAACGGCGAGATCAATGGCCCGATCGTCCCAGACTGCGAGACACAAGAGGCCACACGAGTCCCTCAACCGGGTCACGATCGAGATATAGTGTTCCTCGTCGGGGATCACGCAGTGGTACTGGTCGCGGTCTTCGCCAGGTGCTACCGGTATGCCTCCGGCACAATAGCTCGCTCGTAAGTGGGCACGTCGGCTTGAGCTGCTCCTGGCGAAGCAGCTCAAGCCTCAGAGACTGTGGGCTCGCTTCTGTGCCTTCGGCACAGAAGCTCGCCGAGCTAACCTGGGGCCTCGGCTTGTGTCGCTCCTAGCGGAGCGACCCAAGCCTCGGCGCTGAGCTCGCCTCTGTGCCTCCGGCAGGAGGCACAGAGGCTCGCTTACTCACCGCCATAATCGTCTCCATACTGTCCGTCTTCTTCGTGTTCAGAATCAGATGCGCCTCCTCCAAGCTCATACCGAGCTGAGTCGTGACCTTGGACCTGTCGCGGCCGCCCGCGCTCGACTCGGCGACGGCGTCGGGCTTGTGTCGCGCGTTACGGGCTGCTTGCTTGCCTGCTGCGACCATTGCTTTGCCGAATATCCTGACGCTGTCCGTGATGAGCTGCGCGATGGCGCGGGGGGCGGACTGGGGTTAGCATATCCGAGCGACGAGCGGAGCGAGGAGTGAGGACCGCAGGGTTGAGCGGATATGAGCTCTGAGCGGAGCGAGGGACTGGGTGAGAGAGGTGAGGACTGGAAGCGGAGGGAAGGACGGGCAAAGAGAATGGGAGGGTAAGGCCTTCGAGATGCTCTCTTTGAGGAGCGAAGCATCAAGCTTCGGGCGAACGTGACTGAGATGCAGTCGTCCACTTGGGCGGGGAGGAAACGCCGAGAGACTTAATGAGAGCAGTCCCAGCGACGAGGACAGCAGCCGATTGCGATGACTCGGAGAGGTCTGCCTCCACAGACTGCCGCTGTGCGTTGAGACCCAGGAGGAGAGGTCGTAGCGACACCGATGGGCCGCAGAAAGCTGATCGGAGGGTCGCTCGACGCTCGACTCGCTTCTTACCCCACTCAGGACCGAGAGCTCGTGCTGCTTCGATTGCAGAGAGCAGTCTCCGCCATGCTTTCTTGAGCCCGGGAGTGATAGTCATCGCAGCGCCGCCAGATCATTCCTCGAGGATCGCCGTGTACAGCTTCGCTCCTCCCACTCCGTCTGTCCCCTGCCGACTCTTTCTGTCGCTTCCAGTCCTCCCTTCGCTCTTCGCCCATTACCCCGTGGTGCATCGCTCGGCGGCAAGAACTCACCATCTTGACTGATCGAAAGTGTGGTGGAGGTCGGAAAAGTTGAAGAGTTACGCTACAGCAGCGCGAATTGAGTCGGGTGGGGGGCGGGGCCGGGGACGCGCGAGATGCGTAAAGATCGAAAGAGTCGAGCGAACGAGACGGTGTGCTCAAAAGATGATGTTAACGGTGTGATGTAGATCCAGATTTCACGATCCAACCTTCCTCGGGTCGTCACCAGCCGCTTGGCTGGCTTGACTTTTCTGACGCCTCGACCCGCCGCCGTACCTCCGCCGAGAATCCAGGTCTGGCCTGACTCACGCACGCGAGACGGGCACGCTAGCCACACGTTCGGCTATTTCGGAGAAACGCTCACGTGACTCACTCCCTCACCTTCTCCACTCACGACCTCCACTTCCGGTGTCCACCTGCGTCCGCCTATGACGCACCGGACTCCACCACCCGGACCAAGAAGAAGGAACGACTCATCACATGCATGAGAGGGTGTATAGGGTGTATAAGTATGGACAGTAGCTGTAGACGTGTATGTGTAGCGTGAATTGAACATATGGCCTGTCCTTGGGTCCTGGGGGTGTGCTCGCCTGATGCGAGTGATTGTTCTCCTATCTTTTGGTGCGATTTTGCTCTGAGCAAGATCGTCATCTGGATCTTGTCGAGCGGCGTGGAACAGGCGACTCGAATCCAGAAATCCGGCCGGTCTGACCCTGCACTCTGCTTGTCTAGCCGACGACCATGTCAAAGCAGCGTCCGCCAGCGACATTGACATCGCTCGGCAAACTCAGCTCGTGGTCAGCGCGCGTGACGACTTACCGGCGAGCCTGGCGGCTCGCCTAGATCATCTGCCAAGCCAGCTTGCTCTTCTGGTTCCACCCGCCCTCCCACCCGCTCCCATCGGGGTCCGCCTCGCTGACCTCCTTGCCGCTCCAGCGTGCGAGCTGGCGGTCAAACCAAGCAATTTCAGGCTGGTAGCGCTGGTCGGCCTCGCGCTCGGCCTCCATGGCGCCGGGACGGACCGAGCGGGCGTACTGCACCAGACTGGCCAGCCACTGGCACACCTCGGGCGGCGGGGGCGTGTTTGGGTCGCCGGAGATCTCCCCGGCCAGAATGAAAATCGCCTCAAGCGCGAAGAGGACATAGTGTCGTGGGCGGGTGCGCTTCAGCTCATGCGCGAAGAACTCGGACGGCGTGCGCGACATCTGCTCCGACATGGCTTGGCGCGCGTATTGGACTGCTTGGGGGGGATTGGCGAAGGCGAGGTGAGAGGCGAGCTGGGGTTAGCTACTCTCACGGGCGACATAGCTGCAAGTAGGGAAGACGGTGGTTGGGGAAGAGGACGATAACGGGGTATAGAAGTCTTGGGAGGGAATGGAGGGGGTGAATGTGCACAGTATGTGATACTCACTCCTGCAGCATACCACATGCCGACGTTGTTCGGGTACGTCGCCGCACTCTTGCCCTGCGCGCTGTTCATGAAGAAATCGGCGTGCTGCGAGAACCACTGGCGCAGGACTTGGTCATACTGCTCGACTGGCTGGAGACGGAGGGCCTGCGAGGCGAGAATCATGTAGCGGTCCTGGTTGTCAGCTGAGACGTCAAGCATCGCAGCTCTGCGCCGAACTCCGCCCCATCTTCAACAAGTGTGGACCTTGAGCCTCCGCCAGTATACTGATATGACTGAGGCTGGGTGGCACCGTTGAGCGCACTAAGCGACGATCGTTCAGACATGACCGGCGGCCAGAACGAACAATCACATGCCACATGCCACCACCCCAAAGGCCGCGGCAGCGTCCAGCTGCAGATCTCGCACATGGCACGGACTGCGCAGAAACTGCGATAAGGGCGCAGAAGAGCGAAGATCGCAGACTCGCACGCCTTGGCGATCGGTGGCCCGCGTGGTCCACTCATCCTCTCGCCCTTTTCACGCGATGCGCAAGTCAGTCCGCCGCAGTCGATAGATGCGAAGTGACAAGGGAGGGGAAGGCTGGACTTTGCGAGCTCAAGTCGCATCGGGTCCGAGATACACCCTTGCCGAATGCGAGGAGCTCGGCACTCTCAGATTTCGCACTACCACCGGACGGAGCCTGCGAGGAAGCTTCCTTGCCTTATCACGCTTCGCGGACTGGGACGGAGCTCGGCGCTGCGCGCCTCGACAGGGTACTCACCGCAACGACGAACAGCTCGTTTCCATCCGGCGCCGCACCAGGCTTGCTCTGGGCGTACTTGACCGCCGGGTCCATGCGAGTCTCGGGGTCGAGGAAGAAGACGTTGATGAGCTTGGCGGCGTAGTCCTTGTACGCCGGCTCGCCGACGTACTTGATGCCGTAGGCGAGGTGGTAGATGGTCTGGGCAAAGTTCTGGAGCTGCTTCTGGCCCTGCGGCTTGTCGCACACTGAGTATTAGCTAAAGGACACGAATCGATTAGGTGGGCTATCTGCGCAAGCGAACGGCCGGAAGGATGTCCGGTCGGCGTCTTGCTGCAGTGCAGGTTAGAGCCTACTCACGAGGGTTCCTCTGTCCGTCACGCTGCTCTGATTTTGTCAGCTTATGGTCGCATCTCCACCAAAGCTCGGCGCCCGCGCCTCAGCCATACTCACCCCAGCATCCCGGTTTGACCTCCCACCAGTACGGCTTCAGCGTGTACAGGTAGTGCTTTCCAACAGGGCAGGTGATAGGGCTGTTAGTGATAGTGTACGTTTCGCCGCTCTGCGTGGCCTTGTCGCAAAGCTGCTTGAGGCGGTTCACGGCCTTGTTGTTGAGCGGCTCGTGCGCCGGCGGCAGCAGCGGCAGGTCGGGGTACTTGGGCACGTTGAGGACCTTGCTGCTCCCGCCTCCGGAGGGGGGGCACTCGCAGTCGTCGTCGGCCATCGGAGTGCCGGGGGCATTGTTGTCGGAGGGCGGGGGAGGTCCTCCTCCCTGGTGCTTCTCGTCCGAGAGCACACCCTGGATCTTATTCTTGAGCGCGCTGAAGGACGGCATGGTGGTCGTGTGCTTTGCGAGCGCGAGGGTGAGTGCGAGCGCTAGAGCGAGGGCGGCGATGACGGTGAGTCTGCGCCGAGTCGGTGTTGTTATGGTGTTGATAAGAGGTTGGAGGGAAGTGAAGTGTGCCAAAAGGAGGCAGCGATAATGACGATGATGGAGTGGACGAGGGTGAGGTTGTGGGTGAGGGGAGATAAAGTTGTGGTGACGCTGATGGGCGCGTTAATAATGACTGAATGGGAACGGCGGCGGCAGGGGGCCTTAGTCCTCTGACTCAGGTGTCAGGTCGGGGCCGGGCGCAAGGACGTCGGCTGGTCGCTGTCGGGTGAGGCGAGGCGAAGACGGTCAGCTGCGACGGATAACAACTGCGGCACAGCGCAGAGCTTGTCAGAGATTATGGTTCCGAAACAAGAGAGCTGCCTGTGAAAGGTGAGCTGTGAGCTGTTCGTTGCTCCAGATGCCAGGTCGGGTGGCCAGATGAGATGAGATCAGGAGATCAGGAGACGCAGAGAGTGGTGCGTCAGGGGGGCGCGAACAGGCGGCTGCTTTGTGGTGCAGCGGATATCGACTATGCGGTGCCGTTCCTGCCTGTGTTCGAGTGTGTGGTGTGTGGTGCTGGCGCAACAGGCGTGCGAGCGAGGGCGCTGGCGTAGCCAAGTTGTGGGTGGGATATGAGGTCTGGAAGCGAGAGGTGCAGAGACCCGGGGCTGAGGAGGCAGAAGCCCAACCGTCGGAGTGCTGGGGTGGGTGGGAGTTGCGTGTCGGAGTGGGAGTGAGTGGTCGCTAAGGGAGGACTGAGACGCAGATAGGCTGCAGGCTGGGTGAGTGAGAGGTGACCGCGACCATGGTATTTACGTCACTCTGCTCACTCTGCATGCTCAGTCTTCTCTGCGCTGGGTGAGGTGGACTGGCGCGAGCTCCTGCTCCTGCTCCTCTGAGTGAGGGAGTGTCTGGACCCTGCGATCTTGCGACTGATGGGCCAATGTCTGACGCCCATGCCTCGAACGCCAAGGCGTCCTGCTAAGGATAACGATGGGGCACGGCACGAGGCATGCCGTGTGCATCTGGGCGCAAAGTAGAGGGGCCAGGCTTGGGCGAGAGGGAGCCAGGCCAGGCCCCGGAAGCGTGTGGGTGTGATCGCAGCCAGACCATCCAGGCAGATCAGGTTTGAGGCCTTAGTTAGCCTGTGTACCTGTATGGCCCGGCAGCCTGGGCCAAGCTACGGCTCGCTAGTCGTGCCGATCGATCGGGTAATTTCCCGCCCTCATGTCCAGGTCCTGCACCCTACGGTCTGCACGCTGCTTGCGCTGCACTCATACACACTCGCTCTCATCCGAACTTGACCCTGGACGCATCCGCACCCTCATCATGCCATGTTGACCGTAGGATGCACCGCTGCGCTGCGCTTCGAGATCAACTCATCCGCTTCACCTTACCACAAGCCCAGACCTCTGATAGATTCGCTGCGCAGTCGACCTTTGTCTTTCTGTGTTAGAGTTTGGACTGCACATGTGGTAGTGAGGCGCGACGCACTCCAACATTCCGCGCTGCACGATGCAGCTTGCTGTGTTGATTAGTGAAGCGGCAGAATCGAGTGATTACTTCGAAGCTGAGTGCGTCTCTCTTCGGCCGCGTTCGGCATTGTCATGCTTGCACAGCATGCACAGTTCAGCGTGCGCCTGTGCTGGCTGCGCTCTCAACACGCACAGACATGTACAGTCAACCGGCCGCCTCGAGAGCTTAGTCACATCTGTGCGCTAATCAGAAGCATGTGCACCATGTGGCGACCTCCTTGGCGGTGTTCGAGTTCCGATTAGCCCTGTCGCCTGAATCGTCGCTTCGCTGATCGCTGACTGGACTGGGACTGGACAGACCGAGGCTCGCTGTGTGATCTGCGCGATCAAACTTCGTCAGTACGTCAGCAGCGCGTGGTCGCTGGCCTGCCTGCGAGCTGCGCGGCTACTTGATCTACTTAAGCTGGGGCACAAGGACAGACAACGAGTCAACGCCCGTTCCCACACTACGGTCCCCCTTAGAACACCGATTATCGCGGTATGCGAACATAGCCCAAGAGGCGCACGCATGCCCTTGCGCCGCGCATCGAATCGCATCAACCGCATCAATCAAAAAGTACGTGCCGGCGGCCGCTCGGCTGCTCATCCGCCAGTTCGCTGATATGGTCACACGGCGCTCGGTAATCTCCCTGCTCGATAACCGCAAGCCCGCAAGCCACACCGATGATACGTATGCTCCGCACCTGTCCGCTGAGCGAGGTTCGCGTAATCGTACATGACATATGTACTGGATTAGAGATTGGCAGGGAGACGCGCGCGAGAGAGCGGACCGATGGTCGGAATCTACCTGCTGGTCACTCAGCCACTCGGGACAGAAACATGCCTCACCACTTCCATGCGACATGGATATCCGCGCTCCACGAAACCAAGTACGGTCCAGACTTGCGCAGCATCGAGCTTGTCAATTAAGTCACAAGACCAAGACCGAATCACATCCTACGCTACGCTGGCTCAGCCCAAGATTGAGATAGCCCGTGACTACTTCCTATCGCTCCACACCAGGTCATTCTGAAACGAGGACATCGACTCTCGGTCATTGTGATACAGGCACCCACACACACCGCTAGCCGCGATGGAGTTGAGTCAAGCGCAGCATTCCGGCCAAACCTTCTTTCACTCTGGCCAGCATCGAGCAAATCCGATGGTGGTCCGATGGCTCCGAGGTTCTGGATACTGACTGGTCTTGCTGGGCATTGCGCTGGGAGGTAGTGGCAGCTGCTGAGTGCTGCGGAATGTCGGCTCGAAGTCTGACAACCAGCTGAAAGGAGCGCGGGCTCAGCTTAGTGATAGTATGCATCACCTATGTCCTCCTCAGCGCACCGCCGAGCATGCTAAACTTGCCTCCCTTGAGTGCCTTGCGCGCGTGTCGGAACGTGAGGCTCACCCTCGTCTCGCGATCGTATTTTAGACCTTCTGGCTGCGAGGCGAGGGCTTTGGGTATTGGTCCAAGAAGGGAGGCATTGGCGATGGTGACGGGCTGCTCGCCTTCCTCTCCACCGTTCTCTCCCTTCTGCTCGTCTTTCCTCTGCTCCTGCCTCTCAGCATCCTTCTCCGCTTCATTCTTTTCTCCCATCTCCTCGTCCTTCTCCGCTTCCTTCTTCTCTCCTGCCTCCGCTTCTTTCTGCTCTTCACTATCTCCTTCCTTCCTGTCATCGTGCTCTCCATTGGAAGCACCTCGAGCGCTCTCTGAAGGCTCGACGCCCGGCGCCCTCACCCAATCCGCCGTCCTCGCCGCAATCCCGTGCAAATGGCTCTGATAAGCGCTCCCAGTGAGCACGAACAGGCTCCTCCGCTCAAGCAGCACGTGACCTAATGGCACAGCGGCTATTGCGCGCCCGCTCTCACCGTCTTCGGCTGCAATCATTGGCGGCGATGGTGAGGCGGGGTTCACGTAGTGGTGTAAGTCTAGGACTGTTGCTGAGCCGAGCGAGAGCGTGGTTACGAGGGGGGAGAAGGCGGGGCCGTCTTCGTGCGGCTGGGGTTAGCTGGAGATCCACTTCACAGCTATTGAACGGGCTGAGATCAGAGGAAAGAGAGCACTCCCCGTTGATGTTGGGGCGAGGGCCAAATCCGACAGAGAGCGGACAGGTCACATTGGGAAGAATGGAATTGTTTGGTTATGCGAGAGCAAAGCACACTCACAGCGATCCCCTGTCCCGGGCCATACTCATTAATCAAAACCTGATTGACCCCAAGCGCATGTTCATCTCCACCAAGTCCAGCCGCATCATCAAGTAAGGAGTCAATACGCTCAATAATGCCCCGTCTGATGTCAGCTCACCCTTCTACCACCCACCCTCCCCCCTTCCCCATACCCCACCCACATTCGCCCCTTCCGAGAATGAGGTACTCACGAGGTCAACCACTCCGGCATAGGCTCCGGTAGCAACACGCCATTCTTGCTCAATGTGCCGCCTGATTGTCAGCTCATAAGCCTCGAGGCAGCGTTCAGCTGGGAATATAGGAGGGACGTACCCCAGTATTGCAATCTAGAGTCAGCTAGGGAGGGAGAGAAGAAAGCTTACCGCCGGCCACTTCCTACTGTCTTCCATTTTGGCTGTGGAGTTTCGCTGATCTGTACGTTAGCTCTCAGGAAGACGTAGCAGCTATGTCGTTTTAATTCGGAATAGTTATCACTGCAGCGTGCGTGTGTCGCTTTGTACGACGTCCGCAGATGAGCAATGAGAGCAGGCTCGAGCTGACGAGGACAAAGACGCGCTTCATAGGTCATGCCCGGACTCCCAAGCACTCAGGAAATGTGGGGTGAATGTGAGGGGGCCAAAAGAGGGAAGCGAAGACGCACCTTCCTCAACAAGTATTCCTCCTCCTCCTCAGTAATAAACTCGCGAATACTGCTCGTCAGCTCCTCGTGATGGACCGCACAGCTGTGTGAAGCAAACGCACTAGTAAGCAGAAGGCGGCAAACCCGGCACCTTGTCCTTTCTTAGTCCGTCCAGTCGTACGTCTTTTGGCGATTCGGACATCCCCTTATGCTTCGAAATGAATAATGTTGAGGTGGACAGCGCGGACGGACGAAGCTGTCAACTTCGGTAAGGATGAGTGATCGACCTCCACCTAGCCCTCCACCGAGCCGTGTCGCAGACGCTGACGTCAAACCTTCTGCGCTGCGCGCTGCGTGGCTTATCACCCGACGTACACGCGGCCCGGCAGCCAACAGATCAGCTGAGCTACCACCACCAAGGCTCGGTGTGGCGATCTTGACCTGTCTATGCTCTGCGTACACTACGTGCTCTGCGGACACTTCGTGCTCTGCGTACTCTGCAAAGTCGTCTCGGGATACATGACACAAAAACAAATCTACAATCAACTACATACGTCTAGATCTCGCCTCTGGCTTCGCCTCGACAGAAACTCTATGATTAGATGAACAGATCACCTTGGGAAGACGTATCACCTCGTGAGGCACTGTCACTCCGTGACACTCTACCTCGTGCGGGTCGTCCGGCCCGAGTCGCGCTTGTTACGCTGGCGCTCGGGCTCCTCATTCTGCTGCATCCCCAGGAGCCAGTCGAGTCCCGTGCCCTTTGCGACGGCGCGCTTGACAAAGTCCTGCACTGTGCCAGCCACGCCGTCGCTGTTGAGGAAGGCCGAGAGCATGTCAGCTGGCTCGTCTGCGGGCGGGGCAGCAGCGCCGCGGCGCGTCCTCGTTCGGGGGTTGTTGCCGTACGCTCGGGCGTCGCGGGCGTCGTACCGCTGTCCTCCCTGTCCGTTTGGTCGGCGGCGAGTGCGGCGGCCGGCCTCGTACATTCCCGCTCCTCCTGCTCCTGCTCCGCCGCGCATGCCCCCTGCTCCTCCCTCGTATCGACCTGCCGGGCGGTTGTTACCTCCGCCAGCTGCCTCGCCGGCATAAGCCTTCAGGGCGTCGAAGAGGACGTCGATGCCGCCCTGCCCCGTGCTGGCCATGACCCAGGCGATGATGGCTAGGACTGGCCCGATGCGGAAGCAGAAGCGCAGGAAGCGGCTCAGGTAGAAGACCATGCCTGTCACAAAGGCCCAGATCATGTACAGCGCCACAAGCACCAGGAGGTACTGCGTGTACGGCGCTGCGGCGCGGAGGAGGGGCACGAGCGAGGCGGGGTCGTTGAGGCTCGGCGGGTCCGAGAGGACCGCCTGGATGTCCTCCGGCAGATGAGGGGTTATGTACCGGTTCACGAAGCTGAGGAAGATTGTGGTCAGCACCGGGCGATGACGGGGGGGAGAGTGTGAGCGGGGCGAACTCCTGCTCGAGGGGTAGGGGGGGAGGGAGTCGTCGGAGAGCTGCTCGAGCGCGAGGTTGCGCAGGTCGAAGCTCTCGTCGTAGGCCTTCGCGGCCGCGTCGAGCGCCTCGAGCCGGTCTAGCCGCCGCACCAGGTCGTGGCTCGACAGCTCGCCGTCGACGTCGACATCCGGCTCGTCGTCGTCATAGTAGCCGTCGTGCTCGTCGTAGTCCGAGTACTCTTCGTCGTAGTACGTGTGCGTGCGCACCGAGGCTGTCGCCCGGTCTATCCGCCGTCGGATCTCGGCCACACTCGGCGCAGGACCCTGGACAAGCTCGGTCTCGCGCTGCCGCACAGAGCGCTCGCGGCCCCTAACCGCTGTCGCTGTGGCTGTGGAGTCGGAGGGACCGACGCCGACACTGCGCATGTCGTAGCGCTGGTATGAGGCGTAGTCCCCCCTCTTCTCGACGCGGAACATGCCCAGCATGGAGAGAAGAGGTTATCGGATTAGGTGGTGGTGGTGAAGGGGTGATGGGGTGGTGGAGTTGTTGTTGTTGTTGGTGACTGATGTCGAGGCCGACGATGTGTTGACGGCGAAGAGGACAAGTGGTGGTGCAAAGTGATGCAGGTGAAGGTAATGTGGAGATTCGGGGAAGTGGTAGTTGAGATAGAAGAAGGGATGACAGATAGTGATTTGGACTTACTCCATGGGTGTGAGAGTGTGAGGAAATGCGACGAGATAAGGGAAAAGTTGCGACCGGCAGTGGAGATGGCAGATGGGCCGTGGCCGTGAGAGGGAGGCGGGTCGGATTGGGCTGGGCTGGCTGGGCTGGGCTGTGCGGGTTACGGATTACGGGTATGCGGTTCGGCAGAGGGAGAGACAAAGGGCGACGAGGCGAGTGAGGCCGTGCCGTGGGAGGGAGGAGAGAGGGGAGACCGAGGGAGGGCGGCCGACTGTGCGTCTATGTCTGGATGAGTCTGTGCAGACAGCCTGAGGGGCACTGGCTACGTGTGTGTTTCGCAGTGTGAGAGCGAGTGAGC
Source organism: Trichosporon sp. DN520 (assembly GCA_030347605.1). Classification (NCBI taxonomy): domain Eukaryota; kingdom Fungi; phylum Basidiomycota; class Tremellomycetes; order Trichosporonales; family Trichosporonaceae; genus Trichosporon; species Trichosporon sp. DN520. Next base: position 874,486 of record JASJUY010000007.1, read on the forward strand.
GTGGTCAGAGGAAGAAGGCTGTGAGCGGTGAGCGATGAGCGGAGGTACGTGGTGGACGCCGAGTGGGAAGCGTCAAACGCCAGCTAAGTCAAGGGACGCGCTACAAGGGCACAAAGCTTCTTGCCTGGCTGGCAGACACGGACGGCTGTACGGCTAACGTGCCATGGAGACCTCATACCGACAGCCGCCCCTCACTGCGACCCTCATAGCCCGTACGGTGGGTGGCGAATAGGCCCTGGACAAGTCAGTCAGGCAAAAGTCAGGAACCACATGGCACATGTGTGTCTGGGCCAATCATCCTTCGGCCCTGGCCACCCCCTGGTCTGCCCGACCTGCCCGACCTGCCTCATCCTGCGCCAAGATTACTCCGGCAGAGGGTCACCCATTCACCAGAGGGCGATCCCTATTCTCTCCCTTTGATGCCCTTGTGTCCGGCTTACGCTTTCCCGCGTCCCGACGTAGACTAAACACATTCGGCGCCGCCTTACAACCACTCGATTTGTATCATCGGTGCTTGCTGAGCGCGCGCATCTATCGCAATCAGTTCAGCCGTCTCAACGACGCGCCCTGCTATCAGTTCACCGTGATAGACACAGCGCGCCCAACACAGAATGCACAGCGTCCTCAGCACCTGCAGGAACTCCTCTGCTTCAAACAACTACTGCGGAGAGATGCACTTTCAGCACACCGCGTTCGGAGGAAGATAGGAAGCGAGATACCACGTTCGGAAACCTAAATCAATTTCGCCTTTTCACGCTCGCTCCAAGGCCCGTTTTGGCCTGGCTCGCCAAATCTTGAAGTTTCTCCGCCATATGACGCATCGTCTGTTCGTCCATCGGTGTCCTCCCCGAGCTGCGCGAGGCGCGTATTCGCTGCAATCGTGGTGCTCAGGCGAGGCAGTCAGGAAGGCACAATTATGAAGGGCCGGGAAGACAGCGCTCGCTGCAAGGACAAGGCAGAAGGGGCAGAGAGCCACCGGCCCCGACGCACGATGGTGTGCTCGTACCTCACAAACTCACGCCTCGCACATGCTCGATCCAAAAGATGGCATGCTTCGGCCATCAGACCCAAAAGCGGTCGATGTCGTGCAGCGGTAAGAGCCGCTCGGAATGACGTCGATTGTGAAATATGAGGCGCAAAGATTCCAGCACGGCGCGGCTGTCACGGCTGGTACGGCTGGTGCGGGTGGTACGGCAGCCGCTGCATGCCAAGCAGACCAGCCAATCACTCGCTTATCTACATGAGCTGTGTGAGCCGACATGAGCGTTCAATGAATGCAACATGACAAGCGTGAGCTGCGTTACAATTCCAAGTCTTCTCTGTCATGTTGGAGCACCACTGGAGCGCTGGAGCACTACTGGAGCGCTTGGGCGGAGCGACGATCGGAGCGGCATGCCGACGGAAACGTAGGAAGCCTGATAAGGGGGAGCCGCGATCCGGGCGTTTCAGAAGCACAGCTACCGTGGGAAGAGATGAATGAGGCGGACTCCATGCAGCTAGCTTGTCACCGTCGATCGGCGGCTTCCGGTATGTCCCTCTAGAGGTGACGCCCCATCCCCTCTACGGCCCTAGAGCACGGGTTTCGGCGGTTCGACGTTCAGAAGGAATGGGAGGAATGGGGCTTAGCGCGAATCAGCATGGATAGAATGTGGCAGATTTGCCCTCTACCACCGTCATCAGTCACTCCGTCAATCTCAACCTACCACTGTGAGACTGCGCTACCACAACTCGGATCACAGGCATACCTTGCTTGCAAGCAAGGCTCTCGCGGCTTGCACAGCGCCATGACCGCGCCCGCACACCCCACTCCCGTCGAATGATCGACGTTCTCGTGGTGTAGTGGTTATCATACTCTCTTAGGGTGATCTAACATCTTGAGCTTTGCCTCCTCCTGTACTCTGTACAGGGATTGGGAGTGGCCCCGGGTTCAAATCCCGGCGAGGACCGTTTTTGTCGACTGTCAGATGCAGAGAAAGCGAGCGGGAAGGCAGGGAGGCGGCGTGTTGCAAGTGGTCGAGATTGCGGAGCGCCACTTTGTGATTGCCGCATGGGGGTCCACCTGCCAGCGCATCGTCCCTTCATATCCAGCTTACAGGAGTCGCAGAGAGGTCTCCCAAGGCTACCATCGTCTGTAGACGTGCCCGCCAACTTGCCTGTAGCGTAGATGTTCACACATGCAGCGAGACGAACCAGACTTGAAGAGTCTTTCAGTGGCGATGGTTTGTGATGCCACTGCCGCTGTCACCGTGCTCCCTCGATCCAAAACAGACCTACCCCTATTGCGCAAGATCTGTCCTCCGCTCCAGCAGTCTTCCGAGCGCTCGAGTCCCGGCGCGACACCTCCCTCTCGTCCAAATACGGACGTTCTCGTGGTGTAGTGGTTATCATACTCTCTTAGGGTGATCAACATCTTGAGCAATTTGCCTCCAACGACCTTCTGATTTCCAGAGGTCAAGCTTGGGAGTGGCCCCGGGTTCAAATCCCGGCGAGGACCGTTTTTGCCGTCTGATGAGTGGACAGAAAGAAGGCTGGAATGACGGAGGGAGAGGGAGAGGGTTAAGAGTGGCGATGGAAGAAGGTCGGCGGGCTGATGTTCACAGCGGGGAAGTGCCACATGGTGATTAGCGGTGTTGGCACTTCGCCTCGTTGTTGCGCCGGACCGAGTTTGCTCAACAATTGTTTGTGAGGTCTTTGGTGAGCACGTCGCGTCAGGATTTCAGTTGCGCTGCGTTGAGAATCTCATCAGCTTTGACAGGAGACCGTCGGCCGAGAATACCAGGTCAAGCTTCCACAGGACAGCAGTTGACTAAGCTCTTGCTGCCCTTGCCAACAGCTCCTCTGCCGACAAGAAAGACTCCAGACCTCATGCCCCACCGCCGCGGAAGACTCTCGTCCAATACAGGGACGTTCTCGTGGTGTAGTGGTTATCATACTCTCTTAGGGTGACTTAACATCTTGAGCTCTTGCCTCCGTCGATCTTCCTCGGGAGATCGTGCATGGGAGTGGCCCCGGGTTCAAATCCCGGCGAGGACCTTTTTGAGCTCTTCTCCTGTGCACAGAATGTTGAAGAGCTGAGGAAGAGCAAGGACGGAAGACTGTTGGACGATTGAAGAGGTGCGAGAACGACCAGGAGCAGAAGATTGGGCGGTCAGTGGAAGTGGAGGTGGAGGTTTGCGGGAGGTGGCTGATGTAGACGTGCCTGAATCTGACCGCCCCCGCACCTTATGGCCAGCAGCAGAGGATGGCAGCACAGCGAGCAGCGAGAGCTGACTGCACAACGTTCGGCAGATTACAGCAATGGCATAACACAGATTATCGAGCATAGTACAAGAAATCGCTCCTACAGGTGTAAAGTAAATCACATACGGACCATCCGCCTGACCTCTGCGCCTGAGATCGGGGCACTCACGTCGTCCTCGGTCACAATCTTCTGCTTGCCCAGGGTACGCTTCTTCTTTGCCGGCGTCTTGCCAGGGGCTAACTCGATGAACTCGATGCTCTCGTCTTCCTCCCGTACAATGGCCTGGCGGAGAGACTCGCCCAGTGGCTTGCTCAGCGACTTCTTGGGCGAGGCGCGAGAGGGTGTCCGCGCCGTGGACTTGCGCGGTGACACTGTCCGTCGCCTAGGCGGCGTAGGTTCAGAGATGGTCGAAGTGGTCGTGTCGAAAGATGATCCCTCGTAGGACTCATCCCCTTCCTCCTCTTCTTCTTCCTCCTCCTCCTCCTCTTCCTCGGACTCATCGCTGTCCTCTTCAGACTCGTCCTCGTCTGAGTAGCCGTTGGCCTCTGCTGCTACCTCGTTAGGAGGTGCTTGTCGGTCGACAATGGAGTCCTCCCCGTATTCTGAGCCATCCTCGTCGGAGTAGCCTCCGTTCTCCTCGCGAACCTCCTTCGACCGGGCACTGCGATCGATGATCGACTCCTCCTCTTCCTCCTCCTCCTCTGAGTCTGTTTCATCGGAAACAAAGGAGCTCTCGTCCAGAGAGTCATCGACACCGCGACCTGTAATCTCCGGCTCCCCCATGAAGGACCCTCCCTGAATGCCGCTCATTTCACTCGCGACAGTCAGGTCATGGTCGACTTCATCCTCGTCGCTGTCCTCCTCTGACTCGACGTGCGACTCATTCACGGAGCGATCAGCCCCAGCGTCCGAGTCGACTTCTCCGCTGTGCTCTCGAGGGACAAGGAAGGGGTCCGACAGGTGCAAAGTTTCTCCGACCTCAGTGCCATCGTCAGAGCTCTGAGGCTGGGTCAGCTGATGTAGGGAACTTCGGGTCGATGGACTCACCATAGTCTCATCCGGAGCGCTGACGAAAGAGTCCTCAAAGGAAGAGTCGGACGCCATGGTACGCTGCAGGATGTCGATCTTCATGTCGGCCTTCTCCTCACCGCTGGCCATCTGCTCGAGAAGGCGTCGGTTGAAATCGGCTTGCATGCGTTGAATCGTCTCCTGCATATCGCGAGACGCCTCCTCGCGGATCTCAACCTCAAGAGAAGCATTGCGCATCTCGCTCTCATAGAGGGCGGCCTTGAGCTCCTTGAGTTGCTCGAAGAGGAAGTCGACAAAGTAGTCCTTCTCGTCGTCCTCCTCGTCTTCAGGCTCCTCCTCCACAACCTCGATCTCCTCCTCGATGGTCTCGACGACCTCCTCGACGACTTCAACCTTCTCCTCCTGCTCGGGCTGCGGGACGGCCTTGGGCGTCGCCTCAGACTCCTTAGGGCTCTGAGACGGCGGTGTTGCAACACGCGATGTGACTCCCCGAGAGGCAGCAGACCTCGTCGCAGTGGAACGGGAGCTGGCCCGGGTCGGGATAGCTGGAGGCGCCGGCATTGGCGGAGGCGGCAAGCTAGACTTGGTAGCCCTGCGGACAGGCGTCGGGATTCCGCTAGAACCCTTGGGCATCACTGGCACCACAACCTTGATGCGTTGACCCGTCACAGCGGTCTTCAAGGCGTTAATTTGAGTACTGATCTGTCGCTTGAGCGTGGGGAAGTGGCTCTTGGCTTGCGTTGTGGTCTGGATCTCTCGCGCCACCGCACTGAAGCGCATGACGTGAGCGTTCTCGTCGTAGCCAGTATCGCAGGGGTTCACATGCACAATCATGATCGCGCGCCCGTCGCCCACAAAGAAATTCTGGAATATCTCCGTCAGCTTGGAGTGGCGGAAGGGCACAACCGCCAGTCGTCGACGATGGCCCGGCGGCACAGGGGCTGCCATCTTCTGCTGATTTGAACGCAATACCTCCAAGCATTGTCCGAGTACCTGCGCGTCAGCCATGACCTGCTCCAAGTACGCACCATGAGAGACTTGTTGATGTTGCCAGCCTCCTTCAGACGGTCGCCGGTGTTGTGAGTGTTGCGAGTACGCTCAGATCCCGCGAGATCGACAATGGACAAGCGAGACACACTGGCGCTCTCGGGATCTTCAGGTGCTCCATTGTGGATCCTCACGAGCTTGATGTTGAAGATGCCGTGACTGCGCGAGCTCTCACGATTCGCCATAGTGCCAAATACCTGCCTAGCGCTCTGACCGGATCGGAATACAGCTAGAGCCTCTTCACGAGTGCGAACACGGATCTCGTTCAGGCCAGCGATAAACTTTCCGTTCCCATCCGGGTCGTTCTTGAGAGCTAGGGCCTGGCGCTTCAAAATGCCGCCACCTCCATGGGCCATGGTGGCCAGTGTCATGTTGGAACCGAAGGCACTGGAGAAGCCCATACTAGTGGTGCGAGATGTGTACGCCACACTCGGGCGGGTCGACGGCGCAGTTTGACCTGACGGGATCACAGAGTCAAGGAGGTCAAAGATCTTCTGTCAGCGGAATCGAGAGCAGAAACGCACCTTCTCATTGTAGACTTCGACGTATGAAATGAAGACAGCGTAGGAGAAGTTGCGATCAACCTTGACCGAGTCGTTGGCTTGAGGCTCGGGGATCTGAGGCAATGACTTGAGCGAGTACGGTTCTCTCTCGTTAGTGAGGATCACGTCGGCTTGACCTTGAGTCTTCAGCTGAGAGGTCAGCATCCTCGTCACAATATATCACCCACGTTCGCGTTGCTTTCCAACCCGGAGATGGAGTTGAAAACAAGGTCAATGGCTCGCGGCAACACGCCGCGCTCCTCGATAGTGTTGGCCTGACCACCCTGGATGGTGTAGCTATCGTTAGCTCGGACAAATCGCTGTGACCTACGTCTTTCCACTATTGGTCACTCCGTAGGAGAAGAGAAGTCCGTTCTCGCCGTGGAGTAGCTTTTCGACTAAGGGCCGCGCCGTCTGGTTGAAGAACTCAGCCTGGGTGGACTCGGGAGAGAAGATCTTGTCAAAGCTGAAGATCTGGGCGGCTTTCGGCACGCCCCTGTTGTCAGGCGGAGGCTGGAGCAGAACATCCTTGTCGCCCTTGAGCTCAATGTACGGGTTGGCGTTGACCGCTTCCACCGGCCGCACGCGGAGGAAGGCTTGAAGTGATTGCGAGTAAGCTGGACCGGTCGGAGCTGCCTTCTTAGGCTGGGGGATGTTAGCTCACCGTCATGGAATGGTGAACTCACGCCTATGTGCTTCTCCATCTCCTTCTCTTTTTCCTTGACCTTGTCAGAGACTTTCCGGAAGCCCTCCTTGCCCATTGCAAGAAAGCCGCCGCTTCGAGTGGACGCGGCGGGGGATGGAGCAGCGGTCTCCCTCGCTCGCAGCCTGGTCATTCGCGTTGTCGGGGCGGGTATAGCACCAGTCCGAGACCTCGTGGAAGGTCTCGGCGTCGCTGTGGGAAGCACCATGGTCTTTGACGGACTGGATATGCTGTTGTTGACATGTTTTGCTGGCAACCTGTCCGATCAACTCTTATCGGCAAGTAATTGATTCCGCGGCCGAGGATGTAAACAAAGCAGGCGCGTGCTGTGCCCTTGAGCCGTAGTGCCGCGCCTGCTTTTCGCCACCGCTCTCTTTTCGCCCTGCACGACGGCGCTTTGACCTTGCCATCTCTCCCTTTCAACACAATCAACATGGTCACTCAATCTCTTACGCGGCACTGCAGTTTTTCGAGCAGTGGCAGCCTTCACTGATACCTCAAAGCTGAATGAGCACCGACAGCTTCGTTTGTCCGTCGAGCAGCCTGGGACAGCACGTGGTCAGGAGCTTCACTCAAAAGAAGATCAGCTCGCAGTGACGACTCTCACCAGCATCCTTGGACTGATACCTAAGGAGATACGGACTTCCTACGGCTGGTCAGAACTAAGGCCAAGGGGCCGTTCGAACACTCAAGAGGTGCTTCATACCAACAGCTGCTGGTAGACCGAGTCGACTAACACCACCTCCACTCAAGCTTCGGGTGACGCCGATTATCTCGGAATCAAAACGCGACGCAATCTGGAACTCCCTCGACGCGCACATTATCTCACGGCTCCACTTCGTCTTTATGAAGCTGATACAGTGACCCAGAGAACAGCATGCCATCGAAGCGCAAGTCGGATTCCGATCGTCGCCCGGAGGACACCAAGAAGCGCTCCTGTGCCAAGGACAAGTCGACTCCGAAATCGACGGCCGTCCCAGACGGCATCCTCGCATATGACCAGTACCCGCATATATTTGAGGCCATCATCAATTCTGCCCCTCGGCGCTCCCTGATGCAATTGCGAGGCGTATCAAAACATGTGAAGGAGCTTGCGGAGGCGAAACTGTGCCAACACCCCGTTATTTATCCCGACTACTCCATCGTAATGGAGACTGGTCGCGGCGTGAACGTCGACGTTGGCGTCGGTACGCTCGGAGAAGGAGGTCGACTAGAGGCAAACCCGTTGTTCCGCGGATGGCATGGCTCCTACATCGATCCGTACCGGCCAACAAAGCTGCCGTTCCTTGAGCATGCTGATATCGATTCCGACGAGGAAGACGATTTGCAAGAGTCCATGTCCGAGGATTTCGATTCGGACGGCGGTCGTTCGAGCGGCTATGACTTCGACACCGAGGGCATAATGCAAATGCTGGCCCATAACACGCAGTTCGACTCTCTTGGACACTACAATCCGGGCTTTGGCCCCGGTAACGATGACGATGACGATGACGATGACGATGTTGAGGATGGGGCCAGCGATGATGACGACGCGGATGGTGACGGTAACGACGACGACGACGAGGATCTCAACGGTCTGGACGACGATGACGCTGATGAGGGCGAGAACGACGATAGCGATGATGGTGACGGCCACATCATCGGAGCTGCCGCTGCTCTTGGCCAGGCCGCTGCGGCTCTGAGCCAAGCCATTGGGGCGGCCGCAGTCCTCGGTGGCAGTGCCTTCGACCCAACCTCCGATGGCAGCGACAGTGGAGAGGGCGGTTGGGAGACGTTCAGCTCTGGCGAGGAAGAGGAGGACGAAGACGACGACGACGACGATGACGACGATGACGACGACGACGACGACGAGTTCTACAGCGACGAGGAGGACGAGATGGGTGGCGATATGTGGGAGTCGCTGAACGAGATGGTCGGAGGTTACGAGAGCACCCACGCAGGAAGTGACGACGATTTCAGCTCCGAAGCTGAGTGGGGGATCGAGGAGCTGGGCCACAAACTACCACCTCAAGCGGCGACTGCTATGAAGAACGCCCGCATCGTCGACATATACCAGCGCCCGCCATACCGCGGTGTCATCCGATTGATGCGAGCGACCGATAAGGTGCACACCGTCAGATATCACGTTCCATATGCTGAGCCTCACTCGTACACAAAGCACCGGTACGCGCCCAACGCACCACGCGTCGTGCAGTTCACTATTCTAGCGCCGCTCGACCAGTGCAACCTCTTTGAAGAGGGCGAACCTCCCACCCCTCTCGGCCGGTCAACAAGATATACCGGCAGTGTTAAAGTGCGACGGGGTTGTAAGAAGCTCGTCATCAACGTCGCGTACGATGTCGGCTGCGTGGGACTGCGTAACGGCCGTATTCGCCTGTATGAACACCCTGACACCCTCGAGGAACTGGTCATCATTCTTACCAAGACGGCTGAGGATATGAAGCCCGACCCCAAGCGAAATCGAAGAGACAAGCATCCGTACGATGGCAGGGGGTGGTTCGAGGATTTCTTCTTCAGAGAGGCTGCAAAGCCGAACCACAAGCTCACCGTCGTGGGGCTTCAAGACACCCCGCCGGGCAGTATGATGCTCAAGAGAGATGCGACCGGACCCGAGATGATCGCTCAATTCGAAAAGCGCATGCTCGCAGCCAAGCGGCGCCTCGAAGAGGACGGCACCGCTCAGGAAATCTACTTCGAAATGGACGAGCCCTCGCCTGACTGGGGTAAGAAGTTCAAGGAATACATGGCCAACCTCGAATTCCTCACGCACGACCAGTACAAGGCCCGCATCGGGCCGGCTGAGTGGTCGATCGAGAATGAGCTCACGCCGGGCCTCAGACATGGCAATTGAGTCTCCTCCTCATATATCCATGCATCCACGAGTGGCGCATAGTCACACCGAACTCTGCACTGTTGGGTTTCATGTTCAGTATGTACGATTTGTAGTCTGCCAGTATGCATCGATCACGGCGAAAGCTCGGATGGCTGCAGAGCACACAGACGCGTTGGGCCTCTGTCGCGGCGAAAGCGGTCATGTCCGTCAGGTATTCTCTCCTCTACAACACGTGGCAAGTTGCTACCCTCAAACTTCGCTCACCTCATCCATCTCGATTCGATCAGAACAATACCCCACACGCAGCTTCATCGATCCGCCGGCGCAGCGACAACTGTGCAACCATCTCGCTCCCGGAAGTTCCGTCAGCCCCGAAGTCGATTGTCAAGTCAGCGGTACGGCGTGTGCAAGGGGCGTGAGATTCGACTGGGAATCGGCAGTTGTTTGGCACCTCGGACGACAGCACCGACGCGCATCCGTCGCGTGATCATCACCGGCTAGCGTATATTGCAACGCTGGTCCGCTCAGCACCTACACATCATGAACGGATATCCGGAGGAGCAGCCCCAGGCCGCCCAGGAGCAGATTCAGATCCCCCCAGGACCGACCAACCAGCCGAACATCCTCGTCCGAAGCCTCAACCGGGATGAGACAACTTTCCACTTGAGCGGCGTCGACATGGCGTATGCGAACTCGCTGAGGAGAACGATGATGGCGGACGTTCCCACACTGGGTGAGTAAATATTTCGAATCCACCCGTCGGGGCTTGTGATGGTCGGTCAGACAAGATGAAGCGCGCGATCCTTTTGCGATGGACGAAAGCCTTGTCCGGCTATGACTACTGAGGTTCACATTCGCTGACATCTAGCTATTGACCAAGTGTCCTTCTACCAAAACACGTCGCCCATCCCAGACGAAATGCTTGCCCATCGCTTGGGAATGGTGCCGCTGATTTCGAGGGATGTCGGAAAGGGATTGAGGTACACGCGAGACTGCGACTGTGACGAGGGTTGCTATTACTGCATGGTCACGCTCCGATTGAAGGTCTCCGCCGCGAATCGCGAGTATGGTAGCCCGATGGCTGTCACCAGCGATATGTTAGAGGTCATCCCCAGCCCCAACACTGTGAGTGTTGCTACACCAACCCTGGTGACATCAGCTGACTTAGCAGCCGCAGACAGGTCCCTACGGCCCTCCTCCCGACATTGGAGAAGAGGAGCGGGAGCTCATCGCTCACCACGACCCGGAGCTTGGTGTTCCCGTGGGAAAAGGCGACCCGACGGCATCCCCAATCCAGCTGGCGCGCATCAGTCGAGGGCAGGAGATTGAGGTTGTGTGCAAGGCGTATAAGGGAATCGCGAAGCACCACGCGAAGTGGTCACCGCTGTCGGCCGTCGCATATGAGTACGACCCGTACAACAAGCTGCGGCACACGGACTACTGGTTCGAGACGGACCCTGCTACCGAGTGGCCGCTCAGCTCGAACGCGAACTTCGAGACACCGCCGGACCCGAACGAGCCATTCGACTTCAATGCTGTGCCGTCGACCTACTACATGACAGCTGAGAGCGTGGGATCCGTTCCCGTGAGCTCCGTGTTTGAGCAGGCATGCGACATCATGGTCGAGAACCTCGCGCAAGTCATTCTGGCCGTCCAGCAGGAGACTGGTGTCGATGAGGACGAGATGAACCACGGCGAGGGCGATGGTATTGTGGAGCCCAACATGGGCATGAACGGCGAGTACGGAGGCGGCTACGACCAGAACGGCGGCGGTTACGACCAGTGGGGCGGAGGCGGCGGCGGAGGTGGTGGTCCCAGTTGGGCAGGCACGGGTATGAGCCCGCTCAGGCGATAGACAGCAGACGCAGCATAGATGTATCACGTTCCCCAGTATTGGTTACAAATATGGGCTGATTGCACGGTTAATGGAGAAGAAGCGGGATAGCAAGATGATGGCCATTTTCCAGCGGCTCGGGTTGATGGCCGAAGTGCGCGATTATCGCTCAGTGGAACGCCGCCGAGAACGTCATGATTGGGCGGCGATCAGTACATCTTCCGCCTTGACGGTCTCCCACAACGAGCTCGATATGCATGCATAACTTGCTTACAGATGCTCTTTGTCCTATGCCTGCTGTAGAGGCTCATTTGTTTGTAATGCACTGGCTGCCAATCACATGCTCCGCAAAGTGCGGGGTACTGGCCCTGTTCTCGGTGAGGCGGACAGACGCGGGTCTCCGCAGGGGGTGACTCGCTAATTCCAATTCCTTGATGCTCGCCGCACGCCGAGCCGCCGGACGATCGCAGGATAATCTCCTCGACCGACTTTTCGTCTCCAACGTATCCCACACACACCAGAACACAACAAAATGCTCAGACCATCACTGCTCCGTCAGGCTGGCGCCGCGCTTCGGCCCCGAGCTGGCCCCTCCGTTGTGCGACCTCCGGTGCCGCGGCCGATGTCTCGATTTGCGCTGCGATCCTTCTCGTCCACTCCTGGTCCGTAAAGTCCTGCCATGGCTTGGAGCGACAGCTAACATTACAGCCGCCCGACACGGAGACATCAAGCGACCTGAGCCTGGGACGGGGTACGTCTCTTCGCAGCTAGAATGATCCAGGAAAGCTAACGACCAGCATCAAGGTCAACTTTGTCGACTCCAAGGGAAATCCGATTAAGACGGTTGAGGGAAACCCGGGCGACGACCTCCTTTCGCTCGCTCACGAGTACGACATCGACCTCGAGGGTGGGTAGTCGTAACGGGGACGCAGTGCTGACGGACCAGGTGCTTGCGAGCGCTCCTGCGCTTGCTCGACATGCCATGTGATTCTCGACCCCGAGTCCTTCGACAAGCTTCCCGAGGCGGACGATGAGGAGAACGACATGCTTGACCTCGCTTTCGGTCTTGAGGACACGTGAGTCTACTTATTTGCCTGTTACTTGCTTGCACGCAAAGCTGGCTTGCTTTCAGGACACGCCTTTCAGCTGCACATCACGACGTCAGTGCTGACACTGCAGCTCAAGACTAGGCTGCCAGGTACTCCTTACTAAGGACCTCGATGGCATCACTGCTCGCCTCCCCGCCGCCACTCGCAACATGTACGTTGATGGAGCCAAGGCCCGCACCCACTAGATGTCCAGGACGAGCTAGGCAGGCAGGGCCGGAGAGGAGGCGCACGAAGTCGCATGCATCGCTCAATTGTATCTCAAGGGAAGGCCGTCGACCTGCGCGACCATCGGATGAGAGTCACTGGACCTTCGTCGTTGCATTAGCGGCCTGGAGGAAAGGCAGTCTCTCCTCGACGGTCGATCGGATGGAACTAACTGCAGGACTGGCTGACGAGAGCTGACAGACTTACCATGATGTGTAGCGAGTACTTGCTCACTTGTAATTTTGCGTTGAGAGCATGATCAATCTAACCAGTCAATATTGTTTGGCGCAGAGTAACATCCTGCTGGAACGCTATTCCGTGCGCAGACGAGGCCCGCAACTCTACGTGGGCGGCGGCGGTCTACAGATGGCGCCTCCACATTGCCCTGGAGCCGCAACATGAGTGCCAAGAGACACATCGGAGAGGTGTCAGGGGCGGCAGCAGCTTAGACGCCGGACGCAGTTCAGCTGGCTGGACTTGCGGAGGTTCGTTATCTCTACCCTCGGCGACTTGTTGAACAATCAGTACTCAGAAAGCCTGATCAGCCGCTCACGCGCTCGCGGCTGCGTTCCATTCCATCTTCACGCCTTCCGATGACCCGAAACTCTACAAATTGGGCCCCAGGCTCTGTGTCGGCGCTGTGTCCGATCGCAGTACTCCTGGAATCATCATGGCAGTCACCTGAGCTATGTGAGCTTGTTTCCCGTACAGGGCGCGTACTTGCCGCATCTCACGGCGCTGGTAGCAGATCGAGTGGGGGCTGGAGACCCAACTCCACGGGTTACACTCAGCGAAGTTGAGAACCGGATTAACAATTCCGGACGGTCACCTGCGTCTGCCGTGCCTGCTTCGGAGATGTCCTCTAATCCAACACGTGAGATTTGTAATGCGGCTGGCTTGGCTTTGACAGTAGTTGTAATGCAGCCTTAGAACATGACATCATAAGGGCTCGGACAGCAAATCCGGTCGGATCCTGGCCGCACTGGGTGGCGACTAGGCTGGACGCGTCGGTAGCACGGAACAACAAAAGTCAATTCCACATCTTGTCACCAGTCAGCAGCCCGGCAGGCTCGGCAGCGGTGCTGTACCATCAGTACGTATCCGTTATGCCGGCGGTGCTGGGGCGTGCTCGCCCTTCCTCGTGAGCTTGCCGCCAAGGCGGCCTTCTTTAGAAGTTTGGCATGTTATTCTGTCTTCTCTCTCTACACGACACCAAGTGACTACCACCATGATCAGGACGCTGTCGAGAACACCCAGAGTAGGAGTGCCACTCCACCCCCGATCACGAGGATTCTCCACCAGCCTCGCGGCACTGGCCACGCTGGGCATGCGACGCGAGGACCCGCGGCGCGTCTGGGAGCGCCGCGCACCCCTCACACCGGACGCAGTGAAGACGTTGGCGAAGGACCACACAGTCGAGGTCGAGGCGTGCGAGCGGCGATGCTTCCCGGACGAGCAGTATGAGGCTGTAAGCTAGAGTAGAACGATACCAGCTGACAAGCAGGTCGGCGCCAAGATTGTGCCGAAGCTCAGCAACGCTGTCGACGTAGTGTTGGGCATCAAGGAGCCGCGAGTGCAGGACGTCGAGGAGCTGATCGCCCGTGACCCGAACGCCAAGCGCACATGGATGATGTTCAGCCACACCCACAAGGGACAGGTATGTCCATTTCGAGACGCCGATCTGACACGCAGCCCTACAACACTGGACTACTTGCGACCTTCCTTCCTCCGACCAAAGGTCAGACCCTCATCGACCATGAGCTTCTGACTGCGCCGACGAAGGACGGCAAGCTGAAGCGAGTAGCTGCGTTCGGATGGTATGCTGGAGGTAAGCTCAATAGTTCGACCTCGAAAGCTAACAATCAGCTGTTGGCGCCGGAGAGGCCCTCAGCTTGACTGGCCTGGCGCTCCTGCGGCGCGGGATCGCCCACCCGCTCCTTCACCTCCCTCGGCCGTACACCTTCGGAAACATGGAGGAGTACAAGGCAGCGCTGAGGCAGACCGGCGAGGCTGCCAAGGCGGGCAAGCCGCTGGAGAAGGAAGGGCCCGTCGTAATCGGTCTCACTGGGTAAGCATTGCATGTGAAGCAGCAGCTGACAAAGAAGAGCCGGCAACGTCTCCACTGGCGCTAAGGACATGCTGGACGCCATGGGCGTCGAGTGGGTCGACGCGAAAGATCTCCCCACACTCCCCAACACCTCTACCGTGAGCTTCCAATTGTTAGGCATAAGCTGACAACAGATCTATGCGTGCCAGATCCCTCCGTCTGCTTACTTTGAGCGCAAGGATGGTGGTGGCTACGACCGCAGCGAGTATTACATGTCTCCGGACCTCTACAAGAGCACATTCGATGAGAAGGTGAGTGAGGACCTGTTACCGCATTGAGGTTGAGCTGATGACAGATCGCGCCCTACATCACGACACTGATTCACGGCGCCGGATGGTCGCAGGGCTTCCCGCGCATCATGACAAACGCGCAGGCCGACCAGCTCATCAAGAGGTTCAACGGTAACCAGAAGTTGATCGGGTTGCAGGATGTCAGCTGTGACATTGAGGTGAGCTTACATTTTCCGCGATAGAGCTGACAACAGGGTGCGCTCGAGTTCATGAACAAGTCCACGACGATCGACGAGCCGTACTTCGATGGCCCCGGAGGCATGCTCATCGGCTCTACCGATATTCTGCCCACCGAGCTCCGTGAGTTGCCTTTAATGTCTATCACTGACGCGCAGCGGCCGATGCCTCCTCGCACTTCTCGAAGCACTTACTGCCCTACGTCGAGCGTACGCTGCAGCATGTCGACGGCAAGGGCCGCATGGGCGACGAGATCGACAAGACGCTGGCGCGGGCCATGATTGTCGAGGACGGCGTGCTTCAGAAGCCCCACGACTGGCTCGAGAAGAACGTTCGCAGTTGGAAGAAGGGAAGCAGCAGCTCCGGTGCCGGTGCGCAGAAGAAGCGCATTTTGCTTCTCGGAAGCGGACTTGTTGCTGGACCGGCTGTTGATGTCTTCCTCGCCCGCCCCGACGTCTCCCTCGTCATCGGTGAGTCAAGTCACAGTTGAAGTGGAGCTCCCCGAGCTGACAGGCAGCGAGCAACAATGCTGCCGAGGCTGCCGCGCTTGCCCGTGACAGGTCAAACGTGACGACTGCCACGCTGGATGTTTCTAACGAGGCCGCGCTCGGCGAGGCTGTTGCGGCCGCTGATGTTGTCGTCAGTCTCCTGCCGGCGCCGATGCACCCCCAGGTGGCCAAGCACTGCATCTCGCACGGTCGTCACCTCGTTACGGCTTCCTACGTCTCGCCTGAGATGAAGGCTCTCAACAAGGAGTGAGTTCAACGGTGCCTGACTCCAGCTGACAGCAGTGCGGAGGCGCGCGACGTCCTGCTCCTGGGCGAGTGTGGTCTCGACCCCGGAATTGACTCGATGTAAGTTATGGGCTAGGTGTCATGAGCTGACAAACAGGGCGGCAATGAGGATCATGGAGCGCGTCGAGCGTGAGGGCAAGCGTGTCACGTCCTTCGTATCCTGGTGTGGCGGTCTGCCTGAGCCGTCGGCCTCCAACGTGCCGCTGGCATACAAGTTCAGCTGGAGCCCTCGCGCCGTCCTCACCGCATCTCAGAATGACGCACACTACAAGTTGGACGGCGTAGAGCACACCGTGCCCGGCAACGAGCTTCTGGCGAAGCACTTCCCCAGCGTGGACCTCTGGAAGGGACTCAAGCTCGAGGGATTGGCGAACCGCGACTCAATGCCCTACGCCGCGAAGTACGGCCTCGGACCTGTCTCGGGCCTGACGGACCTCTACCGCGGAACTCTCCGTTACCAGGGCTTTTCGAAGCTGATGGACGCGTTCCGCCGCCTCGGCCTCATTTCGCAGTCCCAGCTCAACGGCCCGGTGCCGAGCTGGCCGGCTTTCCTTGCTGCGTCGATGAGCGCGAGCCTCGGCGAGAAGGTCAGTGAGAAGGACCTCGTCGCCGCCATCCGCTCTCTGCTCGGTAATGATGCGGACGCGACCCTCGACGCGCTGAAGTACTTCTCGCTCCTTCCCGAGGCGACCAGCAACGCTCCGCCACTGCCTCAGGCCTCTGCGCCGATCGACTACTTCGCTGCCCTGCTTGCCAACAAGCTCGCGTACAAGCCTGGAGAGCGGGACACCTGTCTCCTGCACCACGGCTTCCGTGTCGTTCCCAAGGGTGCGCCGGAGGGCACACCCGAGCAGACAGTGACGGCGTCGCTTCTCTGCACCGGCAACGAGAAGGCGAGCTCCATGGCGACTACCGTGGGATGCACGCTCGCGTTTGCAGCTCTGCGTGTCGCGGACGGGAAGGTGGACGCGCGTGGCGTGCACGGACCATACTCAAAGGACGTGTGGAGCGGAGTGCTCGATGAGCTGGCCAACATCGGCGTCGAGGTGAAGGAGACGTGGGCGTAATTGAGATCGCCTCGTGAACGAACTTTGGTCGAAGCAACTGTAGCCGAGACGGAGGAGTATAGAAGCAGTCAAACTGTACCTAATAGATCCCAGGCATAACTTTCAACCGCATGCAGATAATGTGATAAATGCAAGAATGTCATCTTATGTCTAGTACAACGCGACTAGGCCAGCTGACCTAGTGGCCACTCCGAGATGAGGTCTGCGTACCATCGCCCACCGCGCGCCTGGTCGTCACGCACAATGCCTCCTCTCCGCGCCGCGAGTTCAGTCAACTCCTCGCCCAGGCCGAGGGGCACGCCCTCCAGTGCGCAGATCTCCAGCGGGCTGAGGCCGGGTACGACCTCTGTCCTTCCCTCTGCTCCATTCTCCGCTCCGTCCTGCTCTCCATCCAGCCCGTCGACATTGCTAGGTGGCGGCTCCTCGCGTAATCGGTGAATCAGGCGTCGCCGCCACGCCTCCGGATCGTAGTTCGGCGCATAGAGCACCAGCAACCCACTCGGCAGCTGCATCTTCCGAATAACTGGCCGCGTATGCAGCGGCAGAAGGTCAAGAAGCAGCGTCAGCGTCGACGGCGGGAGCAGCGCCAGGCCGCGCATGCGCATCCAAACTCCCCACACCGTATCGAGCGCGAGCACGCCATGTCCCGGCTCGAGCATGAGGCCGCCTTTCTTCGCCCCGCCGGTGCCCGTCAGGAGGGCGCCGAGTTCGCGTGCCAAACCGTCGAGATATGCCCGCTCGTCCTTGACCATATCGCTCGTCAGCGCTGGAGCGGGCAAACCCATCCGCACCAAAGACGAGCGGACGAGCGTCTCCTCCTCCTCTGTTCCGTGTCCTGCGGCTGCGAGCTTGGCCTCGAGACTTTGAGCTAGCGAGACCATCTCGCCAGCGCGCACCATCATGACTTCCAGGTCGCGGAAGGCCGATTGGACGTGGCCGTCGGCTTGTCGCGCCGAGAGTGTTATGTTGCGCATGATCGCGTCTGCTGTCAGCTTGCTCTTCAGTAGTCCGATAGCTGTTGCAGTCAGAGTATGACTCACCGATTCCACCCATAGACTTGTCTCCATCCCGTACCGGAGCCGAGACGGAGCGCTCCCACACCCGATCGCTCAGCACGCCCTTCAGCTTCTTGTACGCATCCGCAGCCCCGCCCTTGCGGAACGACAGCCGCACAACGTCGTGCTTCTCCCCTCCTCCTGCCCCCTCGCTGCTTTCTCCCGAAGTGGTCGTACCTCCGCCATTCGCCGTCGAGGCCGTTCGCCGCCGTAGCGGCGTGCCGCAGATCTCGCACTGGCTCATACTAGGATGATTGAGGAAGGTGCAAGCGGGGCAGCTGATCTGCTTCTTGGAGCTAGGCTCCTCCTTCGCCGCTGGCGTGCTTGCCCGCGCTGGCGTCGGTGCCAGTGAGCTCGATACGGGTGTCCCTGTCCGACTCGTCTCGCTCGGTGCTGACGAGGCAGCCGGCGTGAGTGTCCGCCCTACGCTCCAGCCCACTCCACAGAGCGCGCACTTGGTATCTGGCCCGAGTGTTGTTCCGGCAGGTAATGGGTTGGCGAAGCCGCACACGCCACAAGTCCAGTTTCCCACTTCGGCTGGGCTCTCACGGCCTGTATCTGGCTCGAGCAAGTCGGGAAGCCCTGAGGTCTTGACGACGGGCCCGCGGCCGAGGTATAGCGTGATCTTGGGCGAGGAGCGCATGAAGCCCGTGTAGAACTCTGTCTGCCGAACGGAGCTGAGTGGCGCTTGGAGCGGGATCGCTTGTGGTGAGGCCGAGTCGGGGACGAGGAGGAGACGGTGCGTCGTTAAGTGGAAGGTGAGGGACTGATACGTTCCGACTTTGGAGTTGCTGTTGTCAGCTACCAAGTGACGCGAGCGAGGAAGCTGGACGGGTGATCCACACCAACTGCGCTGAACAGCGGATAGCAGCGGCAGTGTCATTGTCAGAAGACACAATGCGTCATAGATAAGGAATCTGCCCTTGCTGCATGAAGAAAAAGCCCGCCGCGATCACGACTCACCCCTCATATAACCCCACCCCGTCCCAGCCGCCGATCCATGCCTCGCCGTCGCTGAGCCCAAGTCCTTCGACGCCCGGACCGGCCACGGCGAGGCGCGACCAGTACTGCGCGCTGAGGCCTGGGGGCAAGCCGGCCATTGTCGCTTGCTTCAGGTCGCCGGACTGAGTCTATAAGGATGTAAGGTGTTGATGTGGACGAGAGAGGAGTGTAGATCGGATGGTGACGAGCGGGTCGGGTGATGGAGACGTCCGGTGGAGGTCGTTACCGCTGGCTCGGTTCCGTCACGCGTCATTGCTCTCGATCGCCAGGACCGTCTGAGCTCTGGGCGGAAGTCCGCTGTCAATCTACATCCTGGCCCCTCCAGAGCAACAAGTGGCTCATGCATTCCAATACATTGCATCGTCAGTGTACTCCCTGCTCTCGAAGCTGCATTCGGTGTGCTTTGAGCACAGCCCGCTGACTGCCCCTCCCCGCCGGGTTGTCTGCTGATTCTAGGCTTCTACCTCCCCTCCACTAGCTCTCAGGCAACACGTTCCACTTTGTTGACACTTTTTGCATCATTTCAATTTGACTTCGACGTAAACTCCTTCAGATCATGATCTTCAGATACGCGAGCGAGCCGACTCAGGCGACGCGGGCAAGCTTACTCGGCCTTGTCGCCGTTCTCAGCCATGCGCTTCTGCTGGGCCTCGACCTCCTTGGCGGCGGCGGCGGCCTTCTCCTTGAGCTGGCGGAGCTTCTGGGCCTCCATCTCGCGGATGTACTGGCCCTCCTTGGCCTGCTCACGCTCGCTGCGGGGTGTCAGCGACTGCTTACACGCAACAGCGTTGGACTGCGGGAAGGCGACCCGATGCGTGCTGTCCAGATCGCCCACTAGAACGGGCGTTCAGGCGGATCTGGCGGCGGAAGTCGTCCTCCACATACAATGCGGCGGGCAAGGCACAGGCCCATACGTCACCTGACGCCTCCTTCGCACCGGCAACGCCGTCCTTCCCAAGCCTGATGCAGACTCACGAGAAGCCCTTCGAGCGGGCAGTAGCACCGGCACCGCCGCCGATGACGCCGTCAGAGTAGGCGCGGGTGAACTGATCGTTGGTTTCCATGGAATGAACGATGGAGCGAAAAGCAACGGTCGCAGATCAGTGCGGAAATAGTGTCAGCATAAATAAACGATGCGAGGTGGAGGGAGGTGCCGATGCGCAACGCTCGCGTCACGCCGGCGGCAGCACGGCATGATGGGCATGAGCATATACAGACGGAAGCCCAAGCCCTGCTTCTGGCTTCAAACTGCAGTGTGCTCGTAGCAATGCCCAGCTGCAGCGATTCTAAACAGCGCCGATCGCTCATTGCGCACTGCTTCACTCCTGGCTATGGCGAGGACACTCACGGCGAGGCGGTTGGCGTTGGCGGCACGGGTAGCGACGAGACGGAGCATTCTGATTGATGTGTGGTAGCTGAGGAGAAAGAGTAGAAGATGAGATACCGGCGATGTGCTCTCGATCGTGAGTGGCCCAGCGACCGAAGCTCCTCGCAGCCTGCCTGGCTGAGTGACGGCACCGAATTCTCCCGGCAAGCTGGCGACCTCCGCCCAGCGGACATATAGCCATGACGTAAAGTGGCACCTCCACTCATTGATCGATTGCTCTCTAGTTCTTAGTCGCCGCATCTCGCTACGCGTTTCCTTCCATGGCTCAATGCATCGAAGGCGTGAAGAGAACGTGGCGTGGGAGTTCTTGCGCGTTACAATCAGCATGCTTCTTCGCCAAGACACGTTCACGGACTCTGCAAGGGTCCACCGATAGTCGACGGACGACTGACGATGATTCAGGGCAACTGACCGCCGACGTCTCTACTCATTCCTCAAGAAGACACCCAGCCGATACATCTATCTATTTATGCGCTATGCGAGAAGTACAAATGCCGAGCTCTGATCCTTGAGATCGCCGCATCGTCAGTGGAGGTCAGGGACCGGACATCTTTCTAGTGGCCCACGGATTCCATAGTCTGTGCGTCAGCGATAAACCCACTATCAAGTGACTAACGAATGGACTGGCGACGGGGCCGTCGAGAATCTCTAGCTCCTCCTTCGTGAAGGGGAGATGGGGCACGATGAAGAAGCGCACAGGCACCAGCAGGATGATCACCACCGGGAAGCCGATGGCAGCGATGGTCTGTGTGATTGCAAAGGTCGCGCCGAAGCCGAGCAGCTGAATCAGTGTGAACAAGATGATGCGCGTCTTCCGAACGTTGTTCAGCGGGTCTGAAGGCGAGATTGCGCGCGGATCCCGTACAAGGTAGAGCAGCTTTGCTGTCACGCCGGAGTTCAGCAGCGCGTCGGTACCCATGTACCAGAACAGCCCAGCCATGACACCTTTCGGGATTAGGCCGAGGACGTGCTCGAAAGGCTTCGTCATAAGGACCAGACCTGTTCTGTCAGCTGCGACTTTACATTGATAGATGATACTCACACAAACAGCCCTGCGCCAAGTTTGACATACGCTGCTCGACGACAGCCACGGGTACCTCACGCTCCTCCTTGCGACGTTCGGCCTCGGCGGCACGGCGGCGACGCGCCTCACGCGCTTGGTCGCTGAGCTGGGTAACCCGGCGGGTAAGACCGGTTGAGGACGCTCGTGACTTGACGGTCTTCAGAGGCATTGCACGTCCCTCTTCAGCATCGGAGAACTCCCGAGCACCGTCGTCCTCTCCCGACTCCGAGGGCTGTTGCAGAGGTGCGTGCTCACCGTCCTCGTAGCCCATGACAACCAGTGATGCCGTATGCAGCGGGGCCTGAGGAATCAGGCCGTTCGGTGCCGGTACGCCCAGAAGCCCAGCGATGAACGTTGTGATTCCAAGCAGGAATGTATCCCAATGGAACGCAGCCGGCTTCTTCAGCGGGTACTCCGAGTCCTGCGCGATCAAGGACGAAACATTTGCGTCGAAGTAGAACAGGATGAAAAGCACTATTCCAAACGGGAATGCAATGCCGACATACTTTCCGTCCAGCTGCCAGAATCGCACAAGCCACTCCCGACCGCCTGCAGGCTGGAAGGACTTATTGGTCGTCGGCAGCGTCATGTTCTTCTCCAAAACGAAGCTGGCGTCAGAAGGATGGCGTAGAGTACGACCTACGGATCGAAGCGGCCCCAGTAAGCCAGTCCGGAAATGGCAACGATGGTGATCGGCATGCCGTAGTCGGCGCAGAAGCGTCGGAAGTGCTTGTTCACGTAGCCAGACTTTGCGAGCGCATTGAAATAATGCGGCAGGACTAACGTGATGATGGCCAAGCTGGCGTCAGTTGGCGAACACTTCCTACGACCTACAGGATGCCCAGAATTGCCGAGCCGGGGGAAGACTGGTGGAACTGTCGCGTGACCACCTGGATACCATACTGCACGTAGACCGATCCGACATCTTGAATGCGTCAGCTACTGCGTAGAGAAGGCCAGCTTACAGAAGCCGAAGGTGTCGCAGAACATCCGGGTGAAGTACTTGATGAGCTTGACCATATTCAAGCCCGCAGCGACCCAGTGGAAGATCGCACCCCAGAGGTAGACCCAACCCATGAAGTGCAGATAGTTGAAGTTATCTCGGCCGCGGAAGATGTCGAAGATAGTCTTGTTGAAGACCGTGATGGGACCTTCGCTGTCAGCGTACAGAGATACTGCTGAGCGCACCTGTCACTCCAGAAATGAGCAAAGGTTGACCGCCGAAAACGGACGCGACAAACGCTGCCATGAACGAAGCGAGCAAGACTTCCTGCACACCATACTGCCCCGTCGCTTCCTGAATGTTAGTTGAGGAAGCATGAGAAACTCAGTAACTCACGATGAGATCCAGTGAGAATGCCAGGCCTGGCAGAACCTGAAGTTAGCTAACCCTGCCGCGAAGCTTCGACTGTTCTATCGGCTGCCAGAGTATACGCGACGCGAGAGCGGGGGGCACAAGGAGCGTACTCAAGACCGTTGAGTCGCGATTTGCCGTCCTCAGGTCCTCGAGTATGGCGCGCGATGGCCGTACGATGTTGGCGCTGCAAAGCACCCGCGCATTCTGTGAACTCTGCACTCACGTTTGCAAAGAAGATGAACTAGTCGTCAGCGAGGACAGCAGGCAATGAACTCACCCAAGTGGCCGGAATGACGCGATAATTCCAAGCGTCCCTCCAATCCGACCAGTACCACGGTAATCTCGCCCGAATATCGTGCATGATCCCTGAGAATGGGATCCAAGGATTGTACGTTTTCGGACGGGCATGCAGAGACGATTCGCTCTTCTCTCGTTGGATCTCCGGCGGATCTCCCAATCTGCGAGAGCTGCGAGACGTCGTGCTATGCAGCAGCGTCAACGGTGGTTCTGGAGGATTTGAAGGGCGTTCTGCTCGCAGTGGCGGGGAGTACAGGTCGTTTGGTGAGCTCGTTCTTTTCAGCCGTGACGATGACGATGACAGCCGCCGGCCCATACTGCGCGTGGGCGAGACCGAGGATGACCGCCGCTGCATGGTGAACGAATGTCGCTTCGTGACGTGCTTGGTGGACAGAAAAGAAGAGAAAGGAAGAGCGGCGTACAGGGTTTGCGATCGCCGTCTGCTCGATGCGAGATCGGCGTCACCCGATTCAGTGCCGAGCTCTGGCTCCGAGGGCGGTAGTCACTCCGTGCACTCCGCTTTTACACTCGAAAATCCAGCTTTCAGTCGAACTTGGCGTTGGCCCCTTTGGCTGCAGCTCTGCGGGCAAAAGATAGCAGAAGGTGATATGCAGAGGTCGGACAGCGCAGCTACTCGGCGTCAGTGCTGAGATCGCATACTGGTAGTTGAGCCGCCTGCTCCAAACAAAATAATCTCCAAGCCTCCCAATTCACCGCGCTGCGGCTGAGCCCCACGGGCCGATAAGATGCCGATCAAAGCGACTAGATCTTGCCGCGATACTTTCCCCACCGTTCGGACCTCCCACAATCTGTTCAAAATCAAGCTGACGTCCTTCGTTCTGAAGTCTTCCCGACTCATACATGAACTCAGCGGCTGCTCTTTTTCTCTGAGTGCTCAGTAGTAGGGACTCAGAAGCACGAACCTCTAAGGTCCTCAAAGAGGGCGACTGGCAGGGCGGAAGCAAATCGGCTGAGAAACAGCTCCAGTGCTCACCACGTGACATGACAAAATGGAAGGCATGAGATTATGGCTGGCATTTTGGCTCCGTTGTCTCTCGTGGACGCAAAGGTTTGTTCGTCTTCCATCTCCGCAATCCGCAAGCGCTGGCCAGCTGCCTCCACTCGGCGAGTCCACCTGCTCGCCGTCAACGTCAAGCCCGAACACAGAGTGTAGTCTTCCCACTATACTCTCCTACTCCTATCCAGAGCTACCCCATTCCTCTCATTTCGAGCCCTCGCCACCCGCCGTGGCTGGGGCCGCGCACAGGCGCACCCACCACCACCACCCACACCATTTCCTCACGAGAAGATCATGCCGCCGATCAAGCTCAAGCTCTCGTTAGGAGGCGCGACGCCCAAGGTCGAGGCGGTCGATCCTCCAGCCTTGTCACGGAATAACAGCTACTCGAACGAAGAGAACGGCGGACCTGGTCCTTCTTCGCTCAAGCTCACACTGTCGGTCCCGGGATCCTCGGCGCAGTCTGCGCAAGCCTCTGCAGCTGCAACCCCAGCCTCGACGCCTGGATCTGGACAGCCCAGGAAGCGTCGCTCCACGAAAAGCCGGCCCAGCGCGATTCCCCCGCATCTTGCGACCACTCCGAAGACACCAGCGATAGCTCTTTCACCGTCAGCGGCCTCTACACCAGGCTCCGACGTCAATGTCAAGTTGGAGCATTTCGATGATGACCCTGATCCGCTTTCGCTGCCTATGTCTCCCTCAGCTACGGCGACAACTCCGTACTATGACAACTACGGAACACCTACGCGAGAAGGCAGCGTAGAGACACCGACGACCAGGGGCAAGTGGAAGCGTGTCAGGCGCCCTTTCAAGGAGCTGGCCGATAAGGTTCTCCAGGAAATGAGGAGGAAGGATGAGGTAAGCTCACATGTCTGACATATCGGCTAACATCACAGTACGGCTTCTTCCTCGAGCCTGTGGAGACAGAGCATTATCCAGACTACCTCGACATCATTGGCGGGGAGGACAAAATGATGGATCTCGGCACCATGCAACAGAAAGTGGACGACGGCGAGTACAACTCCATGGATGATCTTGAGGTTCGTCAATTACATCACGATGACGGGCACCCTCGCTGACCTGCACAGGCGGACCTGAAGAAAATGTACGACGCCGCCGTAACATTCAACCTTCCTGGTACCGCGCCGTACCGAGAAGCCAACAAGGTCTACAAGCACGGCATGAAGCACATCGATCGGGCGAGGCCACTGGTCTTGTCGCCGTCTCCGTCACCCGAGCGGCAGACATCCGAGCTGCCGGAGTCGCAGCGCAGCACGCCGCACCCTGGACGGACAAGGAAGATGCAAGTGCAGCACTATATACCGGTGGAAATGCTGCCCTTTCCTCCGAACACATCACAGGCTGCTGCTATCGGCTGGAACCTCACCGGAGGAAGGCGAGTGCGCGCTAAGCGCTTTGTCCGTGGCCGCGAGAAATTCAACGGCCGTTGGCGTGACTACTGTCCTGATGGCAGCCGAGACGTTGCCGAGATGGACGACCCGCACGAAATCCTCGACATCTGGCGGGAGAAGCGCGGTGACGAATGGAAGACCGTGCCCGACTGGCGAGCACTCTGCGAGGGTGAGACGAAGTGGTGGGAGTGGGACGGTCCAGGTGGGCCGACCGGTCAACCACCCCTGCCAGGTGCCCCTCGTCTTCAACGTGACCCACTGCCGACGAAGGAGCTTGGCACGTTGGACTTTGGCGACTATCCGATGATCGAGGACGAGGTTGCCTGGTTGCGCCGCGCGCCGACCGGCGACCTCATACCTTTGGAGCAACAGCTCCGACCAGACCTTCCTCGACCGCAGCGCGTACCGCCTGGCTGGCCCATCCAGACATTCGTCAACGTGCACGACAGCGGCGTACCTGCGGCTGAGTATCTCGAGAACATGGCGCTCGGCAACGTGCGTGGAGAAGCCTACGTCAACAGCGTGCAGCGCTTTATCGATGGAGCTCTCAAGGGTGCTGAGGAGCGCTCTGCTGCTTGTGAAGTTAAGGCTGAGGAAGGAGAGGAGACTGGTGTCGATCCGGCAGCTGCCTTGTGGGACTACGCGTCCAACCAGTGGCACAACGGCGTTCTTCACTCGGATGTCAGCCGCGCCGCTCAGCGGACGATGAAGGCTTTGAGCGAGGAGGCGCCTGAGGCTGTAGAGAAAGCAAAGAACGCCTACGCGCGCATCGCCCTTAGCAAGCTGACGTCGCCGCTCAATCCTCTCAACATTCAGCCCCTGCTTCGGGAGCCCGCTGACTTCATGTATGTCGGCGTCGGCGGCAAGAGCGGCGTGAAGGAGTCGCTGGAGTGGGTCGGCAACGAGATAGTCCGTGTGGCCAAGGAGCGTCAGGAGACGAAGCCTGAAATCAGGACACAACCGCAACCAAAGGTGGAGGCCAACGGAGGCATCGTCATGGCGAATTGCGCCCCCTCAAATCCCAACAAGCGTCCGGCTGAGGAGAGCGAACAGGGCGACGCCAAGCGAATCAAGGTCGAAGGCTTGCCGAATGGATCAGCGCCCGCTACCACATCAGCTGCTGACTCTTCCGCCAATGCCGCATCTTCGCAATCTGCGACGAGCGCCGTCCCGCAGTCCGTTGTGGTCCCGCCTACCACTACTGCTACTGCCCCAGTAGTTGCGCCCCCTACCGCGCCGGTACTGTCTACGGCTCCACCCATACCCATCAATGCACCCGCCGCTGCGCCCAACGTCGCACCCATCCCTGCACCCACCGCTGCGCCTCCTGCGGCGGCGACCCCAGGAGCAGCAACACCGGCGGTTCCGGGGCCAGCAGTGGACGACGAGAATGGGCTGCGCAAGCTGCGCCTCGAGTTGGTCGCTCTTACGAAGTTCTACCCTCTCGCGTGCCTCCGCAAGATGTCAAAGGAGGATGCGGCGCGCTTGCTGCCCGCCAATGTACGCAACCTTATGACGATCAATCCGCCGTGAGCGTGATCGCCATCCCATAGCTATAGACTTCTATGTATAAAGTAAGCCTGTATCGGTATCTGCATTTCCATGCCGCCGTGTTCTGATGATCGTTGGCGGAGGCCAGAGGCACCACAGGGTGACAACGCGTGCACGGACATGGACGCCACGGGGATGTGTGGCTGTGTGTCTCAAAAGTGGCAGCGAGGCAGGCCGCCCAGCTCTGGACAGCGCCTTCCTACACACACTCTCCGGCCGTATTGCCCTCGGCGTGCCAAACGTTTCCCATTCTGGTCACCCGGCATCGCCCCTTCCGTCTGGTTCCGGACTCCCGGTTGCATCTACGTATGTACCTGATGGACAGCTTAGCTGTCGTATGACTGACAGCGGACATCGACCATTGTCGAGCCCGTTGCACCCAGCGTGTCAACAAAACACGCTTCGCCTCTCTCTCCATGAGTCTCTTTTCCCATCAGTTCATTGTTCACTACGGCCACGACCGGTGAGCCTGCGCCATCCTCGACCACGCTCGACCCCGGTCAGCCCTTTGATCGACCCTCGCGCGTCAACAGCGCACATCGCGGTCGCAGAAGGGTTGGACGATGCCGCGGCGCCGTCGTTCAAATGCCGGCGGAGGGCACGCCGCTGGCCCAGCGGACTCTGGCTCCGACGCTGGGTCCAGCTCTACCCGGAATGGTAACGCGTCTAGCGCCGCAAGCACTGGGGCTGCTCCTCATCCGACTACAATTTCAGTTGCTCGGCCGCCTCGCGTCTCAAACAGCTCTTCTCGCCCCATCACTCGCCGCTCCAGCGAGACTAGCTCTCCGCACCAGTCCCGCTCAAGTAGTAGCATTCGGCTGTCACCCGACCATTCCAACAATCAATCGTATCGACGCTCGCCAGATGCCGGTCCGGCCGTGCAAGGAAGTCATCGAAGACGGGGTGATCAGAGGGATGACTCACTCGAGTGGGAGCACCTGTTGCCTGAGGAGTTTCAGCGCCTCGGTGTCGAGCTCGATGACTCCGTTGCAACCTCTTCTTCGCGGGATGTCGGTGTCATCGGCGACCGGCGGAGTTCGGCTCCAGAAATGAGCCTCATCCGGCGCCGAGAACGTGAGTTTTCCTACCTCGATAGGCAGCTGACAGCAGTATCCCCGGTTCCTCGAAACGCACCTCAGTCTTCACCGTCACCTCCAGCCGTTGATGCTCAGATTCCTCGCCGTGTCTCCGAGCCGTCATCGGTACACATCCTGACACCCGCTGATCCTCTCCCACGCAACATTCCGATTCCGAGGCTTGTTCCCCGTGTCACAGTGTACACGCAATCGGAGCGACAACCAGGAAATCCTCAGGTGGAGGGAAGACTGGTCCCACATCGATCCCCTTTGTCGCGTGCCTTCACAGTTCCCAATCTGCGGCTCGAAGAGGCGGACGAACAGGAAGACGAGGCCGAGTGGACGGACGGGTACGAAGCAGACCGGAGAGACGTTCATCGCTCGCACTCGTTCGCGGGCTTTGACGCACGACCATCAACGCAGAGCGACTCGTACACAAGCTCCAACGGGTATCCCCGTCGCGCGTCTATCGCCGGCAACACTCTATTGCCTCAGTATCCTGTACATCATTATTCGCAGATCCACCAATCACATGCTCCTCGGCAGGCAAATCAAGTCTACGAGCAGAGTGAGCCCCAACAGCATGAGCAGGGAGGGGAGTTCAGGCAGAACGAAAGGGGTATCTGGTATCTGCATCGTGGCGGGCGGCCATGACCCCAGATTGTAAACAAGCGCCCTACACAACTCGATGTCCTCGGTCTCACATTTCACACAGCCCCCGCCCATCCATACAACCTTTCGTCTATTACACTTGTCTTCGTTCTTTGCCAGCCCTAATATAACTCTTCATCCGCTCCATTATGCATGGCTTTCGACTGTTCGAGTTGTCAGGCGAGCTTTGCTTTACAGTATGGACAGCGTTGGTGCAGATCGCGAAAGTGGCACACCGGAGCGCAAAATTCGCGAAAATACTCTACGCACGACCAGCGCCCGAAACACGCCCTCCTACCCCTTCAGCATGACCCAAATGACCAACGGAGCATGCAGATCCAGACCCAGCGTGAATCAGCATTGTCACCGACAACTCACCACTGCGCCCTCCGCGCCCTTGCCCCCGCCCCCCTCTTCATTTGTACTAAGGCCAGGGGCGATCTTTTGTCTCACCTGCGATAAACACAGCTTCCGCGTGACGGAAATCCGCGCATCGCCAATGTACATCAGTGCTCGGCAGTGTTCGTCAGACAGTCCTACTCCGTTGCGTCACTGTCGCTTCACTCACTTGTGTTTGAGGTTAGAGGGGGTATATAGTCTTGGCTGGTCGGGAGTTCTTCTCCTTTCCTTTCTGATCCCGACAACATTGCCATCGAACATCACCATCATGGCGACATTTCATGACGACTCGGCGTTCTCTCAGTTGACTGATGAGGGTTCTGAACAGGAGGAGCAAACACTGTCGCCCTTTGCCCGCCCACAAGCACCCACACCATCAAGAAGCAGCTTTCGAGGAGTGGGACAGCTTTCGCCTTGGATCGAGTCCCCAGCGCCCAGTAGTCTGCAGGTACCGGCGTCGGATGAGTGGCCCAGGCAGAGAAGCGGGGTGCTGAAGAGTAGTCGTGAGTACATCAGTCCATCACTTCCCCTCCATCGTATCCTACACTTCTTCTCTCTTATGAGTAAGGCTAATCGTAGCATACCCTCGGAAGCGGATCCAGACGATGCAGAGCCGCTCATCGAGCGCCAATCCGATCCCAAAACGCCCGCTGGACGGGAAGATCGGTGATCTACCATCACCTTCGTGTGAGCCGCCGCGTCTCCTCGAGTTTGCGAATGAGATTGAGCCCGACACCTCTGGAGCCATGGAACAGGGCGCAGGTGCAAAGATCAGCGACCTCGACGCTGCCTCCACAGCGCAGACTTCCCGGTCAACTTTGATGAAATTTCCACCTTACGACACTTCACCCGAGTCCTCACCAGAAGACTTATCATCAAACACCTCAAGCACGTCAATTGACACTCCACACGCTTCTGGCTCCAGCTCCGAGCAGCACGGCGCAGCAGCATCTTCTTCACACGACTATTTCTCGCAACCGCAACACCGCGCACGCAAGCCCCCTTACGGGCCGCTGCCTCCTCTACCGCCCATGCCAGAGTCCAAAACGGCGCCTCCGGCACCTCTCTCAGCATCAATCGGAGCGCGAGGACTCAGCTTGCTCTTCCATCCTCCTTCTCCTTCGTCGCTTAAACATGCCACCACATCTATTCCTCCACCCCATGGTCCGTCAGAGCCATCAGAGAGCTCTGAATCCTCAGAATCACCCGGGGCGTCGCGGCCCACAACTCCCACACCGATCCGGTACCACACGCCCCTGATTTACACGCCCCCGCGCTCGAGCTCCCTCCCTGGGCGCTATAGGCACGTGCAGCCGGCCCAGCTACAGCCGCCGGTTCAGCTACAGCCACCAATCGGTTTACCAGAGCCGACCACCCCGCCCAGCCCGCCCAGGATAGTCGTCACGCCGTCGAAGCTGAGGAAGAAGTCAGGACAGATCTATCGTTTACGGTCAAGAAACCGGCTTGTGCTTCCTCCAGCGGCAGCGGCGTCTGCAGACGGACAGGTGTTGGCCTGCGATAGCTCGGCTGAGGCGTACAAGCATGTCCCGTCCTCCACAACTTGCGTTGAGACGCATCGAGGGGAGGACGTCAACGGCCGGCTCGAAACACCACTCCAGGCGCGGCACCCGAGCCATTACCTAGGTCTTGACGACCGACCGGTACCCGCTCTCCGGGCGGTCACGACGCCGACTCGTCGCCGCACACTGCTTGATCCTGATGAGGGGTGGTTCTGCCGCTCTCCATCTGCAGCGAGCACTGCCACAACCACATCAGCCACGGCCTCGCAGTGCAGTAATCACACAGCTGTCGGCTCATTCACAAGACGGGAGGGCAGCGATGCGCAGAGGGTAATGAGCCGCATGCTAAACGGAGAGGAGAGGTTCAGCGAGGAAAATGTTGGTGCCGGGAGTGAAGTCAAGGAACCAGGGTGGGTGACGAAGCTCTTCCGCCGGCCATCTACCCCCCGACCGCGAACTCCCTCAATAATCTCTGTTATCAACTCACCTCGCCGCCACTCGCCTCGTCCCCCTTCTTCTCCGCTCAAGCTCAAGTCTGAACCCAGTACGCCCTCGAGACTAAAAGCTTCACTCTCGAAGGCGAAGGGCGTGCGTCTCTCGTCATATCGCTCAAGGACGCCTATTCCCGACCTCTCTGCTCCGTTCGCTCCTCAGATTCAGCGAGGCAATGAACGGCCCGAGACACCCGTTGTGGTCGCACCTCCTGGTCGGAGGCTGAAGACCTCCCGCTCCAAGGCGAGCCTGAGGTCACTGTTCAACCTCTGGACCACCGAAGGCGATGCCGAACCCCAAGGGTCCTGGTGCACCGAATGCGGGGACAGATGTACCCGCCACTCACCGTCCACGCAGGACCCATTCGCCAACCTCTCCGCGCCGACATCGATCCCAGCTTCGCCGCTAGCTGGTCTGCCGTCTACGGCTGGTGCTGTAAATTTACACCAATTGACGGCTATGCGTAGGCTGTCCCTCCGAGAAACAGCGCCATGGGGCACGCAGCGCTCGCTTGACGGCGGAGTTGCTGCAGAGTCAGTCAAGGAGGCGCAGTTTGGTTCGGTTCGACAGAGAGCGAGGAGTAACTCCTCTGCTACGGCTAGGACGTACCCGCCCTATCCCCCGCCCTATCCATCGGGACACGCCCACTCACTGTCCTACCCTCCCGACCCGAGACGCCGGTCCGTATCCCTCAACTTGTCCCGGCATCGCTCGAAAGATTCAGGGACGAAGGAGGGCGCGGCGACGCTGTGTTTCCGTGGCTATCGCGTTGGGCCTATTGCTGAGCAGGGGGAGGATAGCGAGGACAGTGAGGAGCATGCCGCGGACTCGATGAACACGCAACACGCATACACCTTCCCCCGCCCCGTCACTGCTCGAGACGCGACGCTGGCGTCGAGTGGGACGAGCAGAGCTAGCGAGGCGACGGCATACTACACCTGCGAGGGGTATAGTCCTGCCACTTCAGAACACACCGGCCACACCAAGTCCAACTCACAGGGCTCGGGCTTCTCCCAGCAGACGGCATACTCGCACAACTCGTCGGGACACTCGGCGTACTCGCAGTATTCGTACCCTGGCTCTCTGCCTGAGTCTCTCCCACCCCTGCCATCCCGTCCGGCGTCTGGTGAAGCGTATACTTCTATCCGGTCTCGCTCTGGCTCCGAGTCCGTGACTCACCACACTGATGGCGTCGGCGAGGTACATCAGCCTTTGGAATGGACGCTCGAGCCCGACCGGAACACTAAGGAGGCGGAGTCGGAGGTCTCCCGCTGGTCGGACAGTGACTGAGCTCCGCCCCCTACGCACAGTCAGTCAGCATTAGAGACAGTCAGTAGTCACAGCACAGTCAGTGAGGAGCTGAAAAAACCAAGACCGTAATGCATTCCATATCCTATTATCTCTATCTGGCCCAGCCAGCCAAGGAATGCATCAGCTACAGATTCAGTGATGAGCGAGGGAAGTTTCACGAGCGTAACCGCAGAGATTCGAGTTCGGCTGTCTTCCCTCTGTCCGCATACAAGTCACAGCGCACGTATAATTATGCGCCGCCAATCATGCCGCACTCTGGAAAACGCAAGGGATGGCGAAAACCCCCCGCTCCGCAGCGCTCGTGCTGTACCACCACCCCGCCCATCCGCCCGCAAGCTTGCGAGACAACTACACCACACCACACCAGTCTAAACGAGTCCATCATAGAGCGAGAGAGCCTGCACGATAGTCGGGTCCTGCTTGGATCCCTCCTTGAACTCGTCAAACGTGAGGCGGTGGTCCTTGTTCAGGTCCATGTTGCGGAAGATCTTGTCGACGCGCTTCTCGGGCGTGTCCTCGTCTTCTGGGAGCGCGACCATCTGGCCCGTCATCTTGTATATGCTGCGGACGATTTGGAGCATCTCGTCGTATGTGATGAAGCCGTCCTGGTTGATGTCGTAGAGCTGGAACGCCCCTGTTAAGGTGTTAGCTACTAGCTACTGAGGAGCCCAGAATAGCTAGGAAACTGGGGCTGCTTACACTTCAGCTTCTCGTCCAGACGTCCACGCGACGTCACTGAGAGTGCGCAGATGAACTCCTTGAACTCGATTGTGCCCGACTTGTCCTCGTCGAAGACCTGGATGTTAGCGCACGTCCATAGGCGTTCACGCAGCCACGCCGTGCCGCCGGATCACTCCTTTCGGCTCCGAGATCCAGCTCGAGCTTGGGTGATTGGCAGAACACAGACGCATCCTGATAAGCGACATCCCAGCGCCGCTCAACTGAGCCGCACAAGATCACGCCGCCCTGAACATCCGCTTGGCCGCATCTCAACGTCCACTCGAGACGAAACTCACATTGAAGACATAGTCTGCAAACTGGCTCGGGTCTCCGAACGGGAAGAACTGGCGGTAGATCTTCTTAAACTCGTCCTTGTTCAGCTGGCCCGACGGGCAGTCCTTCAGGAAGCCCTTGTACTGAATGTCAGTATGCCAGCTCTTCCTATCGCCACGCCGTCGCTGGGCAGTCGGGGGCGCTCACCCATTGCTGAAGTTCCTGGATGTCAGCTCTTGCTCAATATCGCTTATCAGAGAATATGGGGGCGGTTTACTCAGCGCCAAGACCACGACCATGGAGTGGGGGAGGGACTAGGAGACTAACCTTCTTGTCGACTGCCGTCAGCTCTGCCCGAAGAGGTATAACGCACAGTAGGTGTTCTTCTGGAGCTCGGCGAGCTCGTCCGCCGACAGCTTGGACTGCGACTTGCCCATCGTTCAAGATTGATTGCTCGTGTGAGGCGGTGCTAGGTGTCGGAGCTACGCTGGAGTAAATCGGAGCGGAGCAGTAGCTGGCGCAAGAGTCAGGTAACCGTCGAGCAATTGGCTTTGGCAGCTGGCTGTCAGCGGATCAGTGCAGACGAGCAGACGAGCAGGCGAGATTGAAAGCGCCGGCGCCGCTACCGAGATGACGCCGACCCGGCGCGGGCGCGCGGGGGATGTAAACAAATATCTCTCGCGTGCGCTCAGGCCGCCGGTGGCGCGCGCATGAAACAGCAGCATTGACATGAATTGCGGAATCACTGGACGGGGCCTCGAATGCACACACACTCACTCACTTGGAAAGTATTGCAGGTCGTCAAGAAAGTGGGAGATGCAGCAAGGTATGCAATTGGGAGTGTCTTGTTGAGTGTGAGAGAGAGGAGTGGGCACAGATTGCAGTGCAATGTAATGTAATCAAGGCGGGGCCAAGGTCCGGATTGTAAGAGGGGTCGACTGACTGCTGGGACGACGTGGTGCCAAGAGAAATGCTGGGCAGTGGACTGGGACGAGGGGCCATGACGCAAACGCCCGCGACCGAATGCCAACCAGACCAGACCACATGGCGGGACCAATATCCCTCATGTCCTTCTCCCTGCGCACCACTCTGACCACGCCTCACCGCCTCCTTCGCACATGTGCATGTGCATCTGCTGGAATCGGCACTACAATAGCGCATGCATACATGTCCATCACCACCGACTTGTTACACGTACACAGTTACAGCAGCGATTCACCAAGGGCGGCTCGGGCCAGCGAGCATCCTACCGCGACAGTCTGCTCTGCCGAAATCTCGTCGGCCAGAGTGGGGTTGACCTCCTGTGCGGACGTCAGCCATGCAGCCCAGCTTATCGCATGCCTCGATGCAGGCAGGAAGCGATTTAGTGTCAGTCAGTCGCGCCTGCGCCACGGACATGCGGATAGAAGAACGACTAAATGAAAAGCCAAGGATGGGGCCTGAAAAGCGGTGCAATCGGCCCGCAGGCTGGATCTTGGGCATAGATCCCCTTTGCTTGGCAGCGGCGGGCGGGCACACATTGAAACCAATCGCCAAAATCACTCACCATAACGTCGACCGCGACCAGATTGCCTGTCTCAGCAATCGCCTCGACAATGTAGTGGCCTGTGTATGCGTCAGCCTCCGGTGCCGTTCATTGAGACAACCCCACTGTCAGCCAGGGCACAGATGCCGTTCTGCCTGATAACGCCCATACGGCCTTCTCCGGTCGGCGCTTAGCCAGACGCCAGCTGGCTAGCTGCCTGCCGCACGCGTGCCTCCGCATCGCGACCGCACATCACGTGATACTCACCTTCGCGGAATGTGAGTCCGCCTCGGACGGGCGTGCCGGTGCTGGGCGCGACAGTGGGGTCGAGCGCGTCGACGTCGAAGGACAAGTGGATCGGACGCGCCGCTCCGACATGAGCGAGCGCCATGTCCACAATCTTGCCAATGCCGTGACGGTCCACGTCGTGCATGGTGAACACCTTGATGCCCAGCGACTTCAGGATGTGCTTCTCTCCCGCATCGATGTCGCGCAGTCCGATGTACACCCTGCCTGTCAGCCCTAGCGAACAGTCAGTACTCACAGATCCTCCGGGCGCAGGCACGGCTGCAGCCAGATGTTGAATGGCGGGATGTCCGTTCCCTCCAGACCGAGGAGGAAGGAGATCGGACATCCGTGCAGGTTACCAGAGTCAGTTGTCAGGGGCGTGTTGATGTCGGCGTGGGCGTCGACCTGTCTGTCAGCTTGTCCCTCATTGTCTTCCTCACCCAGATCACAGCAGCGTCGGGGTACTGGCTCTTGGTGCCGGCCACTGTTCCCATTGCCTGGAGTCAGCTCGGACCGCGCCCTTTTCGGCTCACGAGAGAGTGATCGCCGCCAAGCGTAAGCGGCAGCTTGCCCTGGGATGCTACGCGTGCGACGTCATCGGCGAGTCGCTCATTGACAGCCGACACCGAGACGGGCTTGCGAAGCTTGCCAATGTTCTTGTCCTCCTCCTCCGTCTTGCTAGTGAGAGATGCAATCTCCGCCTCCAGTTCGAGGTCGTGCTCGACCTTCCAGCCCAGCTTCTCGAGCTGCGCCGGCAGACCGGCCTTGATCAGTGCGCCCGGACCCTGGTCAACGCCCGCGCGCGGCTGTCCTCCGGAGAAAGC
Organism: Trichosporon sp. DN520; assembly: GCA_030347605.1. Taxonomy (NCBI): domain Eukaryota; kingdom Fungi; phylum Basidiomycota; class Tremellomycetes; order Trichosporonales; family Trichosporonaceae; genus Trichosporon; species Trichosporon sp. DN520. The sequence continues at coordinate 910,684 of JASJUY010000007.1, forward strand.
ATACGAGAGGATCTGCTGTCAGCGATTGGTCAGAACAGATCAAGCTGAGGGCCCGGGGAAGGTGACGCCGGCCCAAGGTGCCATTATTTGGACATCGCGATGTGAGTCCAAAGAAGTCATCAACCCTACGCACCTCAACAGTTGCTGGCTCAGCAAGGAAGCGGTAGTTGTAGTTCGGCTCTGGCTCGGTCTCTTTTAACGGCTTGAGGAAGTACTTGTCGCGGGTGGTGTGCGAACGAGTCGCGCCGAGTGCGCCCACCGAGCTCCGGAGCGTGGTGACGCGGTGGGCCGAGCGAAGGGGGCGGAGTGCGTGGGAGATGCCGCGGAACGACATGACCGAGATGCTAGTGATGGATGTGGTGATGGTGATGTTGAAAGACAAAGAAGAGAAGCTGCGCTCGACGTTGCTATCGCGCTATCTCTATCGAAGCGAGCGACTCAGCGGCCACCGCAGCGCGATCCGCGGGATCCCGGCACATACCAGGCCGCAGAAGGGGAGGTAGCCGCCGCCACTGTGGGGGCCCCTGATCGTTTACCGGAACTCGGACCTGAATCCTGACCCTTCTTTTCCTGTACCCGTGACTTCTCGACTCCAGATCGGGATCTGTCAGCTGTCAGGCGCTGGGCCAAGGTCCGAAGCTCAAGAAAGAAGCACAGGAGCGAAGCTCGGAGCACAGATGTATCGGGCTCTGTTGGAGTGATAACCGGAGAAGCACGTTCCAATGTCTACGACGCCGGTGACAAGACAGGCCATTCGCTGATCGCAGAATTACTTCAATTCGGGTCATCGATATCGGGTTCCAACCCAAAGTTCGGGCCATGCTATCTCTGCACCCTGGCCTGACTCTCACATGTCATTGTCGTCTCGCCTCTCGGATGTCCCTTTCGTCGCACGAAGCACAATAACAAAGAGGTCGCCGTTGACTTGCATCTCGACGGTCGTGGTGTATACAGGGCAGCTGATGCTAGCATTACGGATTCAGAGCTGTTCTTCTTTGTCCCTCATGTTGGGGTAGAGGAAAGAAGCCGAGAAGGAGATCGCCATGTGTCACACATCGCCATCTGTATGAGATTTATGTGATCACGCTGCCCAATCCGTTCGAAGAGTGTCTACGCGGATGACCAGAGCTGACTGACTCTGTCTGGACTCGTTCGATCGCAGGAAGGGCGGATGGAAGCAAGATACTGATTATCGGGCATGCTTAGCGGGTCGTCACAGTCTACGAAGAGCTAATCTCAGTCTATTGGGGCGGCTTTGTTGTGGTGAACTCTTGTGAGCCCTCCATACTCAGCGGCGCGACTGTCGCTTAGAACAAAAGCCACTCGAACGATTTCATCGGCCTCGAAGCAGTCTCCATTGACAGGTAGCGAGTGATCATAGTCAGTGCACCTCCGAACACTCAGAAAGTCAACATTACATCAAACAGTGTCAAGCTCAACATTGCATGGCTGTCAGGGTCAGCGTAATCGGCTCAGAGCCTTTACTTCAGCGAATGTCAGAAAGCGCCGTTCCGCAATTTCTCCTCCACAATGCCAATGCTACTCAAACCCTTGTGGGAGCTTTTGGTAACGGTCATCTATTGCATTGTACACGGAGATTCACAGCCGCGAAAGCAGTCCAGTTGCAGGATACAGGATTCGATTTGACACAGCACAGGCGTGTATGGGGGCTGGTAAGCGTAACCGGATCTCTTCTATCGGCCAGCCGACGGATGCCGTACCCATTGCTACACGCATGCTGTCTCGCCACAATAGTTGCTTCTTTTGTTGATTTGATGGATGAAACGTGTATTGTACGGATCAGACGTTGCTCGCCGTCTGGGTACGACGGAAGAGCTTGAAGAGGGCACCGAGGCCGTTGAACTCGGCCTTGGCGTTGGCGAAGTTGATGTCGGCATTGTTGCGCTTGAAGTTCCAGACCAGCTTCCAAAGCACGAGGCCGCCCACGAGCTGCAGGATCCAGCCAATCGACGAGAAGACGCCGAAGATGCCCGGGAGGATGTGACCGCCGATGAAGCTCGCGATGGTGTTGTACAGTCCGGCCGATCCCGTGTCTGCCGTTAGCTACAGATTAAGAGTCACATAGCTACTCACAAGGGGCACCGATGGTCATGTACAGGCTGAAAATCAGGTGGAAACCGCCAAAGATGAAGTAGGTGTAGAACAGGATGGCAGCGCCGCGCTTGTTCACTCTCCGCCATCCATTGTAGATCGGGTAGTACCAGAGGACGAACGAGAAGATGGAGATGAAGACGAGGAACCCGAGCGAAGCCGAGAGGCCGGCACTGTGATAGCGGTCAGTCCATGTCCGTCGCCGCTGCGTGAGGCCACTTACATTCCCCCATTCTCACCCGACGTCAGCAGGAAGAGGCATCCGAGGAAGTTGAAGATGAGGGTAGCAAAGAGCTCGAGCCAGTAGTAGTACAGCAGCTTCGCGTGCTTCTGGTACTCTGCCGGAACGAACTCGAGCGAGTGCACAACTAGCGGCATGACTGTCTCTGTCAGTTGCACTGCTTCCCTTGCGTACAGCTGCGCAAGCATCGATACTCACATGGCGGCCAGTTAGCGCGGTACTGCGCGACTTCCTGCTCCCTCTGCTGAAGATTCCGCTCACGCTCCTCCAGCTCACGCTGCTTCTGCTCGAGCTCACGTGCTCGGCGGTCATGGTCGGCGACGTAAGACTGGATGTTCTCAACGCCACCAGTCGGCGTCCCCGTCGACTCGAGGCTGAATGCCGAGGCATTGGACTGCTGGCCGAACCCAGTGTTGCTATCCGCAAACGGGTTGGCATCAAGTGCTTGGCCGTAGCCTGTGGTATGGTCAGCGTCTGATCAGTGTCTGGCGTCGGGGCCCTTCATTAATATCGTGGGGCAGGTGGACTCGTAGGCGTGCAATTCAGGCAATGTTTTCGAGGACGGGGCAATGATGGGCAGGTGGCGAGGAAGCAAACACTCGCTGCAGGTCGGTCGAGATGCTTGCTTCCCACTCTCACATCGCCCTCCGAACGCCGAGGGCCTGACACTCACTCATGTTGGCGGGTGACCTCTGCTGGACAGGATGTAATGTTGTTGTTGTTGAATCGTGAAGGCGCAGTCGGGCACCGCTTGGCAAGGGACACGCACTGGACTGGGACTAGGGAACCACGGTGCGGTGGCAGGACCGGTTAGGGATTCCTCGTCGCTCGCACGGCTGACGCGGTGATCAGCACGGTCTCACGCGCTTATCACTGACATGCCGTCCCCATGTGTCACGTCTCAGAATTCACACGTGTAAAGTCCTACCGCAGCGGCCGGTGGAGGTCTGGCGTAATGTCGAGAGGCCGACTGACTTTCTGAGCTGCTGGACCACCATTCACAGACAACAGCGTTGGCAAGCAAACAGCATGCTTAACAGCACCAGATTAGGAGTCAGGAGAGCGCTCTTGAGCACAAGTGTTACTCCACTTCGGGGCGGCTTCCGGTTTCAATCGACATCTGCCACAACCACTAAGGACGGCTGGGAGCTAGTAGTCGGTCTCGAGATCCACGCACAGCTCAAGACGGGCCGGAAACTGTTTTCTGGTGAGTGCTGGAGGTATGCATGTGACGTTGGCTGACCTTAGTTGCCGAGACTTCCTATGAAGACCCTCCGAACACCCATGTCGAGCTCTTCGACAGCGCCTTCCCCGGCACGCTGCCGGTGAGTGATGGGAAGCTGGTTTTGTCGACCGCGAAGCTGATCTCATCAGGTCATCGACCCAGAAGCCGTGAAGCTGTCAATAATGACTGCACTTGCTCTGAAGTGCGAGATTGTGAGCTTGTCTCTCCTGAGCCCATCTTACGCTAGAACCCACGGAGTACGTTCGACCGGAAGCACTACTTCTACCACGACATCCCGCCAAGCTACCAGATCACGCAACACTACAGTATGTTCGACCACCCGTTGATGAACTGACGCTCCAGACCCGTTAGCGCGGAAAGGTAGCTTAGACTTTGCTCCGGGTGACCAGGGCGTCGAGCGCGAGTTCTCAGTCGGCATCCATCAGCTGCAGATCGAGCAAGTAAGCTCCGGTGCCAGATCATAGAGCTAACCGCAGGATACGGCAAAGTCAATGACAGTGGCGGGCGAGACGCTTGTTGACTTGAATCGCGCGGGAACGGGTCTCATGGAGATCGTGACAGAGCCGCATATGCGGTAAGCTGCTATGCGCTGACGTCTGAGCTGACAGACAGATCAGCAGAAGAAGCGGGCGCATTCGTGCGCAAGCTGCAGGGCATTTTGCGGCGGATTGGATCTGGTGATGGCGATATGGAGAAGGTGTGTTGGGTTCCTGGGAATACCAGTTGACCTCCAGGGCAATTTACGCGTTGACGCCAACGTCTCAGTACGCCGGCCAGGCGAGCCATTCAACACCCGCTGCGAGATCAAGAATGTGAACTCTGTCCGCTTCTTGCAGCAGGCGATCGGTAAGTCCAAATAGGATGACACAGCTGACTCGATCGTAGAGGCCGAGCGGCGGCGGCACATTGAGCACTACGAGTCCAATCCGGGAGTGCCGCTTCGACAGGAGACGCGAGGCCTGAACGAGCTCACGGGCGAGACCTTCTCCCTCCGCTCGAAGGAGGAAGCCGAAGACTACCGCTACATGCCGGATCACAATCTGCCTGCGCTCGCGATCCGACCCGTAAGCTTTCTGGGCTCTCATCAAGCTGACGCCAGGGGTTCCTCGAGAAGCTGCGCGAGACCGTGCCGGAGATGCCATGGGAAACGGCCACCCGGCTGCAGTCTGACTATGGCCTCACGCGGCGAGACGTCGACACGCTCCTGAGCTTGGACGAGTACGGCGGTGCTGGTGTGGCCTACTTCGAGGCCGTTGCCCCGAGTACGGACCCGAAACTCGGCAAGAAGGCGTGTAACTGGTGAGGCCCATATGTTCTCGATTGGAAGTTGCGAGCTGACATCCAGGGTGACCCACGAGCTGCTTGGCCAGCTTACGAAGTCGGGGCGCGGGTGGACGCCGGACGTGGTTCCTGCGGCATTGATGCGCGAACTTGTGCTTGCCGTCGAGGGAGGGAAGCTGACGGGCTCGACGGGGCGGAGCGTACTTCGACATGTCGTGGAGAATGGAGCCGGAACGGGGTCATTGGACGCACTGCTGAAGCAGCTTGGCATCCAGCCATCCACCGCCGATGACCTGAAGGGACTCTGCGAGGCAGTGATCCAGAAGCTGCCCAAGGAGGCGGAGAAGGTGCGCCAGGGCAACGACAAGGTCGTCATGCGCCTGGTTGGTCAGGTGATGAAGGACTCCCGAGGCGCGGCGGATGCTCAGGCCGCGCGAGCGCTGCTCCTCGAGCTCATCAGGAAGTAAGTGAGAGCCGCTGCAGCGACGAGGTTGCCACTCAGAAGACGATAGACTAGCAATTAGACACACCATGCCACAGCATTACTCCAGACACCAAAGCACTGCATACTCTAGCGCCTAGACCTTGTTACTAGCCACAGCGACGAGGACGCACACGTCGTCGATCTTGCCACCAGGCCACTTCTTGCCGTTCTTCTTTGCCTCGAGCTCGAACGGCGTCTTCCATCCCTTCCCTCCTTCCTCCTTGCCTGTCCGTGTCATTGCGTTCCGGCTAGCAGCGACAAGGACGTCGGCGAGTAATCGCGCGTGCTCGTGCGCCCGCTCCTCAGCCGTCAGGTGGATGTTAGCCTCGGAGCGGAGCAGGTCTCCGATCGCATTGTGCAGCTGCGTCAGGTGCTCGATGGGGAGGTTGTCGGAGAGGCCGTCGGACTGGGTTGTCAGCTCCATGTCAAGGTCACGATGCGTCAGCTGAACTCCATCGACGTAGGATTGGGAACGGCCTGGAGCCCTGTAGTCCCGTAAGCTCGAGTCCCCACTCACATAGAGAATCATGACATCGCCCGCTCCCAGCTTGACCTCAAACTTTTCGCCCTGCTCTGGCCGGTCCATGATGACGCCCTGGCCGCGGAGCTTTGGCGGGATTTTGCTCAGCTGCAAGGGACAGTTGAAGTAGTGCGTTTGCGGCGAGGAGTGGAACGCGCTGTCGTCTCGTCGGATGACGCTGAAGCCAGAGTCGCCGAGGCTGCTGTCAGCGGCTTGCTCCCAGGATACATGTAGCCGACGAGCGAAGTGCCATGGACCACCACACTCGCTGTTTATCTGTTGACTGTCTCGCTACCCAACAGTGACTCCGCAGTCTTCGTACTCACTTGACTCCTCGAGCATTTCCATCCTCGGCCAGATTCCAAGCACACGCCGTAGCGCTTCCAGCCTCGACATACTTGTCCGCCTCGACTGCAGCGTACGCCTTGCGCAGAGCGTCCCACGGCGCAATACTCGGCTGCGCCTGCGCCGCCTTGGCGTAGTGATACATGAGTGCTTGCGAGTAGAGTGACGGGTCGTACTCTGGTGCCCAACCTCCAACGCCATCTGAAAGGGCAATGTGCGTCTGACGTCAGCTGACCACTCGTTATCCAGCTGAGCTCCAGCATTCGGTGCGATAGGCAGCACGGTGCACGGCAAGGCTCGGACTGATGGTAGCCCACAGCCGCTGCACTCCGCTATCTCGGCGCTCGGCGCCATCGAACCCTCGGAGCTCTTGAACCCCGCCCGCCGCTTACCGCTCGCCGCTCGCCGTCCTCGCGGATACTCACAAAGTTGCCCCCATCCACGACCGCAAAGAAGTCCTCCCCCGCGCCCCACTTGCGCACCTGCCACGCTGTGTCTATTCCCCACCCGCCGTCCGAGAGGTCCTCCTTGCCCTCTTCTATTGGTGTTTCGCGCAATTCTCCCCGGCCAGCAGGCAGGCTCTTCATCAGGTCGACCCAGCGGCCGAGCGGCGTCTTCTGGCCTGCGAAGCCGGCGCTGGCCGGCTTGTATGTTGGCGGAACGAAGGGCGGGGATTGCTTCGCGGCGTACGACAGACCGAGAGCGTAGGTCAGCGCCGGCTGGCCCGTTACGGGGTGGATGCTCCGGAGGAGGGCGGACACACGCATGGCTGAGGAGCTGGGGTGGATTGATGACGACGAGCGAGCGAGCGGCGGGGTTCTCGAATATTTGGTCCGGACGGAGCGGTGGAGGGCTAGAGTGATTCTAGGAGCGAGGGCTGGCTACGCAGGAGAGGAGATTCCGCGACGCCGTGCCTGGCTCGGCGATCTGCGCCCTCATGCAGCTCGTGCTGCTCGTGCATGATACCGTACAGATGACCGTGCTCCGTCCGTCCCAACCGACCCGTGCGAGCCAGCGCCACCCGGCCGGCTGTCTGAAAGATTGTTAAACAACTGATACATATCACGTATATAACGGATTTCAATTATAGTGTCTTGCTTTGCGACTGGTGGTGTCACGGAAGACCTGCTCCCGCCCGAGCCTCATACTCCCTACACTAGCACTGTTGTGCCAGTAGTGCGCGCTGCACCCGCAGCGCAGCGCCAGTACTGCACGTGCTCCTCCTCTGTTGCGCCGACAGCGTCGGTCCAGCGCTTGCTGAGCGCACGCATCACGTCGCCGTGAGACGCTCCCGGCAGCGCGCTCTTTGCCAGCGCCATGTTGTTCTTCAGGTACACCTGGAATGGCGACGTCTGTGTTTGGAACCGCGGGACGAGCCGCCCCTTGCAGCTCCCGCATACCTGCTTCGTCGGGTCGATGCTCTTGCTGTGCCGTCGGTAGATTTTGCCACACACGGCATTGCTGCACTCCCACTCGTACTTGTACTCGATCTCGTACGAGTGGCGGGTCGTCACCTCGATGTCAGGCCGATAACGCATCACTTTCGCGCCCCAGCTCTTGAACACCCGCCCGTGGGGCGACTTATGCTCGTTACTGATGATCCAGCACGCCAGGTGGCACATCTCGTGAGCCAGCGTGCTGACGATCTGGCTCTCTCCAGTGCACACCTTGTCGCTGAGCTTGATCTTGTAGCTGTATTGCCCAGTGCTCCGGTTCCGTGACTTGTGGGCCGTTCCGGCGGTCGTCAACAGTCGGTTGTTCCACTCGACGAAAGCCCCTGCGCCTGTAGCGCCGAGTCGGGAATCGAATACTTTGGCGTCGAGCTCTGCGAAGAGGTTGTTCGCAATGGTCTCACGCCGACTCAGCCACTCCTTCTTGGACCACTGCGTTGAGCTGCGCCTCGGCGGAGGAACAATCTTCTCTCGAGGTGCCGTGATGGCCTCGTCGTCACTGTCATCCAGGTTGAGCTCGCCGATGTCCGGCAAAGCTAGAGGTCCCGGTGTCGGAGAGTAGCGAATCACACCGGCGTCTTCGTCCTCGTCCTCGTCCTCCGAGTCCATCAGATCGATCGGCGAATTGCGCGAACCGCGCATGTCGATGCAGTTCACTTCTCCCTCATCGCTGATCTCGTCGTCATCGACAATAAAGTCTTTGAGCGACCCAAATGTATCGTCCCCTGCCTCAGCGTACGTGTCTTCCTCTTCCCCGTGTGCATCCAGATCGAGCAGTCTCTGCAGTGCTGCTGGTGTTCCCATCAGACGGTTGCGCCGAGCAGGTGCCTGGGGCGTTTGTGGCTCGGTCCGCGTGCCGATCGGAGAGCTGTCGTCGCTGTAAATGAGACTCCGCGGGTTAGTCTTGGGCGCTGGCGCCTCATCGTCGGAATCCAGGATCCGGCGTCGCCGCACCGAACGGGGCGCTTGGGGAATCCAATCGTCAGAGTCGGACACCTCATTGATCTCCTGCACCGGTGTTCCTGGAACGCTGGGCACGGTGGTCGGCGGGGAAGATGAAGATGAGGTAGAAGAAGCAGGGCCGCTGTGCCGTTAGTTGACTTGTCGATCAGGATATCCCACCTCATGACCTCAGCGAACCCATTGCTAGCAGCGCGTGGCGTACGCGGGGGATCCATCAGCTCGATCGAGTTGTGAGCGTTCCTGTTTGTGATGATTGATAGCCCGTCACTGATGGGTCAGATCACCACCCGCGGACTGGGAGCGGGACAATCAGTACTCACAAGTCCAGTGTCAAATCGACGGCGTCGGCGTCTCCTTCTGACCCGTACCCAGCATCACTATCTGGCACGCCGTCTTCTTCACCCTCGGTGTCTCCAGTGTAGGCGTCCAGGACATCCGTGTACGACGCTTCCGCTCGGCAAAGCACACCCTTGACGCTGAGAGCAGAGACGAAGCTACTCTCGCTGCCGCTTCGTGGCAGTCCGCGGACAAACGATCGGGGGCGATAAGCCTGTGAAGGTGGAGTCCCCGCAGTCGGCGCGGCGGAGCGGTTACCCTCCCCCGGTCGCATAATGTGGACGGCAACTGTCGGCTCCTCCGCCTCTGCCAGTGTCTCAAGGCCCTCGGCGGCATCGATGTTCGCAACCTTCTCCAGTTCAGCAGCGTCGAAGAAGTCTAACCCGTTCAGACTGATCTGCCTCCCCGGCCGGTCGACTTTGCCGGGGCTATCGTCTTCCACATAGAGCGTGTCCCGATGGTAGAGGGTCTCGCGAGAGTTTGCAACACTCCATGTCGGTGACGAGGAAGATGTGCTAGAGGCGAGAGCGCTCTTCAACGGCGTCGACGCAAACGATTTAGCGCGCAGCGGTGTGCTTGTCCGAGAAAAGTCGAGTCGTGGGAGATCTTTGGGATGTCAGTACGCCCGTACCTCCGCCATGAAAGCTTGAGAAGGAATGTTTACAAGTGAACTAACCTCGTCGCGACGGTGACGGCGAGCCCCTGCCATGTCTACGGGCCGGCTTATGGATGTGCACCTGTACTTCTTCACCCTCAGACGCATCATATGGGACGCTCCACCGCTTGGCCTCCGGTGTACCCGTGGCAGGGACGTTCATGGCAGGGCTCTCAACCTCGAGCTCTTGTTTGGAGGCGGGTTTGCCGCTGAGGTCGGAGGCGCTCGAAGACGAAGGCGCAGTGGAGATCGCTGGCGTCTGAACGCTCTTGCGTTGGGCGTGCCGAGTGCGCGTGAGGCGGGCGCGAGTCCTGCTGCTGCTGCTGGTATGTGATGATGAGGTTGTTGGCGGTGAAGAGTCTGCGGAAGAGATGGAGACGACCGGAGACGAGTTGTCAGATGGAGGATCGGCGTTGACGAAAGAGACGGCGAGACCCTTCTGCCGTCGTTTGGCAGAGGCAGGGATGGTCATCGTTTACGTTGTGAGAGCCTCTACCGAAATATAGGACTCGGGCGGTGAAGCCAATGCTAGCAGGCAAGCGAGCAGAGTGCTCGAAGCTTGCGAGCGAGCGCAGCCTGCCGGACTCGAGGGAAGGCGGAGAACAGGGTTCAGCGATGGGGAAGGGGGGAGCGTAACTATGGAGAGCGCGAGGCGATCACGCCGTGCGGGTCACAGAAAGCCGAGTCGCGAGGAGTCGAGAGAGAAGATTGAAGACAGGTAATGTAAGCAAGGGAGAGAGCCGAAAGGGAGAGGGAGAGGGAGAAGGAGAGGGCGAGGGTGATGCAAGGGGCCCGGCAAGACAAACGTAAGCGGTCTGGGGACGGGGCAGGGATGCCGAGATTGTGGTGAGGGTCGACGTTCCAGCAGTGGAAGTTGAGAGAATCTCGCTGTCGCGGAGAAGAGGACCGTTGTGTCAGAGTTAGGTGCGGACGTGCAAGCGGTAAGAGGAGGGATGAAGATGTTGAGAGGGGAAGGTACCGTAGTGTAGTGTCGTAGCAGAGCCGCAGTCGAGAGATTGTGAGAGCCGTGAAGCACAGCGCAGACCAGGCGGTAATGTGCTAGGACTAGATGTTTGACATGATCAAGCAAGTAGGAGTGGTTGGTCGATTGCTCCGTAGCCGTAGCCGTAGCCGTAGCGCTCGTTTGCCAGAGCTTAACTCAAGGCTCTGCAAAATTAAGGAGACGCAGGAGTCGACGAGAGTGGACAGAGTCGATGGACTGTGGACTGTGGGCGTTGGCAGGCCAAGGTAGCCAAGGTTTAGGGAAGAGTAATGTCGCTCAGAGCTCAATGCTCACATAAGCTCGTCATACGGTAGTGGTGTGCTCAGCCGTCCAGCAACATACAGTGCGGCAGCCCAGCCCCGTAGTGCAAGGCAACAACAAATCAAGCGCGATTTGCCTCCGCCCCGCGCGCGCGCTCAAACACAACCTGCAATGTCTCCACGCAGGTGCCTGGCAGGGCCAGGGTCCAAACGACCGTTCCGCTACCCGCGACGAGACAATTCATACTTACATCCGTCAGAACCTGCGAGGCGGTAGGTAAGAGACAGACAGCAGACGCAGACCAGGCGGGAGAGGAGAGGAGAGGCCAGCGAACAGAGCCGGATGCACACTTCGTTGAGGCAGGGGTTAGGTGGAACTCAGAGGCCAAACGGCCCGAGAGGCTGCCCAGCACCAGGAAGAGGGAGGTAGTAAAGATCCATTACCATGCGATGTTAAGAGCATGGCTGCGTAGCGTTCATTCAAAGCGGCACAACAGCAGGCTGCACAATTGAGCGTCGAAGGTTGCAAGAGAATGAATGATGCCAGCTTAGACTGCAAACTAACGTCTGCCGATGTGCACAAGACCTATGCACCTGCTCTTGTGCGTCTCATATTTTCGCTTCCTGTAGCGTGCTTGAGGAATGCAGACATCATTTTAGCCCGGGGAGTCGGAGGACGCAGCGCATTACGCTCCGAAACATGCGATCGTAATCAGTACCTTACACTCCTTGTCCCGGTACACGATGATGGCACACTCGTTCGATTGAAGCTAAGAAGCTCTGATGCCGTGCCCAACGAATGACGAAGCTCTGCGCGAAGGGGCAGCAAAGGGAGGGATCTCGGGCGAACAACGACCACGGGTCACGGTCATTAATCACCATGTGGCTTTTAACTCTCGTGTACAGTCGCCTCGACACCCTCACTGCTCGAAATTTGGGTCCTGCTGAGCCAGGTGGGCTTTGCATTCTGGTGTGCTCAGAAAGGATATCGTCAACGAAGAGCCCGGCGGTCGTTTGTGCGGAGCGCAGGTGGAAGGGTTTCGCGGCCTGTGCCTAGTTCCCGAGCAGTTAACTCCTTATCTTCCAACCCTGAGCTGCCGGTCTGACAACGTGGTCGGGAGCAGGACAGCAGAGGGCTCGGGGGTGGGCAGCGCAAGTGATGTACGTAGACCCAGCCTGAGCCGAGAGACATACTTAAGGGGGCCGGGGATAGGAACGAAGGAAAGGAAGATTGACATGCGCCTTCACGCTGCGGCCTCCCTGAGGGATGACGACAGGGATTGTTTGAGCGCAAGACTGCTCCAGAGGTGTTGAGCTGCAGCTCAAGTGCAAAATAGTGTCAGCTGCACGCCGGGATACTTAGGACATCGACCTTCCGGCTAAGGTACCACACGCGAGGTAGATGTGAGGACAGCGGCCAGACACAGGGCCCGGAAGGCCGGCAGCACGCCCCTAGTCGTCCCCTGCCACCCCTGGCGCCGCTGGCCTTCCGCTGCCCTTTCTTCGCGAAAGAGCTGAGTAGGGCAATTGCCCGTCTCGTTCTCTTTGGAAGCAACGCGATGTTGCCTCTCTCCCACTGTGGGACATTGCAGCTTCTGTCAATTGCAAGGTCACGTTTAGTAGACCCCAAGGGTGCTGACACATTACCAGTTCCCGAAGTTAGGGCCGACAGGGATTGAGTTCTCTGGAGCCCGACTTGGGTCACAGAGCTTGTTCTGCCTTGTCTCATTGCGACTGGTACAGTCGCATACAGTCGCATAAGAGGCGAAATGGCCATGCGGTGGTCAGCAGAGGACAGAGGGAGCGGTCTTCACACAGAGCAGATGTGGGAGCCGCTCAGAGAGGACGGGCCCCGGTCAGCATGCCAATAGCAGCAAGGCACACGAATCCTCGTCTCGCGGGGCGACGAGCAGCATGGCAGGCTGTATCACGCAGCAGGTCGTCGCGCCGCAAACCAAGTAGAATCACAGGACAACGACGAGCGGATGTAGGATGTAGAAGATGACAATTGTTCAAAGAGGCCAGCCACATTCGCCGCCGTCCGTGCGCCGTTGAGACCTTGTGTGATGCGCACATGGAGGGTCCTGCCCATCCAGACATCCCCAGGAAATTGTTGGCCCAGTTTCTGTCATTGAATTGTTGAAGGGTGCGCCCTCTTTCGCGCAGTCCTGTTCGTGTCTGATTCCACGTACATTACCTCGCGGCAGCTTGCCATGCAGAACGCTATCATGCATACCTCAACGTCGTGCGCCGAGCCCGACCCTCGCGAAAGCCCTTCCCACAATGCCACCCTTCCGGATGTCACCTCCATCCGCCGGGGCTGCAGCACCGCATGACGAGCCCTCTGACATCAAGCCCCTCAGCCGCTGGCACCGGGTAGCGCAGTTGTTGACAGTCAACTGCGTTTGTGCGTACTGACAGGCGGAAGGCTGGCGACGTGCGATGCCAAGACATGTCGTATGAGACCCGCTGATGCTTCATGGTTCGAGACACATGCTCAGTGCGTGTTCGTGTACATCACTTCTGAACATCTCCGAGTATTAGCGTCAGGGCACGTGCCATGCACCGTGTTGTTCATCTTTGATTCCGAATCAGCTCCGCTGTTCTGTCTCTTTCCGGGACCGTCGGACGAACTTCAGTGAGGAGTGCTGACCGTAGAGCCGTCCGCCAAAGGATGAGCTGCAAGGGCGATATCAATTCAGTCGCAAGAAGAACGCCCAACTCGGTAGTAGCGGGCATTGACCGAGGCTGGCATCCCAATGCGACCTGGGGCTGTTCGAGGGACGGCAGAATACGAGGCAATGTGGCCTCATCAAACTTTTGGTCGAGGGCGAGAAAGGCGCAAGGCGCGTAGTGAGTCAGTTGTTGCCAGTGAGTCTGGGCCCTCTAAAAGATTAGCAGTAGTGACCGAAACGAACGTGCAGGCCTGCGGTTACGAGAAGAAAGACGAATCACATATCCTGACCCATGACGAGGTCGTTTGACCTTATGCGTGGTCGTTGCGAGGGCGGCCCTCGGCCTCGGCTAGCGACTCCGCTTCCTGCCTGGACAGCATAAGGGCGTACTGCAAGTCTGCGTCCTCCTCCTCGTCATACCCGGATGGCTCGGGGTCGCGAATCATCGCTGTTGTGGACGCCTGTCTATCGGCCTCCTGCTGCGACAACATCAACGCATACTGAAGATCAGCGTCCTCGCTGTCATCGCCGGTCGAAGGGTATCCGGAAGACGGCTGTGGCGCGGGACTCTTCGACTCTTGCTGCGACATCATCAGAGCGTACTCGAGAGCGGCATCGCCGTCCTCCAGGCCCAAGTTCTGCATCGCTGCACGCTGGGCCTCTTCTTCGGTCGTCTGGGGGCGGAAGACTTCGTTTTCCTCCTGAATTTGAGAGTGGCTGTCCACGGCGTCATCGTGCAGGTCGCGCAGGTCTAGCCAGTCAGAAGAGTCTTCTCCAGATTGTCGAGTCGACTCACCGAGCGCTCTAGTACCACGCAGATACCCCTTGCCAGCCCCTCCACCACCATCGTGGTGGCCTCGGTTCCCTCCTTTACGCCCGGCATTCTCTTTACCACTTTGGCGACCCTTGCCAGTTCCAGAGCGCCACGACATCACACTCCTGCCGATAGCAGCGATTACGAGGTCATTGTCGAGCAAAATCTGGTTGGTGTTGTAATAGCGGGCGCGGTACTCATCGCTTTGAGCTACCATCAGATCGCCTGGTCGAAGATGTCCGGGCGGCCTGAAGGAGCGAAGTCGTTCGGGCTGCAATGGTAGCGGATCGAAGACATCCACATGCCCATCGTAGCTGGGGTCAGAAGGTGCATCAGGGATGCGCCACTCACCTTCCTGTCGCTGCGATCCCGCAGGAGTACTCGACGGCTGTAATGCGTCCTTCTGCCGCCTGCCAGCTTCTCATTGGCAAGATCACATCATTGTAAGGCAGGCCATCCCACTCCCAAATGTAAGCATACCCATCGTTGTCGCCGCCAATAATGAAGCCGCCGAATTGAGGTTCGTTCTGAACCCTTCTTGGTTCAGGCTCCGGCGACAGGAGCGGAGAAGCAATACCCGAGGCACTTGCGGAAGCCGATGTGGGGGTTATGATACGCGCAGACATACTCTGCTCGGTTTTGGGTGGCTTGGAGATACTAGGCACAGGCAGAAGATTGGCGTTGAGGGCGGTGAGAGGCGCCCCGGCTGGGGTGCTGTAGAATAGTGTGCGTACCGTCTCCTTGCCGTTGCCATCCAAGGAGATGTCATAACGTGCAAACATGGCATTCTTGCGGTGGTGAATGAGGACCGAAGCAACCAGGCCGTCTCTCATTTCTCTGCACAAGAGTTCTAGCTGGCGAACTCCTCCAAGTTCTCTTTCCGACCCGACATCCACACGGACCTCCTTTGGAGAGGTGGAGACGTCAAACCACAAGCGGAGATCGCCATCTTCGGTGACACCACAAACGACGTCCTTCTCGACATCGCATGCAACCTTGATGATGGCGTCAGGGTGCGCCATCTGCCGGAGACGGACTTCCTCTACACGCTCCACAATGGGCTCTTCAACCGGTTCAGAGGAGAAAACGCAGGTGATCGACGCGGGGATGTCGGTGGCATTCCGCTTTCCGGTCCGCCCGCTGCCAGGGTTGAGCCGCCAGTATTTCACTCGGCCGTCGTCACCACCCGTAACCCACTTCAGGGGATCGACTCCGGTCGACTCTGGCTGGTGAATAGAAATGATGGCGCCTTCGTGCATGTCGTCGATGTTCGAAGTCACATTATCAGACGTGGCCCTTCCCCCGTGTGTGGCGTGTGACCGTGACTGGATCGTAGTGTGGACTGTCAGCCCAGTAACTAGACCCCATAAGATGTGAGTCTGGGAGCGCCGGGGGATGAATATGGCCGACGGCTGGGGTGTAGGGTTCCAGTGAGGACGCAGGTGGAAGTTTGCTGATGTCAGCTAGCGTAAATCGAGGCTACTAACCATCGGGGCCGGGACCCCAGAATCCCTTCGAGACTTTCCCAGTGATGGGATCGCTCTTGACTAGTGCTCCGACTTCCATTCCAGCGCTATAGAGCACGGGAGGAGGGCGTGTTGAAACAGCGATCATGGCCTCGTACTTCTGACGATGCGTGAGCTTCTGACCAGGCGCAGAAGACGATGGGGACGATGAAGCCGCTCCAGAACCAGAGCCGTTGACCATTTTCCCGGGGACGCCACGCGCCCGCGAAGGGTTGAGATGCGGGGGATAAGATAACGACATCGAGTGCACCATCACGACCATAGGCATGTGCACGAGGTTGGGCGCCTTAGAGGCCATCCAACGTCTGCATGTCAGACTAAGCCCCATCAACGACGACTCACTCGATCATTGCCTCGCGGGATAGAGCTTCCTGTTTCCAACCACGGCCACCGACTCCTTTGCAGCTTTGGACAAGAACCCGGACTTCCTCCCTTTCGCGAGCTGAATTAGCCGCGCCATCGTATAGGAAGCGGTTGATGTAGCAGCGGCGCCATACTGCTTCGCTCTCTATCATCTCATTGAGCAGCTTGCATGTGGCCCCAAGCTGTAGAAGGGACCGAGGTGGAAGTCGGACGAGGAGCAAGTGCAGGACGTCCACGGGAAGATCTAAGAGGTAGCTGTAAACGTGATGTCAGCAATCAGGGATAGCACGTTCTTTCGGCCTCGGCCAATAAACTCACCAGTGGCCATCGTCCTTGTCCTCGCCATCGGAGTCCTCCTTGGCTTTGCCCTTCGAGTGAGGGTGTTTCAATCCTTTCTTTGGAGTCTTCTTGCTGCGAGTGGGGCGTGCATTCGCCGCAGAGGAGGGGACGTCGGGGTAGAGGTCATCGTCGGATCTGTACGCGGTCTCGATCGGTGAGTCTAGTGAAGGCTGTCTGTTTTCGATTTCAGAGGAAGGCGATGTGGAACTCATATAAATGGGAAAAGATGGAGCTGGTAGCGAGAGGCACTGATTAGCAGTGCTGCGTTGCGTTGCGTTGAGGGGATGATATCAGACCGAGAGGTAAAGAGGAAAGGAAGAGCAGCGGTCTTCAATCCTGACCGACTTTGACAGCCATGACGCACTTGTCTAATTTGACTCCGCACCGTTGTTATTGCCGACTGGCTCACGAGATCCGGGACCTGGATCACCGATCGTCTAGCCTAGCCCTCAGCTTGTCACAAGAGTACTTCTTTGCACTACACATATGCGCACAACATGGTCGACGAGCCAGAGACCTGCGACATCTGCGCTTCCACGGGGCCGCCAGTTCGACCTGCAAACCCAGCTGACTCATCCGACAGTGGTGACGATCTAGAGTGGATTGCTTGCTCCAAGTGCGACAAATGGCTCCATTCCGTATGCGTAGCTAAATCACCCAAGCACCTCGACCTCACGGTACCGCCGGAACTGAAGGAGAAAATGCAGGCTCTAGGCGATCTAGGGCCATGGTTCGATTGGACCGACCCAGTGTCGAAATGGTGAGTAGAAAGCAATCGTCAAGATCTGACTCCCAGGTATTGCCCCGAATGCATCGTTGAGTCCTCGGAAGTAGTAGGGAAGAAACCACTAGCTACTACTATGAAGCGCCGGAAGCGCAACTCCGGTGCTGCTTCACCGACTAAGAGGGCTAGAATGTCGACCGATGGCAGTCAGGCATCAACCTCCACCGCGAATGACGGCCCGGCTTCCGAGGGCCGTCCAAAACGCAGGGCGGCACTCGATCGCCCCGACTACTGGAACATGCACCACCACAATGCGACGCCGACCAAAGGCTGGATAGATCTCATCAAAGACCCAAAGAAGCATGGCCGCATCATCAAACCGGACAATTTTCCTCGAGTACCTGGTGAACTTCTGCGGCGGTCCTGGCTCGATGGTGAAACAATTGCCGAACTGCCACCAACACTGTTCTATGGCCCAACAAGAGAACCACTTGTAGTAACGCCAGAGAACGGAGGCCTCGCTTCAATGGGCGGTAAGGTACCTGGGCCAAGTCTCACGGTGGACGATGTCTCCCGCCTGGTCGGCCCAGAAAAGATGGTGGACGTCATCGGTGAGCCCTACAACCACCGGTGCGAGCTAATGTCAGACGTCAACACGCAGCAGTCCTCTCAATGGCCCTTACATAAGTGGGCCGAGTACATTCGGGCACGACAAGCTGGCGAACCAGGATCCAGCAAAGTGTACAACATCATCTCTTTGGAGATTTCCGAGACCGAGCTGGCAAAGCAAGTGCGGCCACCGCGGATTGTGAGCGACATCGACTGGGTCGAGAATTATTGGCCCTTCCCTGGTGGAAAGGAAAAGGCTATGCGAGCCGTCAACTCGTCTCAAGTTCAGCTTGACGTGAAGGGCAAAGCCAAGAGCGATTGGCCGAAGGTGCAGCTTTACTGTTTGGTGAGATTTTGCTACGTCTCGTTCGCTCTGACCTCAGATGGGAATGAAGGACTCCTGGACGGACTGGCACGTCGATTTCGCTGCAAGCTCAGTATACTACAATGTACACACAGGCTCTAAGGTAGGGTCTTTAAAAGGGGTTGAGCTCACCATAGGTCTTTTTCTTCATTCGACCAACAGAGGCGAATCTCGCTGCTTACGCACGATGTACGTCACCAGCGATGTGCTGTCTAACATCCAGGGTCAGGGTCACACGAGCTCCAGTCCTCGACGTGGCTGCCGGATCTCTGCGATGAGGTGCGCAAAGTCACGCTTGTTGCCGGCGACACAATGTGAGAGAGGGAATGAACGCCCAGCTGACCACAAGGATTATACCTGCAGGCTACATCCACGCGGTGTTCACGCCCGTTGACTCTATCGTGTTCGGGGGTAACTTCGTACATTCATACGACATCCCGACGCAACTACGCCTCCGTCAAATCGAGATCGATACGAAGGTGCCGCAGCGCTTCAGATTCCCGTATTTCGACACCTTATGCTGGCATGTGGCAACCAGATATGTGGAGAATCTCCGCGCTGCGCAGCGTTACAGAGCGAACGCCGCGAACGGAAAAGGCGCATCGGACTTGGTACCTTGCAAGCACGTCCTACGAGGCCTTCGAGTGCTGGCACAATTCCTCATCGATCAAATCAAGCGCATGCAGAGCGACGAGACCGAAGACAAGATTCGTCGGCTCATCCACGGTCGCATCCCGGTCGACATTTCCGATCCGCTGAGCCTTGCGCATGAGCTCAAGTGGCGTGTGGAGGACGAGCTTCCCGATATGAGCGAGCATCCCGAGGAGGTCCAGATCTACGGACGTAAGAAGGGAAAGGCTCGGTCGAAGGTCACTGGTGATGTTATCCGACTACTGAAGCCCATTGAAAGCACGGTGTGAGTGACGTGTCTGGTTGTCGGACCTGACCCCAGGGTGTGGACAGAGCAAGAACCGACATTCTCAAAGTCTAGCCAGAGTGTTTGTGCTCCTCGACCTGATGGTGTTGATGCCCGAGCAGAGCGCACAACAGCCTCGCACAAGCAGACAAAGACTCGCGTATTCGAGAATGAGCAGGGACAGATAGTGCGGGAGGAGTGCGACATGCTCGTCACTGAACGCCGCTTCGTTTGGGACCAGCCTGTGGCTGACGACGAGTCGTCCAACGCAAAGACCACAGCTAATGGCGCGAACGGGGACATAAAAGTGGAATGAATGTTTCGGCTCGATGCTCTATCGCTACTCCAAGCGCTTTCGGAAAGACCATAGAAGAATAGAAGACTAGAGGTGGAGCCCAAAATGCATAAATTACATATCTATTCGACTCGTTTTCTTTCAATTCAGCACGGTTCATTGGCCCCAGCGGCTGGGGCTGTAACCGCCATCGTTCTGATCATAAGGGTCATATGGATTCTGGTTCTGTTGGGAAGCACTGTGAGGGCTCCTGCCCTGGTTATACGGGTTCGGTGTATCTTGCGCTTGATAGGGGTTCGGCGTGGCTTGTACATTGTAGGGGCTCTGTCCTGCGTACGGCGAGTATCCATATGCCTGAGATTTTGGAGGAGGAGGAGGATAGGCTGTGGGAAGGCTACCGGCGAAAGGCGGCAATCCCGTGGGCGGGGGAGGTGCCGAGGATGCAACAGGCGGAGCTGGGCTTGCTCCGCCAGCAACTGGACTCTTCATCACACCTGCGATGGCGTTCGCGTCCAGGCTCGCCATAAGCGCCTGCAACTGTGCGTTGTGAAGCACCGGGGCCGCTGCAGTGACGGCAGCAACTGTGGACTTGGGACCAATCGGCGCGGACGTGGGCGGTCCTCTTGGTCCGGTGGGTGCGTTGAGTGGCGGTCCGCGCTTTACCTGAGGGGGCGGAACGTACGCAGCTGCAGCAGGCGGAGGCCGCTCTACTGGCGATCTGATGGGTGGTGCAGGGGCGAGGAAGACGGCGACAATGACAGGCTCAGGTCGTGCTTCGGGAAGCAGCGCCCCGAGCTCGCTCAAGATAGGGGGGATCGTGTCACTAGGCCGTAGAGGAACAAGATACACCTCACGGGCAGTTCCTGGTGGCGGACGATTGCCAAACGGATGATAGATCCCGTGCCGGTCGCGGGAGATGTGGAACTCTACGAGTGCAGCAAACGCATCTCGTTCCGCCTGAGAAGCACTCGACGGCACGCTCAAAAGCACAGGCTGCAGGTGCTTTCCAGGGTCCGATCGGCGGTCTGAAAGGTATTTCAGCGAGTGTGCCGTGGGTACACGGCCGGTGATTGTGATATTCGGCTCCGGTATCAGGCGTGACCAGTGCACAGACGGCAACGGTTGAGAGGACAGATGCCGCAACTCGATAGGCGGCGGAGGCGTCTGGACGGCTGGATTGATGATCTATGGTCAGCTAACACTTGGTTTATTACTGCTATACTCACACCACCGGTCCATCCCACAGGCTGAGCAAGAAGCTTGGCCATCTCGCTGGTGTCTTCGCGGTCCAACTCCATCTCTTCCTCTGCGTCGGAAAACGTGGTTTCGGGGACCATGTCGCTGAGGTCGATCTCCTGCTCGCCCATCTCGATCGACTCAGACTGCGTGGGCTCTTCACGTTTCTTGTCACCCCATGCAGAGCTGATACTGATCGACGGACGTGGAGTAGCCAGACTCGACGAAGAAACTCGGCGCACCGACGGTGAATGCTCTCGCCTCTCTGCCATTGGGCTGGGAGGAGCGGCGGATACAGGGCTCTGAGACACGTCGACAGACGTTCTCCGCTCGCTTTCGGGCGTCGGCTCGTGCTCACCTGCCTCACGTCGGCGCTCTCGCTCTCGTGCATCCTCCTCTTGTCGCCGAATCTTATTCATTTCTTCCTCCCTCGTGTCTGGCATGAACTCTAGTCCGTCGCGCCCTGCCCGCACAGCTTCCTGCTCTTCTTTGATGCGGATGCGCTGACGGAGGGCTTCAGCTTCAGCTTTTTCGATGATGGCTCGCTGCTCCGCGTTGGCGAGCTCGGTTGAGTTCAGCGCCGCGACCTTCGCCGGTGTCAATGTCCGGTCCCTGATTGAAGCAATCAACTCTGGGTTGAGGTCCTGGAATTTCGAGAGCGAACCGTGTAGAAGGTTGAACTGAGCTCTGCTGGTCAGCATCAGGCGCGCTAGAAATGACTCACTTGTATCGTCCGCCGGCTGTTCGCTTGCCCTTGACTGTCTCGTTGAGTGTGGAGAAAAGGCTCAACTCAACGGCATGCCCGTAGTCACTGGCTTCCGCTTCGGTCATGCTGTCCCCAATAATGGTACGGATGACTGCGGACATCTTGTCGGCGACGTACTGGCGTGCGGCGGGCAGAGCGCCGGGAGCGACAGGTGTAACGGGTGATTGCGGCGCCGCTGTACTGGTTGATGAACGCCTTCGCTCGTGTAGGGGCAAACTTGGCCGTCTCTGTTGTTGCGATCCCGTGGAGTGCGTTCGAGGCTTCTTGCGGATGTGTTCGTCTTCATAGTCCTCGTCCTCATCTTCGTCCTCACCATCACTGTGAGCAGCTTCCGATCCCGAATCTCCATTGGAGGAATCGCTTTGTGATACATCGTCACTGGGTTCCGCGGCAGCACTGTCTTCCGTCTTGTCGGCTGTGGGTGCTTCGACAGGGGCGGCTTCCTGCTGATCCCGTCAGTTTCAGCTTAGGAGAGAGAGGGACACTTACCTTCCCAGACGCCTTCCGCTTCGAAGTCCGTTTGGCCGGCGCACGCTTGCTCGGCTCGTCTTTGCTTTCGGGCTTCGTCGGTGAGGGCTTGCCTTGCTCGTCTTGGGCCGGTGCCGCAAGGTCTGCCGGTTCATCGGCAACTAAAGTCAACATTCGTTTCTCCCACAGAGCATAGAACATGGTGAAGAGTGGCGCTCGGAAGATCGCGAAAGGATACGGATCGTGGGGACAGTCAACCGAGTACATGAGTTCCGCCGGCAAAGGGACAAGCAGGACCGCGCTTCATGATTTCGGCAATGCAGCGATGCGGTTCAGTGCTGTACAGCCAGAACATCCAGACAACGCACACTCATACTGCGTCCACTTGGAAACGCCCTCGAGCTTTCCAGACTGCAGAGTGCGTGGCGTCACATCGACAACACTCGGGAAGTCCCTTAGTCAGAATGCGAAGGAAGAATGCTCTTTTCACCGGTCGGTCCAGATATGCGCCCGATCGTTCCACCAACAACAGAGCAGCCATGAACAAAATATCAGGTTGTCCAAACAGCCAGTGCCGAAAGGTACTTTTGCGCGTCTGGAAAACTACATCTACATATGAAGAGAAGAAAGATCGCAGGATGGACGTTAGTGGGAGGAGACTTACATGTCGTCTTGATACCTTTGCTTTCTATGCAGCCAGGACAGGCATAGAATTCTGTAAAGCTGTCAGCACGAGTCGTGTAAACAGATAATGCGTTGGAAGTCGGGCCACCCCACCGCACAAAACAGCAAGCTGAAGGCTAGAGCTAGACTGAGCTCTACACAGCCAATGTAACACATACGGATCTTGTCGGCTTCCTCTGCGTTGAGGTTCATGCAATCAAAGTGAAACCTGGGCGTAAGCTCAACGTCGATTCCGTCAAGTGTGAACGTACCAATCCTTGCAGCCTTCGCACTGGATCATCTCGCCCCTCGCCCCCTTCTGACAGATGCAGTAGGTCTTCTTGCCCCGCCGTCGAGTGGGCTTCTTGGCCGCATTGCCTTCAGACTCGGGTGCTCCATCCTCTCTCGTGTCCACCTGCCCATTTCCAGCGACACCGGTGTGACCTTCCTCCGACTGTTGACGCTTGGAATTAGCTTCTGCGGCAGTATTCTGCTTGACTTTCGCGGCCGCAAGCAGGCTCTCGGTAGCCTCTGCCTCAACAGCCTTCGCAGATCGTGTTCGGACGCGAGTGCTGACCCTTGTGGCCATGTTAGACAATGGATGTTCTGGATGGGGTAAAAGGACGACTCTGAGATGGGTAACCGGGTGGCCAAAGCTGATGTCCGGAGGGAGGCCAAAGTCAGCCGAGATTTTGCTTCCGTCATTCCGTCATCCGGGGTGGCACTTTCAGTGGTTTCGGATGAGGCATGACTAGGCCGTGAAATCGGCGTGTCCAGCCGAGCTGAGTGGACTGTGTGTATGCAGTCAGGCTATTTAAAGACAGACAGATTCATCGAAGACTACTAATTGTTTTCAAGTTTTATGGCGACAGCATCTTCAAAGTTTCTCGGGTGAAGCAACGTCACGTACACATTTTTTTGTGGATTTTCGGATATTTTCTAACTACTCGAGCATAGAGGCGGAAACGTTCAGATACGTGGAAGGGTCAGAAGGAACGGGAGGGACAAGGGTTGGGGAGATACAAAGTGGATTCAACGGCCGACCTCAATAACACCAGGGTCGGTACCATCGCAGAGGCCATTCCATTCGGCTGTGAAGACTTCGCCTGCGTCGGCGCTGGGGCCGTAGTTGCCAGATGCGATTCCAGCGCGGAGAGCGTCAGGCTGCATGTTGATGAGTCCCAACTTGCCAGCGGCGAGATGCCACCCGATATGGCAGTGCATGGGCCAGACCCCTGGAGTGTCGGCAGGGATGCGGAGAAGGACCCATTCCACGCCGGTCAAGGTAACGACATCGCGTCTGAGCGGATTCACGAGGTTGTAAGTAGAAGGGTCCAGACCCTCAGGGGTCATCTCTCCGTCACCGCGGGCAATAACGAAGAAGGGCCTCGAGTGAACGTGGAAGGGGTGCGCAAGGTCACCAGCGTCTCTGGAGTTGATGAGGAGGTCGACGGCACCATCAAGTGGGCCGTTGAACTCCACGATGCCAGCAGCTGACGTGTTGAGGGGATTGCCGAGTGCCGCATCGCGTAGGGCTGGCTTGTTGGCGTAGTTGAGATACTGCACATCGTTGACCTTGAATCCAACAACGTTGAATCCGAGCCAATTAACAAAACCACCTGCCTTGGTCACAAAGGACGCTGTTTGGAAAGCAGTCTGGGGCACGGGTGTGATGTTGCGTGGGACCAGGGGTTCGGTGAAGCTAGGGCCCACACCAAAGTCGCGGCAAGGCGTGTTCTCATCCGCGAGGTCACCCCAGGGCTGATCAACAGGCTCCTTCACACTGTCTCCCGGGTACTGAATGATGAGCTTCTGCTCTTGCTGCCTTAGGTTCTCTCCCAGGCACTTGGTCGCCAGACGAGAACGGAGGAAGAACTGGTCGCCCGGTGCGTTCTCACTGCCATCTACGATAAAGCTGTAGCGCTGGCCGGGATGAAGGGCGATCTCGGTGGCCGGGTAAGGATCAATGGCCGTACCGTCGACTTCGATTACCGAAAGCCTGTGGTTGTCGATAGAAACTCGGTACATGGCGTGGCTGGCAGTGCTGATGAGGCGAATGCGAGTTCGATTCTGAGAGACCTGCAAAGTCGCAGGCTGAGTCTGGTCGCATTGGACGGAGGGGTCGGCGTTGGCACACACTGTTTGGCCAACTCCGTTAACTAGACTGGAGTCGGGGGGAGGAACTGTGGGGCTTCCTCGGTACATTTGCTCGGTGATGATGCCCTGTACGATATCATCGGATTGGTCTCGCATCCAGTCGGTCACATAGACGATGCGCTCCTCATCGTAATCCCTGCCTTTCTGGTAGGGCTCTTCGGGGGAGTGAACGATAAGACCGCCGTGCAGACCGTCTGCCTGGGTATTGCCGGAGTGAGAGTGCCACCAGAACGTGCCCATCTCATCGTCGACGGAGAATTGGTAGGTGAAGCTCTCCCCCTCTCTGATGGGACACTGGGTGGTGCCGGGCACGCCGTCCATGTATGGTGTCTTCATCTGTCGGAGTCCGTGCCAGTGAACCGACTGCGAACGATTGAGGGCGTTGTTGACATGAATGACCAGAGTGTCCCCTTTATTAGCTTCAATGAGAGGACCAGGGTAGAGACCGTTAACTGTGGCCATGCGGCGATGGAAGCCGTCAGGAGCTCCTGCAGTGTACTCAATGTCCCAAGTATATTCGCGAGTCTGGGGAGGGGCATTGATGTCCCAGTCGGCGGCGGGAGTGAATACGGAAGGGTCGGCGGAGTTGCTCTTGCTGGGCAGAGGCGGCTGAGGAATGGCAGTCTGAACGGCAATTTCGGTCCCGGAGGCGATAATCTTCTCTCCAGCACCGAGTGCGTTTAGACCCGCCACTGCAGAATTGGCACCAAAGACAGTCGCTTCAGCGCCAGCCGCATCGGTGGGCACCGTCCTAGTCGCCACGACGGTCAAAGTGACAGGGATAGGGTCGCCCGGTAGAACGCGAGTGGTAGTGTATACCGCACCTGGGACTAGCTGGCCATCAGCTACTACCTGCCCTTGAGCAGCAGCCAGTGTGCCGACACCGCCCACCCCCTGGGTGGAAGCAGCAGAGGCGGCGCTCGATACCGCGGCAGAAGACTGCACGGCCGCAGCGGAACCGTCGACGGCGCTCGAGGTTGCCGAGGAGGGTGGAGCTCCACTACCTATGCCGGAGGATGGGACGGTGTCCGAGGAAGCTGTGCCAGCAGAGGCGGACGCGACGTCGGGAGATGAAGCGGCCGACGAGACGGCGACATTGGCAGACGCAGGAGCAGACGAAGGCAACTGCGAACCGTTGTCCTGGCGCTCCAGAAGCCGGTGTGGGCTGGCAGTCACGACGCTGGCCAAGGCTACGAGGTGAAGGAAAGAGAGGATCATGGTCGTCTGAGGAGTAGAACTCGTGGGCTCGTGGACCAGGTTGTTGCTCTGAGAGAAGTCGAAATGCCTCTCCTTATATATATATCCACACGCTCACGACTTCTATGAGGATGTGAGTCATTAATGTCGCTACTCCAGTGCCAACTCTTCTCTCCTTTGGGATTTCTGCCGCGGACTGTGTCATCACCGCGGCGAGCACGAGAGTTACCCTCGGACTGGAGTTTGAGGAGCGGCACACGACCCCGGACCAAAAGGAAGGGTGCTGAACAGTCCACGACTCTGGAATAATCGTACTTGGTGTAGCTGCGACCGACCGGAAGCGGTCGCCCGCGAACGGGGGTGCCTCTCTTTGATGACCGCAAGCTCGCGGTGCCTCTCTCGCGAGGAAACTGTAACACTGACCACCTGACCTGATATGAGGCAGTGTAGCACGGAAACAAGGTTTACGGGTCTAGCGGGCTTGGGTTCTGGACGCGTTTTCGAACTCTGGTAAAGGCGCCAACGATTCAGTGCTTCCGTACTCATCTTGCATTGAACCCGGGTTGTATCAATAGTATCTATGGACGCAGTGGACGGGAGAGGGACAATTGTCTCTGCAGAAGGCACCTATCGTGTTGACGAGTGCCTCGCAACTCTCACAGGAATGAAACAGTTGTCGGTGCCGTCAATGCTACCCGATATGCGATATGCAGTGCTGTCACCGATGTATTGATGTTTTTCTTCGACATGGCGCGTCGATGAGACTGAGGAGCACCTCCCAATGGGATGGGCTCATCTGCTTTGCGCTGTTATTCTGCGGTAGTTCATCGTGACCGCTACCGGTTCCAACTTGGGAAAGCGGTCAGCGGCGAGCTTACGTACAGATCAGAGTTAAGATTAGGTGGTGCACCGGCATCACCGATCAGCCCAAGCGCGCTTCCATACTTCGAGCAGTGTGATGGTACTTCGTACTCTTGCCACTGCCCAGAACGCTGTCGAGGGACGTGCACTCTGTAGTATGCGTTGGGTAGAGCTCGGTAATTGATCAGACGACCGTCCAGGTGGTGACGCTTTCAAGGTTTGCTTCCTTCGGCCTAGGCTTGCAGCAAGTGCAGGCATTTCCAGCTGGCGCAGATCTACCGCCTGCAATCAAGTATCGAGTAGCTGGTCTTCTGCCCACGTTACGAGGTGACACACAGAACTGAGCCGGACCTCAGTGACAGCGCCACCGGTCAAGAGCCACATCTCTATCAAGGGGCATGGCATGCTGCATAGCCTTTCTGTCTTGAACACGACACAAGTTACAGGGCCGGCCAAAGGGCAAAGCCATTCACAGATGCCGTCGCTGTAAGGGCACACTTAACCCGGCGCACTGGACCGAGGGGATGTGACGTGAAACGTTTGCTATCTTTGATCACCCAGAAGGGCGGAAGCTCTCATGCAGGTGCTGGAAGGATCACCCACACCACT
The DNA here is from genome assembly GCA_030347605.1 of Trichosporon sp. DN520. Lineage (NCBI taxonomy): Eukaryota > Fungi > Basidiomycota > Tremellomycetes > Trichosporonales > Trichosporonaceae > Trichosporon > Trichosporon sp. DN520. The sequence goes on from JASJUY010000007.1 coordinate 938,163, forward strand.
GATCAGCGAGGTGAGAGGCGCCGGGATAGATGATGCCGGAATCGCGTCAGTCACGGTAATCAATTCCAGGTCCATGCCGACTTCGGGAAGCTTCAGAAGTGCGTCAGCGTCCCGATGCAAAGTCAGGCCGTGAGTAGTACAGTGCCTCGGAGCGAAAGCAACTTGCCCGGCGCCATCGCTTTCCATATGCAGTTGGTTCGTCGTAAACCATTCCTTCGGAGCCGGCGTGAGCACCACTGCCCTGTGCACGGGCACTAGTAGTTGGAATGACAGGCCCAAACCTTCCGTGGCTCGACCAATTGAGTTTCGGGTCCTCAATCGCGAAGCATGTCGGGGATTGCTTTCATGAGGCGCGCCACACGACACCAACACGCCGTGAAGCTCGCCGTCACCCGCAAAAGAGCATACTGAGCATAGCGTGCATTATTGAAGGCCGCAATATTCGGATCCCTGGCTCCGCTCAGTGTCGGCCACGAGAGGGGGAGGCAGTGTATACGGAGTTCCTCTCCCGGTGCAGTGCTCTCGCCAAACCTAGATACACGCAACGACGGGCATTCACGTTCACTTTGGGCATACGCTTGGTCCATTCCGAAACAAGTGGTCAACAAATACATCATAGCGTCGTACATGGTTTACAGCACTTCGACAATCCGCTTTGGATCCCCGCTGGGACGTCGCAGACACACATCAAACAGAGCGCCACCTAAGAGACCGTTAGCATCATGTCCTGTAGGAAAAATAGAGCAGCTCAGGCTATCCAAGCGTGCGGCACCGCGCGCGCCGTTTTCTCGCGTGAGTAGTGGCATCCGGATCCGGCGAAGCTGCCGTCCCGGGACCAGGAACCGGACTACCATGCTGCGCCGGCGGACACCGGGCCGACGTGCCAGACTTGTGGATAACACTCACTTGAGGTGCGACTCATAGAACTTGATCATCTTCTGTGGGCAGCGTTGGTTGACGAGCTCACTCGACACCGCCGACTTCTCCCCAGACACCCTAGAATGGTTAGCCTTAACTCCGAGCCATAAGTTCAGAGGTGGAGCCGAGTATGACAGCGAGACAGGTGGCGATAGGTGCGAAGTTTGAGTTAGAAGAGGGAGAGTCGTGGACGGCGGACTCCGGCGTCTTCTTGATGCGCACTGCCCGCTCGCGTACGAAACCCCGCAGCACTCGCCGCGCGGGGTAGTGACGATGCCCGAGGAAGTCGGCGATCATGTCTCTCGTGACGTCGTGGCGAGGTGGCCACGCAATCCCGTTTCACGGACCTGCCCTTTCGCCACGAAAATCCCTCAACAACAACTTGCAGCTGGACGACTCATAAGTCACGTCTCGCAGTCCAGCGACCATTGCTTTGCAAGTGGGCACTGAAGCATTCGGGTGACAACGTAGTCTCACGACGGACATTTACACTCCAGCCATGAAGTTCCTAGCCCCGACAGCACCGAGTCAGGTCAGTCACGCTAGCAATGTCCCACGCGCTCCTCTCGCGAGGACGGCGTGAAAGCAGTCAATGCAGTGCCGGGCCCCCGATCAGTCTCCTCGAAACGAGCAGACCACTCGATATCCAATCACGTCGGCGACGTTGCCGCCGATTGACCGCCAGCCCGAGAGGGCCATCGCAGGCCATTGCTCCATGCACTTTCATGAGCGGCAACGTGTGACAGGATCAAAGCATCCCGCACACCCGACTACTGGCCAGGTTGTTCACCCGTACCTCTAACTCCGCAGGCAGGCCTTAGCGGACAGCGACAAGGAAGCGATGGCACCAGCAGCCCTCCCATCTCTTCTTCTCACTTTCTCTCGCCACCCGGCCAGCTCTGTGTTATTCCACTTACATTGTAAGGTAAACGATCAGCGAGTTGTCAGAGGTGCGCTCGACCGTGTCGATGCTCTCGACAACCTTCTCCCAGTTCTTGACGTCATCATATCTGCCGATGCCGTCGGTGTAGGTCGTCTCGTACTCGATGATAGGCTCCTCCTCGCTTTCGGGCGGCGAGTCCTGTCGCTCGACGACCTGCGAGGCTCGGGATGCGCGCGGCTTCTTCGGCGTTGGCGCAGCGGCCTGCGACGCCTTGGACGGACGACCGCGCTTCTTCACAGGCGGATTGTCCCGCTTCGCCTTCGACTCGGGGTGCTCGTCAAAGTACGCGTCAATGAGCTCCTGCGCGTGCTCACTGGGGGTCAGCTTTCCCTTTCACGGACAGCTGCTGTAGCAAACGCACACGTTCTCTTTCGGCTCCCATGTGTTGTGCTCGCTGCCGTAGCCCTTCCAGGCGACAAGGTCTGCGGTGAGTTTATTGTTCCATCTATGCGAGCTTACAGAACTCCTTTCCACGCTGCAGTTGTTAGCTTGCTTCTCGTCAATGTCATGCAGGCTGCTTCACAGATTTTCTGCTACTCCATGAAGTCGCATGCATCACAGCGCATGATGTCAGGTGGGCGCGCCGATGCAGCCGGCGGCCGCTAGCCGACGCGCCAACATTACTGGCGCGTCATGTCCGTCGCGCCTCGGCATCGCGGTACCATCGCCGGATTTGTGTGCATCTGTCCACACAATCCGCATCAACAGCGGACTGGCCTCATCTGCATAGCTGTGCGCATTCCTCACGATGGAGAGACGCGTCCCAAACGTCCTCGCATCCGCTCCAAACAACACTCACCTCCCACTTGAAGCCCGTGATGCTCTCGACCTCGTACTCCTCCTCGTCACCGGCGTCGCTGCCGTCGACGTCGATGATATCGTCCTCTGTGTCGCGCGACATTGGCTAGATGTGATGTGCTGGATGCCTCCGAGATGGATTGCGAGAGATCGATCGAGCTCGTTGTTCTCGTGTGTTGATCCGCAACTGACGTCGATGAGGCCGAGATATCACTTTGCTTCCGCTCCACCGTACCGAGCCCAACCCAACCCAACCCAACCCAAGGCAAGGCAAGGCAAACCACGTGATGTCCAGCACATCCGCCCTACCGCCTTGAGCTTGCATGAGGTCCTGTAGCACAATTAAGATGCATCGTGTAGCAGCTCTATGGAAATTAAATAACGCCCTCGCCGCCCTTCCTAGACCCCTTCTTGTACGGGTTGACGTCGGGGTCTCCAATCGGGCCCTTCTGACTCCGCGTCACGCGCCGGGGCGTGTCTGGTGCCGGCGGGGCGGGGGCCTGCCTGACGCCTCCGGACCGGATAGCCGGTGGAGGTGGCGGCGGCAGGAGGTCCGCCGAAGTCCACTGCGAGCTGTTGGGATGTGGGAGGAACGGCGCTGGCTCGCGTGCAGGCGGGAGAGCCGGTACTGTGTTGGACGATGGCGCGAAGGTGGACGGCGCCTGAGACTGGGGCGGCGGTGGTGACAGCTGTCCCGTTGTGGAGACGGGCGAGTGGCTCGGTGGCGGCACCGGAGGCGACTGGGGCGACGTCAACGGGGGCGACGAGACGTGCTCCGGCGGACTCGTGGGCGGGGAGAGGTTGACATTCTGCAGCTGAGACGAGAGGCTAATGTCAGCTAAGCAAAGTTGAAGTAGCTTACCCAACATCGACCCTGCGAGCGTTCAGGAACTGAGAACATGCTTCCTTGAACCCGTGCAGCATGTCCGCGAGCGAATTGTAGAACTTGATGCCCTCCTCGGCATTGTCAATGATCTCGCGCCACTTCCAGTACGCGACGTCCATGTCCTGGAGCCGCCGCTCGCGCTCCTTGACACGCGGGTCTTCCTTCCGCTCAGAGAGGAAGGCGTCGTTCTGCTGCCGGATCTGCTCCAGCAGCTGCTCCTGCGTCGACGTCTCGTCTGACATGTCGTCACGCAGCTTGTCGTACTTGGCCAGCGACTGCTCGAAGATGCCCTCGAACCACTCGGGCTTGACATCGCCGGATCCTCCGTGGGCAAGCTTCGAAGCCTCCTGCAGGACCTGGGGTCGGACGTCGTCGTGCTCCGCGATCTGCCGGGCTTCCGTGACCAGCGCAGCTCGGTGAGCAATGTGGTCGTCCAGATCCTCGAGAGAGGCTCGCAGTGGCCTGACAGACGCCGGCAGTGCAGAGAACCCAGCACCCGTCGAGGTGGTCGAAGGGACGTGGTCAGAGATGATGTCCTGATGGTCAGTTACAAAGCTGACGCTACAACTCACCTCTCCTCCAGAGAGAATCTCAATCATATTCCGCCACTCCTCCCACTTTGCGCGGACAGTCGCATCACTCTGCGCAGCCTGCTTAAGCGTTCCATCATATTGTCCCGCCATCTGGATCAGGCTTGCATTGGCAACGTGTGAAGGAGGCCTGGTCTCCGCAACCTGCGGCTGGCGCTCCACGAGCTGCTCTGTCTCGTGCGCCTCCTGGTCGAGAATGTCCATGGCCTGCAGTCAGCTTCAAGACGTGCCCAACAGCTTACCTCTGACAAGAGCTTAGCGTTGGACTTTGACAACCGATTCACGTCCATGAGGAGACTGCGAATCTTGTCTGCGCCACCGGCAGCGTCGACCTCCTCGGCCTTCTTGAGCAGAGAGGGAGGCAGGCCAACAGGGCGCTCTAACGCCTGCAGCGACCCTGGAAGGTTGAGAGACTGCAGGGTGCTGTTCTTGTCAGCTGCGAACTTCGTAACCTCCACTCACCTCGCAGCGATACCATCGAGCTCTTCACGCTTGTTGTCCATATCGCGGATGAGCGTGTCCTTGCGGTCATCGTAGATGCCTGGTGTCAGCTTGAACAGCCACGGTCTCCAAGGCTACTCACTAAGCGCAAGGTGGACGCCATAAGGAACAAGCCCAGAGAAGAGCGGAGCCGTGCCCGACTGGCCGCTCATGAGCCAGGCGATAGGCTCAGCGACCTCAGTCGGCGTCTGGAGCTTGACCATGCCGACTCCGTTGATGGGCGGGAGCTGTGCCGGCGTCGGCACGGCCTGGCAGTAGATCATGAGGTTGTCGCGGTCGGCGCTCTCGAGCGTCGACTTGACCACACCCTGAAGCTGCTTCAGGTCCGAGAGGACGTTATCGCTGACACCCTTGCGACCTGCGTCGAGGCCCTTCTTCGCCTGCGTCTCGGCGACGCGCAGCCGGCCGATCTCCTCGCCGTACTTGCCCTTCTCGTTGTCTTCGCGGCTGAGGCGGTACTGCGCGGCTGCTTCGAAATGGCACTGCTTAACGGTGATGTGGTTAAGCCACGCCTGCTGTCAGCTTCCTGAGGGATTTGGGCAGCGTACCTGCGGAAGGAAGGATGCGCAGGGGTAGTCGAGGCCGTTGGCAGCGGCGAGCGCAGACTTGTAGTATTCTGAGACCTGCGGAGTCAGCTCGAGGAGTCTCCGGTGCAGCTCACCTTCATCGAGAGCTTGGCGATGAGTCCGTTCTTGTAGGTTCCCTCTGCTTGTCAGTTCGTCGCTCGCGGGGAGAAAACTCACGCAGTACGGCTTGCTGCCAGTAGCACTCCTGAGCCTGGGCGAGGACAAAGTCGCGCATGGTGGTGAGGAACGACTCGGACATGTCGTACCCCGCCGCCTGGGGCGATGCGAGCTCCGACTTTAGAATCGGCAGTAGCGTGGTCAGGACGTAGTTTAGAATACCTGCCGCGGTCTGTCGTCAGCCTTGGAAGAAGGCCATACAGCATCTTCACTTACAGTAAGGTATCCCAGAGAGCGCTTGATGCTCTCTCCCTCTGCCCTTCGCTCAAATGCAGCCAACGACGCAAAGATGGCAGCGGCGTTGAAGAGCACGCTCGCCCGCTCGTACGTCAGCGACGGAAGGGAGATCGGTGCGTCCGGCGTCAAGCTATACGGCGGCGGGAACGGAAGCGAGTACGTGAACTGCTGCCCAATATCGGGCGGGAACTTGGTCGCTGCGAACGCCAGCTGTGCGTGGTATCTGACCGTCAGCTAACGTCCACACGCAATCACAGCTGCGTCACTGCATCCCTGCCAACACTCACTTCATCAAGCCCCGGGCGACCTCGGGGTGCGCCTCGCTCTTCGGCTCGACCCACTCCTTGCGCATGCCAACAAGCTGTCCGACATCGCGCTTGAAAGCCTCGGGGTGTGCATCTCGGAAATGCGATGAGATGTAGTCGAGGAGATGCTGGGCGAAGTCTGGCAACGGCGTTGCCTGTTTGCTTGGTATAGCCAGGAAGTTTGTCGCCTATTGCATAGCGTCAGCTCGTTCCTTACCCCTTCTCTCTGTTTTCCCCCTCCGGCTCAAGCTCACCATTTCTGATGGGCGGTAATGTTGTGGAGAGAACAACAGAGAACGGCATGTCAACATGTCATCCGACGCCGCTGGCCACTGACCAGCCTGGGTCGCTGGGTCGCTGGGGCCCTGTCCTCGCGCCTAAGGGTCAGATCAGGCAATGATGCAACCGTCCGCGGACATCGTCGGATCTCCGCGCGGCGCGAGACTTCCACAACAACAAACCTCCAACCCTTCCTCCCTCTCTTCTATCCAAACGCACGCAATGTCGCAGTCTCCGCTAGCGCGCAAGTCGCGCAAGTCGCTGACGGCCTTCGCTCGGCCGCCATCAAAGCTCTCGCGATCGCAGACGGCCGGAGAGCTCTACGCCGAGGCGGACACGTTTACACCGGGTAGGCCCAATAGCCCCGTCAAGTCGTCGTCATCTTCGGTGGCGTCAGCGTCAGCTTCGACCTCGACCTCGACGGGCACGAGTACGCAGAACGCCTTTGCGACCCCTCCCAGGCCAAGGGCTAGGCACTCCATTGCTAGTGACTGGGACTCGCCGACCCCCGCGGCGTACTACGCCACGCCGATTCGTGGACTCACGAACCGCCGCGTCTCGGTGCTGAGTCCAGGCACGTACACGCCGCCGTACGCTGGTGTGCGCACCGAGAGGAGGACGAGCTATGGGAGTAACTTGGGGACTCCCGTTGCGTCGGGGACGCCGCTGGGGACACCAGGAGGGTCGCCGGAGGGTACACCGCTGGCGAGCGGGACGAGGAAGCGCTTCGTGCGCCGCAAGAGCGTGTTTCAGCGGTGAGTGTGGGGAAGGCGGTGCCCTGCTGAGGGGAGGAGTGATAGCTCTACAGAGTGATATCAGGACAGAGCTGCAGTTGCAACCCCGCACCTTGAAGCTTGGAAGGTTCTGTCGAAGAACACTAGCTAACCCCAGTCTCCTCGAAGCACCCCGCAACGCCCTCGAATACGTCTGGATCTCCCTTCCAACCTCAGTAGAGGACATCCTCCCCCCAACGCGCTGGGCAAGTCCGATCGGCATGGCGCTATTCCTGCTCCACTGGATCCTCCTCGCGCCAGTCCTAAAGCCAAAAGACGAGCTGAGCATGTGGCGTGACGGCCCCGGACCCGATTCGAACAGGGTAGACGCGCGGTGGCATAGATACGAAGACGAATGGAGGAAGCAGCAAGCCCGCCGAGGGATCCTGGGGACGAGTAGCGTGAGCTTCGATGTTGTCTGTATAAGCTGACGAACAGGGTATACTCATTACACTGCTCATGCTCGCTGTTGCTGGGGCTAATTCGGCTTATCTGTTTACGAGACATCGGAATTATGACATGATGCTGCGCGGGGTGAGTACTCCCTTCCTCCTTCACCTCTTATCATCGCTTTCTGCTGGCGCCATGTGCTGGCGCTTCCTGCCGGTCGCGCCGCCGGTGACGCCTTAGGTGAAGTCTAGCTGACTATCTAGCCCCAGGACCCAGTCAAGTCCCCCAACGCCTCCCCCATCCCATCCCCTCTCAAAGACCGTCGCGTCACAACCGAAGGCCTCTCCGCCGCCGACGAGAACGATGACGACGACGACTCCGCCTTAAACAAACCCCGCGCGCCAAAGATAGACGGTAGAGTCGTCGCCCGTGCCGTGTGGAAAGTTACAAAAGTCCTCGCAAGGCTTTTATGGCGTACCATAGCGTCTATTGCGGGAATTGAGCAGCCTACCCGTTCTTCGGGGGGTGTGGATATGATTCAGACGTTGAGGATTTGGGACCCGCCTGCTTTCTGCTTGGCGCTTTTCTGGTACGTTTCTCTTTGCTTGCCTTCACTGCGGCCGTGGAGATTGAGTCTGGGTAATGAGTTCTGAGCCCTGAGTGAGGGGCTACGAGTTATGAGCACATGGAAAGATAACTGACGTCCACAGCGCCCTACCGCCTACCGCCCCGCTCATGCTCTACTTCCTCACTAGCCGCGTGCCCCTCCTCGTCCCGCTTGTTCATCTCGCAAACTACGTCGTGCTCCACCACCTTACGACCAACTTCACTCAGATGGTCAAGGATCGCCAGATCCTCAATGCTGAGGTTATGCGCGAGTATGACCAACGCTTCGTCTATCCCAAGCTCTTTGCGCCGACTGAGGACCGCGGCGTTGGCACTAGCGACTACTACAATGACATTTATTAGTCCCTAGTCTCCCTCATCACTTGTGCTCCCTTAACTTCTCTCCTCATCATGTGCAGCTCCCACCATGTGCAACCCCCCTCATCATCACCTCCTGGCCATATCACTATGTACATCGTACATTTCATTACTTGCTCGTAACTTGAGTCTACTACTTGATGAAGCGAGATGACTAACGGAGCGGCAGCTCACGCCAAGTGCGTCGGCCTCGCATACGTTCAGACAACAGACTTTCGCAACAGATGCCTCTTTGTGCTTGTGAGAGTGTGTGAGAGAGAAGAAAAAGGAAGAAAAGAAAATTAACACAGTTGTGGTGGTGGGAGTCGAAACGAGTCCAAGTCGAGCCAGAATCGAGCCGCGACCAGTCGAGTCGGGCCGAGTCGAGTCCGTCGATATTGATGCTTTTCGGATCGCAAGATGATGAGGTTTGGGGTTTGGGTTTGGTAGTGTAATGCTTTGCTTTGCTGTACTGGGACGCTCTTTACGCCGTGACGGTCGAGTACGGGTTGCAGGCGTACACGACAATGACGGGGGGACTCTTGGACATGTCGGCCGTGATGATGACAGGCAGCGACGACAGCTCCTTGATGTCCTGGATGCGGTGGCCGCTGGGAGTCTCGCGCAGGCCCTCAAAGACGAGGGGAGACTGCGACGCCGACTTCTGGTGCTGCGCAGACTTGGCCGCGGGGGGGTCGTCCTGGAACAGAGCAGAGGCGTCGGCCGCCTGCGAGGTAGCCGCACCCGTGACCTTGCCCTCGACGCGCTGCTTGATCTTGCGCAGGTGCTCGTCCTCGGACGACTGAGTGAGGAAGCCAAGGACGTCCTGAGTCGTCCAGTAGAGCGAAAGCACGTTCTTGTGCTCGTCAAAGACAGAGTGCTCGAGGGGAAGCTTGTCGAGGTGCACACGCTTCTCGAGGCCGAACTCGGGGACAACAACGTCGAACGCCTGGTCGTAGACAGCGGTGACGCGGGCGTGACGGAGCACAGGGCCGTAGCGGCTCGACAGGTCGCTGATGAGCATGCTCAGGTACAGGTGGCGCGACTGGTCCTCGGCGAGCTTGCCGCTCACACGCTTCATGTTGCAGTGCTGGGCGCACTTGGCAATCTGGTCGCGGTCCATGTGGAACTTGACGTCGTTCGGCGTGGGGCTCGAGAGACACGAGTCGAGCATGCGGTGGACGAGAATGTCGGCGTAGCGTCTGATCGGCGACGTGAAGTGGCCGTACAGGGGCAGGTTGAGCGCCCAGTGGGCGTACTTCGCAATGTCGAGCATGCCCGTGCAGAAGTAGCGCGCCGTCTGCATCGTCTTCCTCTTGTACATCTCGAGGCAGTAGACGGCCTCCTGGTCATCGATCTTGTCAAACGACTGCTGGATCGTGCCGGCGTTGGTGGGGTCAATGTCGTAGCCAATGAGTTTGGCGCGCTTGACAAAGGCATCGATGCGGCGCTCGAGGGGAGGCTCCTGGCGACGGAGCAGCGCCTGCTCGGGCAAACCGTTCGCAATGATGGCAGCAACAGAAGCGTTCGTGAGGAGCATGAACTCCTCGACGAGGGTGTTAGCCTCAGTCTTGGACGAGACGCTGCAGTCGATCGGGTTGCCCTCCGAGTCGAGCTCGAACGAGAGCCTTGGCCGGTTGGTAAGCATAGCACCGCCCTCGATGCGCTTGCTGCGGAGCTTGGTAGCAAGGTCGTGCAGGGCAAGGACATTGGCGGTGACCGTCTCCGGCTTGTGGTTGCCGTGAACCTTGTCGGCGGAAATGGCGCCGTCCTTGATGACCTTGTTGGCGTCGTCGTACGAAAGCTTGGCCGCCGACTTGATGACGGTGCGGCGGAACTGCTTGTCGAGGACGTTGCCCTCCTTGTCAATGACAAAGCTGGCGGAGAAGGCAAGGCGGTCCTGACCGGGCAGCAGGCTGCAGAGCTCCTCGCCGAGGAGGGGAGGAAGCATGGGCACAGCGCGCTGGACAAGGTAGACAGAGGTAGCGCGCTTGCGGGCGTCGCGGTCGAGCGCAGTGTTGACCTTGACAAAGTAGGACACATCGGCGACGTGGACGCCAACAGTGTAGGTGCCATCGTCATTGGTCTTGATCGAGAGGGCATCGTCGAGGTCACGAGCGCCAGACGGGTCGATAGTGAAGGTGCACTCCTCACGGAGGTCCTCACGAATCTCGAGCTCGCGCTCGGGAATGGACCAGGGCTGAGGAGGAAGGCACTTGAGTGCGACATCGGCAAACTCCTCGGTGGGGAAGTTGCAGTCCTTGAGGATGGCGCTGGACTCGACCTCGCAGTCACCAATGGGACCAAGCTCCTCGATAAGCGTACCGAAGGGGTGGAGAGAGGTGATCGGCCAGCGCTTGATCGTGGCAACGAAAAGCTTGTTGGCGTGCGCCTCGGGGTTCTCGATGAAGTCGCTGGGAGCCTGCTCGGTAGGGATGGCAATCAGGGGAACGCGCTTGTCGGTCGGCTTGAACCAGACGATCTTCGGGCGAGGCTCCGGCTCGGCAGGAACGACACGAGCCTTGTCACCCTCGCGCTCACGGCGCTCAGCCTCCTGCTTCTCCTTCGTGGCCGCCGAGGAAGGACGGAGGACGCCGAGCTGACCCGAGAAGAGCTGGCCGGGCATACGCTCGACAACAGCAACGACGTGGCCGGCGTAGGTAGGCTTGGTGTCGTCATTGACCTCCTCGTCCTCGAACAGGGACAGACCCTGACCCTCGACCTCGATGTCGTCCTTCTTCTTCTCCTGCTTCTTATTGCCGTGGGGCTTGTAGTCGTAGCTCTCCTCCTTCTTGCGCTTCTTCTCTTCCTTGTCCTTCTTCGTGCTCCAGACCTCGTCGACGTCGAGGAGCTCGACAGCGACAATGTCTCCCTCGAGGGCACGGTTGCGGTCCTTGGAGCCACAGATGTAGATGTCGGCGTCCAGCACGTCGGTCGCAACGTAGGCGTCGGATCGGTTCTTCTTGTTGACACGAAGGATACCGACGACGAGCTTTCCGGCACTGAGAAGGGGAGGAAGAGAGGCCTGAGGCAGGTACGGGGCGAATAAAGACTTGCGCTGGGGACCACCGCCGCCCTGCTGGTTCTGCTGCAGCTGCATCTGGAACGCCTGCTGCTGCTGCCACAGAGAGGACTGGCCAGAGGGGTTCTGGAGCGTCGTCGCGACGAGCAGGTTGGGGAGCATGTTGGGGAAGCTGAACGAGGGCATCTTGGCGTGTCCGCTGCCGGCGGCGGCGCGGAACTGCGCAAGGGACGCAAGCTGGGCCTGGGCAGACGCCAGGTCGGTCGTCGACGAACCGTTACCGTTAATACGCCAGTTGCCGGACTCGAAGCCTGCACGGGATCCGCCGCGGTTGTGACCGAAGCTAATGGAACCGCCATCCTCGACGTACTCGCCAAAGCCGCCCTTGTACGTGTTGACACTGTGACGCCGGCCGTGGCCCATGGAAATCGACTGGGGACGACCGCCAGACACTGGCGAGGGCTCACCGCCGAACGAGCGGACCATCGGTGGCTGGTCACGAGGGCTGAGAAGGTTGCCATAGGTAGTCTCACCGCCCGTGCCGGAGGTCTGCGACGCATTGGAGTGTGTGCGACGGTGGCGGCCTCCCGGCTGCTTGCTGAGAGACGCGCTGAGATCCGACGGAGGAGGAGACAGGCTGTCTCCGCGGTCCTGGCTCATAAGCGCCTTCTGCTTGGCCTGGAGGGCCTCAATCTGCTTCTGAAGCTCAAGCTGGGCGGTTAGCGCAACAACCGATGGTTTGCCACTCACTTGCTCCTCCAGAGCAGAGGACATCTCGCTGCCGGCGCGCTTGTGAGCGCGCGCAGCAAGGCCAGCGAGGCTGGTTGCCGCCTCCTCACGGTTGACGAACATTGAAGACGGGCGCGGCTTCTTCTCGATACCGCTCTCCCTCCGCTTGCCGAAGGTGAAGCCAGGGTTCAGCTGAGGGCGACCTGTAGGGCCCAAGCTGGCCGGCGTAGGCTCCGGCGAGTCTTCCTCAAACACGGCAGGCGCCTGGCCGCTCTCAACCTGCTGCTGAGCGAGTAGCATCTGCTGTTGCTGCTGGTGCATCTCGAACAGACGCTGCGCCTCAGCGAGTTGCGCAGTCTGCTGCTGCTGCTGCTGAACGGCAGCGCGCTGGGCGGCAAGAGCCTGGAAGCGTGGAGCGATGAAGCCCTGCTCCCGCTGCTGCTGGGCGGCAAGCTGCTGCTGAACAAGCTGGGCCTGAAGAAGCTGCAGCTGGAGCTGCTGAGCAGCGAGCATCTGCTGCTGCTGCTGGAACATGTCTCCAGTGAACTCGTCGCCGCCAGGCTGCGTGCTGACGGGGAAGTCCGACGGGGCAAGAGGGAAGTGGGGAGGAAGGCCGCCAAAGCTCATCGATGGCTGAGCAAAGCTGGTCGACATGTTGACAGACTGACGCTTGGCGGCACGCTCAGCGGCGGCAGACGTAGAAGAGCGAGGAGCAGAGCCGACGCTGCTGATAGAGGGCGCGGAGGGGGAGATAGGAGAAGTGCCAGACGCAAACGAACCAGGGGTGAAGGTCGGGGCGTCGGCCTTGAGCTTGGTCGACTCGGCCTTGTTGCTGGTCGAAGCGGGAATCGTAACGGGCGACGACGCCGCTGTTGATGACTTGTCCTTCTGGCTGCCGCTGGCCGAGCGCGAGCCGGGCTGCGAGTTGCTTGGGGAGATCGCCTTGAGATCCGAGATCATGCGCTGCAACGAGCTCAGCGCATCCTCGCCGTGAGTTTCATGATGTTTCTTAGTCGCCGCATTCACCGCCGCCTCCATCGCAGTGACCGGAGGTGACATGGTGGTGTGGATAGAACGAACCTGGGCTTCGGCAGCAGCTGCCTGAGAAGACTGGGTCGCAGTTCCTCCTGTTTCCTTGCCCTTCTCTTTGTCCGCGTTCGACGAGGCTGGGCGTAAGGGAATCTGTTGCGGCTGAATCTGCTGACTCTGTGCTCGGTTCGAGGACTTTCGGTGTAAGGAGCGCGAGTCGGTTCTTTGGAGCTTGCCCTTCTGACCGCCACCGGCGCTGTCCTTGGCGGACTTGTTGCCGCCTCCCAGACTGGTACCTCCGCTGATAGTAGTGGTGTTGCCGTTCTTGGAGCGACGTTCACCGGGACCCTGCGATGAGTACGAGTTGCTTCGGGAAACCGAAGCCGAGGTGCCGGGCGACTTGTGGCCTCGGCGACCGCCGTTGCTACTGCGGCTGGAAGAGGAAGAGTTGGCGCGCTGGAGGTTGGTCTCGGGTGGCGCAAGCGAGGATGACTGCCGGCTCTGGCTCTGCTGCTGCTGCTGCGAGGCAGCCGCCGACGACGAGTCCGGAGTCTCAGCCATTGGGGGAACGAGAAAGGGTTGCGCAGAAATGGACTGAGATTAGAAGCTGGGTAAGTGGTTAGTATAAGTGCGTTCTCTCGGCTGTTGCGAGGGAGGTGGATACAAGGGCACAGAGAGAGCGGCGGTGCTCGGGCCGTGTAAGGGGTAGGTGGTGGAGGCGATGGAGGGTAGGCGGCAAACGAGGAGGCTATAGCGGGCGCTGGCGGCGGGGAACTAGTGGCCTGGGTCGTCGGACGACTAGGCGTGTGTGTGTGTAGGAGGAGGGTGTGTGTGTAGAAGCCAGACGGACGTCGGCCAGATAGTCGTACTGGTGGTGACGAGCGCCGGCGCGAGCGAAGTGTCGGTAACCGGATTACGTTGTTGTCGGATGCTGCCTTTGTGGTGTGGTGGTGTGGTGCGGGGGGTGCGACATGCGAGACAAGGGCTGGGCGACCGAGCTAGCTAGCTACCTACCTTGTAAGTGAGGGCACCGCCACGGCCACGGCGGGCTGGGTGGGTGGTGTTGAGGGGACGAAAGAAGAGGAGAAGGGGAGAGAAGAGAAGGTGGGGGAGAGAGTGACTAGTGGTGATAGAATGAAGGTGGGTGTCGTGAAGGCGTGGTGGTGTAAAGAGGCGTGGTGTAATGCGATGAAGGTAAAGGTAAAGGGAAGGGGAAGGGGGAGAGATGAGAGAAGGCGACGACGGGGAGTGAGTGAGTGGATAGAGTATGGATGGATGGAGGAAGGTGGTCCTGGCGGCGGGGCACACAGGTCCAGCTACTCCTGGGTGGTCGATTGGGTTGGGTCGATTGGGCGGACGGGCGGGCGTTGGGTGATCCTGGACTGGCTCGACTGGCTGGCGTGTACGGCACCAGGTGTATCTATAGGGCTGACTGTAGAGCATGTAGAGCCAGCTCAGGTACCAGAGCAGTTAGATTGGCGTGTACAGTGGCACGGTGGGTTGACGGGCCGGGGGCGACCAAGTCTGGTCAAGTTGACTCCGTGGTCCAGGTCAAGGCAGTCAGTCTGTCGGGTCTATAAGGTCTGCCAGGTCTGTCCAGGTCTATCAGGTACTAGGTCGGTGCATGGTCGGTTGGCTTGGCCAAATGCTCATAACCCGTAAGGGAAGAGGGGTGCATAGAGCCGAACGCCCATAGGTTGGAATACCCAGCCAGAGCCGCAGAGCCGCCGATCCAGACTGCCTGGGTGCACAGAACAGTGCATGGTATACTCCGCCAGTGCATTGTGCACAGTGGCAAGCAGTAGCAGTCAGTGGCCCCGCCGCCCTGCAGCAGCGAGCAACCAAAACAGCCTGCATCGAGGACCAGTAGTAATGGCCCTACCCGCTCGGACGTATGCTCGTCTGGGTTGCCTGGACGTACAGGTCGTCTGCTCGCCCGCACGACGCGCACGACCCCACCAGCAGCAGTATAGCAATTAGCTTGCCTCCGCTACTGCGACGAGCAGCGGTGCTATGACGCGCGCGCCCCGCGCCCCGTTCCCCCAACCAACGCCCTGCCCCGCCCCGCCCCGCCGCCTGGCTCACGGCCCTGCAACGACTGGGCCGTAAGCCCTACTCTCCCTATAGCTCCCTATTGCATTTGAGCCTTCCCTTGCCCTCTCTCGAGTGAAATCCAGCAGACGCGCCCGACAAAAGTCCTGACCACTCCTGATACTCCTGAGGTGAGGCTGCCTCTGCTCGCTCTGACTGGCTCTGGGTCAGCTGCAGCCACGTCATTCCATTCCTCCCGACGAAAGGATCCGGCTGCAATTCCAGCAGCATGCAGCATGGCAGAATTACACGGTGATAGAGAGGAATACTACGACTCTGGCTCTCGTGCATATCGGCTCGGGTCGCTTCACATGATTGACGATGAGGCTGGGACTATGAATCGGTGTCTGACACAGAGATTCACATCCCGAGCGGGACCGTTGACCACATGCCAAAAGATCAAAGGCCTCGAACGCTTTTGCTGGCCTGCTGGTCGGATGATTCTATAGATTGAGGCATGGCATAGAAAGTTGGAAAAAGCTGCGCTAACAATACGCGACGAAACTCTAATTCTTTCGATCAAGCAAGAGCGCGAATTCGGCGCGCCGAAGAGGAAAGGGAAGGGTAGAGGGCACGAGTGTAGGGGTGGCAAGGGATGGCAAGGGAGCGCGACGGACTTCTTACAATGCACTGCTCTGCTTGGTGGCCAGCAAAACGTAGCAACGATGCATGCGGAGGTGCAGAGGTACGGCGAACGGGGTACGGGTCTGTGCTTGATGCATTGGGCGTCAGCGCGTCGAGCCGAGACAAGTTGCCTCTTCTGGCAAGAAGGCCGCACTGATGCACCTGTGCACCCAGGGCGGGCTAGGGCGCAACAGGGTGGACTGGACTGGTACAATCGTCGCTCCGCCTTAGCCTAGCCAGGCCACGAGAATGAGGACGCGATCGACTTTTTGCGGGAATACGCCCCTCAGCCCTCAGCGATCATGGCGCTCGTCGTTGATGCTGTCTCCTGCTTTGTGGCAGGATGCAGGCTGATGGGCCACGTCGTCCGCCGCAATGTCTCATATCTGTCTTCCATCACAGCTATCGCCATCGCGACTGATATCGGCAAGCGTTCCTGTCCCTCATGGTCAAGCGGATGCGGTCACGTTGCGCCCCAAGGTTGCTTTTACGCTCGAGTTTGATCGTCCCGCACCTCTCGGGCCGCTGTCAGTCTAGCCACCTTCCTTCTTTTGCTTCCACCGCACACCACAGGCCCACAGGTCCGCAGGGTGTTTACCCCCAGCCTGTCAAGCCCCTGCCCGTGCAAAGATCACCATCTCAGCCCCCATCCAAGCAGCCACAGGGATTCTGCGACTTTGCAATCAGAAGCAGTGATATTCTGTCGCAGAGGTTTCCCTCATTCATCCAACCACGCCATACACGTAACCTAGATCCATGCGCTCTAATGAAGAATTGCTAGTTTTAATACAGTGTCTACGTTTGTGTGTTTAGATTTTACGTCGAGAACACGCCCAGCATGCGGAACGGCGGCGTCTTGGCTCCAGGGCTGGACCCCTGCATGACGCACTCGACGTAGTGCTGGCCCTCGCTCACGTTGTCGTTGATGTTGGTGATGGTCGTGACCGTGTCCTCGACCCTGGCGTTGCCCGAGAGCTCGACGCGGTTGGCATAGTCGTCGTCGACCCAGCAAGCAACACGGCCAGCAGGCACGCTCTCGGGGTACTGGTAGTAGTAGATTGCGACCTCGCCCGCGGACGCCTGGAAGGGGATGCGCATGTTGGCGCCCACAGTCTCCGACTGCCAGTAGTTCTCCTCCTCCTCGACCGTGACGCGGTGCACTGTCTTCCAGCCGTGGCCGTAGAAGTGGCACGGCGGGAGCGGGTTGATGAGCGGGTTGGCCATGTTGCACGATGGTGAGACTTCGCGGAATGTCAGAATGTCACTCGGGCGAGAGTGCAGCCGCGCCTTGGGGACGCGCAGGGCACGGCGCTGAGCGGCCACCCCGCCAGCCTGCACGTCCAGGTCTACGTCTGATTCTGGCGCCGAAGCCGCCTGCGCTCCCATGTACGGCACGTCGAAGGCGTGGCCCATCGTCGTGCTCCACCCAGAGCAGATCTGCGACTGCATGAACGAGATCAGAAGGTCGGACATCAGGTCGTGCCCCGCCGGAGAGGCCAGTACCATGTCCGAGTAGTAGCTCTTGCGGGTGCCCTCCGGGTCGAGCATGTACTCGTGGTACAGCGTGCCCTTGGCGCTGATGTGCGGGACGTCGTAGTACTGCGCCACGATGTCGTGCAGCAGCTCCGGGCCCGCGAAGCCGTTCTGGATCAGCACCTGCGGGGCAAAATGGCCGAGCAGAATGACGGCGGGCTGCTCGGGGCGGAGCAGGATGGAGCGCACAAGCAGCTCAAAGTGGTCCATCCAGCGCGGGTCACTGGAAGTCAGTTCAGCCTTATCATCTGTTAACTCACTAGGGGTCCGAAGCGTCAAACTCCAGAATCACAATGTCCGTCTCATCCGGCAGGTGGTGTTCTGAGCAGTACGCAAAGTACGCCGAGTCAGTCCTACGAGCAGCGCCATTGGTAAGCTCGCTGAGCGGATGCGGGAAGACAGAGTTCCACCACTCGAAGAACTTGCTGGGCCAGCATCGGGGCGACAGCGGGTCGTCACCAGCACCGTGACAAGCTGAGATCGAGCCGCCGAGGACGCTGATGGTCACCGGGTGGCCGGACATGGCCTTCTGGATGACCCGCTGGAGGCGGGCTCCCGTTCCGATATGGACGCGCGACTTCAGCAGCGCGATCTGCCCTCGTCGCTGGGCGATAGCATCTCCAGGCCCGAATACAGGGCAGAAGTCGAACGGCGCAGGGTCCGAAGTGGAGGCATTGAGGTAGTCCTTCGCCGTGAGGAGGCCAGTAGGAGCATCATAGTGTCCCTTGGGGACTGCATCGGGCGTAGCTAATCGGTCAGTACGGACCAGGCTGGCTCTGCGACTCACAGATAAGGAGTCGGGACAGGAAGAAAAGCGTAAAGCATCCCCCGATGATGTACCAAACGCGTCGAGGCAGGCCTGATAACAGTTAGTCACCCTCTCCCTTGCTTCCAAACGCACCAAACTGGCCGCGGTCATCGCGCGGCTTGCTCAGCGAACCCATCCTGCGTTCGAGCCGACCGAGAAACGAATGTGAACTTCCAAGAAAGAGGGTGTTTTAGAGTTCTGAGATCTGAGGTCGATCGTGGCGGCTTTCCGCGGGTAGCAGCCAGCCAGCAGCCAGCTTGGGACGGAAGGCGGGATCGACATTTCGCGGACGGGACCATAGCCACGTGCGCACCAAGCTGAAACGCGTCCATGACCATACGCGTCATGCTAGATGCTTGTCCAAGAAATCGAGGCCGGTTTGTTGTTAGCAACCCTCGGCGTCCACATTGCTCTCGAACCGCCCGTCGACCTTCGACAGCGACACTCGTCATGGCACTCCCGAAACACCTTCAGTCCGGGCTCACGCCAGACGAGCACACCTTCCTAGCAGAAGAGGAGGTGATCGACATTGTTCCGCTCTTCTCAATGTCCAAGGTCCGACTGATCTCCGGCATCTACGGACCGTTCACGCCGCCGAGCAAAGCCACAGTTCCGTTGTGGTTGGCTTTGAGCTTGAAGCGCAAGCGGAAATGCAGGATAGTCGCACCAGACTGGCTCAATCCAGGTTAGTCACCTCTAGCCCACTGCTCCTGCTGACAGCCAGACAAGCTCACGCTGCTGCTCAAGAAGGAGCGAGAGAATGCGGAGGGTTTCGAGCCATTGCCTCGTCGCTTCGTCGAAACGGCCAAAGTCCTCCTCGACATGTATGTAAAGTCTCAGTGTACGAGAGAGCTTGCTGACGCTTCAGTGCCCCGGACGACCTCGCGCAACCTGCCGCTCTACGATCTCTCCTGAAGGACATCCGCGAGACACGCCAGGCCAAGATCCGCATCGGTCTGCAGTCGGAGGGAGTCATGCGCGGACGCTATCTACAGGTCACGAACCTGACACCACTAGAGCTGTGTGAGATCCGACCCTTCTTGGTGAAGGCGATGGGCATCATGCAGAGCCTAGAGAAGGAGGAGGAAGAGTGAGCGAGAGAGAAGGAGGTGAGGGGTCGGTCACCCACTCAATCGATAGAGTCGCTCCATTTGTTGTACATTTACCATGTAAAATTGCTGGACTGCCTGCTGTAATCTGTACATTTGTCTTCTTACGTCTATAGAACTCCCGGCACCTCTCCACGAGCCTGGTCCTGCGCAGCAATCTGGGCAGCCTTCTCCTCCGCAGCGGCGACCTTAGCCTCGATGGCGGCAATGGGGTCATCCAGAGACAGGTCGACCTGGTGGATTCCGTGCTTGTCGATCATGATGCAGTTGAAGTTAAACTTGACCGTGAGACCTGCATGTGTCAGCTTCAAGAACATAAGGTGGACACGGCAGCTGGTCACTCACGGATCTTGACCTCGTCGATACACTTCCGGATCGTCTCCACACCCTCACGCTTGTCGGCGTCCTCCGTCCAGTACTTGTCCATCGTGGACAAACAGACGAGCTGTCCGAAACCGTGGGCGGCATAGGACACGGTGGCCTTGGTGCCGAGGTAGTCGATCCAGTACAGATGCGGGATGTCTGTTGTGGTGTCGTATCCCGCCAGCAGCAGGTTCACGGCATACGGGCGACGAGAGCGGAGCGAGTCGGCCAGCGTACGACGGATCCAGCTTCCGGCAGCGTGAGGAAGAAGAGGGTGGTTGTGTCGGATGTTGTAGAGACGGACATTGCGCTCGACGTAGTCGGCAAAGTTGTTCGTGTCTCCCGGTTCTCCGCCGTAGGCCATGGCGAGGTTGGGACCAAGAGTCTTGATCTTGTTCTCGTCCGACTTGAACTGCAGGATCGATCGACCCGCGGTCATGTCTGATGCGAGGAGGACATAGTCCTTGCCTGTAAATGAGAATGTCATGCGTCATCGTGAGCGAGGGGGGTCGAATCGTGGACGTCAGGACGGTAGGCGTCAGCTACTGTTCGAGTGTCTTCAAACGGCTTGCTCACCTGTGATGCCAAACGAGCACTCCATGTTAAGGTGATGGGAGAGTGCTACAGCTCGTCGGCGAGGTTGAGGTAATGCTCGACTGTCGTCAGTGAGTGACTCTGTCGTCAGCGTTGTGCAACGCGCGTTCAGGGTATGTGGGGGGCTTTGATAGGTGATGTGGATGAGGCACGTGGAATAGCTTCCGGCCATCACCGCCGGCACCCAGCACGTCCACCGCCGATCGGCGTCTGTTGGCGTGTCCGAGGTACGTGTCATCGAACTCATATACCGGTACCGGCGTCACAGCTATCGAATCCGACGAGGCCGAACGACAACGCGCGGCATCATGACGACGCTCGACCTCGACCTCTCCCCGGTCACCCTTCTCCTTCAGGAGATCCAGACGGTGACCTCCGCCATGCGGCGGAATCAGCGCTGGGCTCATGTGTCGAACTCGGCGTACGGAGCCGGCGCGCCGTCGGTCTCGGCCCGAAGAAAGCGCGTCTCTCCCCTGATGAAGGGAAAGCGGCATACGGATGATGAGGGCGATTTGATGCTCGGCTTCGTGGAACTCCGACGATCACTCGCTGGCGTTGTTGACATCACGACACTGACGCCATTGGACATTGTCGAGCCCTTCATTGCGCTCGTACGCTCACCATTGACGTCTGGACCTATCACCAGCCTGTCACTCACATCACTCCACTCGCTGTCCATTCACATCCTTCCCCTCTACTTCCCAGCCAACAAACCACCGATTATCGGCCCAGCATCGCCCCTTCAGATCGCGCTCGCCCATGTCACCGCCGCCCTCGCGCAGTGCCGTTTCCCTTCGAGCTCTCCTCAGCAAGATGAACTGGTTCTGCTGCGGTTGTTGCGCGTCATTGAGGCTCTCACGATACCAACACTGCCCAGTAGGGCCGGCACGACTGCTGTTCCGCAGAGCCTGCTAGACCACATGGGCGACGAGAGTGTCTGCGAGCTCCTCGAGGTCGGCTTGGGCATGCTTGCTCGCGGTCGTTTGAGTGAAGGGCTGCGAGGCACCGCGCAGCTCTGTGTCCAAGCTATCACGCGCACGACGTTCCTGCGCCTGAAGTCCCTCCGCCCCGAGGACGTGGAGCTGGCTCTGAAGTCGCGCTCTGGTGGGGACAAAGTGAAGGAGACCGTCGTCGTGGCTACGCAGAAGGAGATCGCCGCCGAGGAGGCTAAGGCAGAACAGCAGGTTGAGGAGGAGCAGCCTAGTGACTCTGTTGCCGAGGAAGGCAAGAGCAGCGGTGGAGAGACGACGGACGAGAAAGAGGAAGAGGCGGAACCGTCACTCCTGGGGAAGGCGGCCGAGGTTGTGCAGCCACCACCGGCGGTTGAGCGAGCTGACGAGCCGGAGCCGCCCCAATTCCTGCCCTACGGTCTGCCTACCATGTTAGAGCTGCTCCGTGTCCTCATTGCGCTTCTCAACCCGACAGATCAAGCTCACACCGACTCGATGCGCATGTCGGCCCTGGCGGTGTTGAACGCAGCTCTCGAGGTCGGTGGAACGTCCATCGGGACGTGGCCTGAGCTGCGAGAGGACGTACGGGACGAGGGCTGTCGCTACCTGTTCCAGTTGACTCGTGCCGACTCGCCTGTCCTCCTCACCTCTTCGTTACGCACAACGTCTACCTTGTTCGCGACCCTTCTCCCTCACCTCAAGCCGCAGCTCGAGCTTTTCCTCTCCTATCTCATCGACCGCCTCACACCACCAACTCCCTCTCCCCTGCCCTCTCATCTCCGAGACATTTCCCGCCCGACCTCACCCCGTCCAACGATCGGCGCCGATGGCAGTGTCGAGGGTGACAAGTCTCACACCCCGCCGACATCAACACCCAAGCCGTACGCCATGCTGCCACCCATGCCGGCGCAGTCGAAGGAGCTTTGGCTCGAGAGTCTCGCGCAGATTGCGACGCGACCAAGCTTCATGGTCGACTGCTATGTCAATTTCGACTGCTCAGTGGACAGCGAGGACATCTTTGAGCGACTGATTGCCTTCCTCACTCGAGGTGTCTTCCCTGCTGGGCCCCCGAGAGCGGACGGGTCCACGCATTTCGATGGCCTCGATAACTCTCAGCTTCTCTGCTTGGAGATTTTGTTGTCTTTCATCGGCTCCATGGCCTCGCGTCTCGAGTTCGGCGATGAGCCGTGGCCGGACAGTGCGGCGCCTGTCGAGCAGCTCGAGAAGGATAAGGACAGGAAGGCGATTCTCATCACTGGTGCTGAGCAGTTCAATGTCAAGCCGAAGGTCGGACTGGAGTTCCTCCGCAAGAACGGCGTCATCGTTCCGGACGACGGGCCCGGTACTGAGGAAGAGAGGATGCGACGAGCGACTGCCCGCTTCCTGAAGTCTTCGAGCCGCCTGGACAAGCGCGAGCTTGGTGATTACATCTCGCGACCCGACCAGATTGAGCTGCTGAAGGACTTTATCGGGCTCTTCGACTTCAGGGGCAAGACGATCGCGGACGCTCTGCGAGAGATGCTCGAGACTTTCCGTCTTCCTGGCGAAGCACAGCCAATCGGTCGTATCACGGAAGTCTTCGCGAACCACTTCTTCTCCTACAACCCTCCGGAGATTGCTTCCACGGACGCAGCCTATGTGCTGGCTTACTCGGTAATCATGCTCAACACCGACCAGCACAACCCGCAGAACAGGAAACGAATGACCGTTGAGGACTATAAACGCAACGTCCGAGGGTGCAATGATGGCAAGGACTTCCCCCCAGAGTACCTGGCGGCCATCCACGAGAGCATACGGAAGCGCGAGATCATTCTGCCCGAGGAGCACGCGGGCCAGCACGGCTTCGACTACGCATGGAAGACGCTCATGCAGCGTTCGCGCACCGCCGGCCTCACTATCACGTGCAACACGGCGAAGTTTGACCGCGAGATGTTCAAGATGTCATGGCGTCCCATGATGGCCTCGCTTGCTTACGCCTTCATGATGTCCTCTGCCGATGAGCACGTCATCCAGCATGCTATCACGGGCTTCAGACAGTGTGCGACGCTGGCTAGTCACTTCGACATGCCGGAGGTTTTCGACAACATTGTCCAGTCTCTCGCGCCAGCGACCGGCCTACTTGACGAGACGCCCGAGGGTTACCAGATGGGCAACTATCCGACGGCCGAGCGCGATGGTGTCGAGCTGACCGTCTCGCCCCTCGCCATTCACTTCGGTCAGAGCTACCGCTCTCAGCTTGCGACTGTGGTTTTGTTCACCATCGCGAATGGCAATAGCAATGCCATCCGCGAGGGATGGCCCCTCATCTTCGAGATGTTCCAGACACTGTTCCTCCACTCTCTACTTCCGTCGGAGATGCTCCAGATGGAGGACTTCCTTGCGGGGACATCCACGATCCCCCTCAAGGCTGCCACGCCTGTTCCAGAGCGACGCCCGGAAGGCAGCGGCCTACTGTCGACCCTCTCGTCCTACCTGCTGAGCCCGTATGGACAGACAAACGAGCCCGTCGTCGTCGAGGCCAGTGAGGAGGACATCGAGAACGCGCTTGTGGCAGTGGACTCTCTCGCCTCCTGCCGACTCGAGGAGCTGTATGCCGAGATCCAGAGCCTCAGCGTCGATTCTCTCATCCCGGCGCTGCGTGCCATCCGCCAGCTGGCGGAAGCTCGCACGACACAAAAGCTAGCGCCACGAGAAACGCCAGACGGACCTCGACACTTCGACGGACAGCTGCAGTACGACCCCGCCTGCGCCTTCCACCTGGAGATGATGGTCTCTCTCGCAGCACACGGCAAGCAGCACATTGCGGAGACTTGGCCCATCATCTTCGAGTACATTTCGGCACTGCTCAACTCGGCCCAGAGCTACCCCGATCTCCTGATTGAACGCGCGGTCGTCGGCCTCCTCCGCCTGTGTCTCGCGGTCTCTGAGCAGTCCGAGCTCCGCGACCAGCTGTACATCGCCCTGGACGTTCTGCGCTCTCTGCCATCGACTGTGCTGAACAGCGTGTCTGAGCAGCTCATGGCCGGCGTCGCCCGCATCCTGGAGAAGGATGCTGGTGTGGCTAAGTCGCAGACCGAGTGGGGTCTCATTCTTGCTCTGTTCAGTGCCACCGTTGCTCACCCCGAGGCGAGCAAGGTCACCATGTCGATAGTGCAGAAGATGGTCACTGGCACTCACCCTGGTCTGACCACGGACAACTTCAGCGGAGTGGTCGCTCTGCTCGACGAGTTCGCTACCGCCGCGGGCGCTGCTGCCGCGTCGCGACAGCCTTCCCGCCGCGGAGGCGCCGACGTCCGAGCAACGCTTGGGCCTACGCTTGAGCGCGGCCTCACAGCGCTGGACTCGCTGTACGAGCTGCGCAACCTGATCCCGGGTCTGATCGAGCGCAGCGGCAAGACGAGCCGCGATGCGTTCAAGACGTTCTGGCTGCCGCCTCTGCTCGTAATCAGTAAGCAGTGCGTCAACGGTCACCGGGAGATCCGATCGCGCGCAATCGGATACCTGCAGCGCCTGCTGCTCAGCCCGCAGCTCATGGCCGCGGATGCCGACACGCTGCCGATCATTTTCGACCGCGTGCTCTTCCCCGTGCTCGATGAGCTGCTCAAGCCGCAGGTGCACGACCGAGACCCGCAGGGCGCGATCGAGATGCGCCTCAAGGCTGCACCGCTGCTCTGCAAGGTCTTCCTGCAGTACGCCATTGGCCTGACCGGCTCATCGGTGGTTGGGCCGCAGTTCGTCCGCGTGCTCGACAAGCTCGAGCGCTTCATGCGCGGCGACCGCGATATGCTGAACGAGGTCGCTGAGAGCCTCAAGAATGTTGTGCTCGTCATGTACAGCAGCAAACTGCTCGTGCCCCCGCCTGCTGGGGCGGAGACAAGGACGCAGGACCAGATTGAGCTCTGGAACGCGAGTGCGCCTCGCGTTGAGCGCATGATCCCTGGCTTCCTCGAGGAGGCGCTGCAGCCTGAGGAGGAGCCTGTCGTTCCCGAGAACCAAGAGGCGCCAGTCGCTGAGGAGTCGGCGGAAGTCAAGGAGGAGGCGCCAGTAGAAGCATAGAAGTCAAGGTGGCTGAACCACCAGAACCTTTGTATCTTACACTAGTCAAGCATCACATGCGCTGCCACAAACCCGCCATAAGTGCAGCGTCAGCCGTCCCAGTGCCCATCACATGTGGTCTCTGTATAGTAGATGATGCATCCACTGTGAGGGGATAAGGTATAGCACAACTTATGAACTAGCTACTACAATATGCATCTATCTAACCAGACTTCCAGTAACAGATGTCGCCGTCGACAATCTCGTAAGGCTTGCCCTGCTGCCTGAGCTTGCCTGCGGCCTTGGTAGCCGCCTCGCTTCCGTACTCCTTGAGGTCGTTGAAGGACATGATCTCACCGCAGACGAACTTGTTCTCAAAGTCCGAGTGGATGACACCAGCCGCCTGGGGCGCCTTGATGCCCTTGCGGACGGTCCAGGCGCGGACCTCGTCGGGACCACAGGTGAAGTAGCGAATCAGGTCGAGGACCTGGTATCCCGTCGTCGTGATCTTGCCGAGGATCGAGGGGTTCTTCTTGCCGAGGCCGAGCTTCTCGCCCTCCTCGGCGGCCTCCTCCTCGGACAGGTTGACGAGGCGCTCCTCGAGCGCGACCGAGAAGGGGATGAGGGCGTCTCCCGGGTTGTTCTCGTCGATCCAAGCCTTGATCTTGGGGAGCCACTTGTTCTTTCGCCTAACAAAGTCGCGCTCAGACAAGTTAACCAGGTACGTGATGGGCTTGGCCGTGAGGAGGTGGAGGCCGTTGATGATCTCGACCTGGGGTTTGTTAGCGAAATCTCCGTCGAAACAGAATGGAGTTGTGATAGAAATCGGTTCAGTAAAAAGGAAACTTCTCATTTGTGTATTCGGGCGTGACCCCGACATCGACGAGCTGGGTTTATAGGGCATTTCGCCCGTTCTCATCATTTAAGCGGCAGCGTGGTGCTGGCTTGTGATGGTGTGTGATTTGAAGAAACTCATTACTCACCTCCTTGTTGGACCAGGTGCCCTTGCGGACGTCCTTGTTGTCCTCCTTGAGGCACTTGAGGATGCGCTCAACGGTAGCCAGCTCCTCCTTCTTGGCCTTATCGGCGAGCGAGACGTTGCCGCACGAGCGGACCTGCTTCTGGAGCTTCTCGATCTCCTTCTCGACCCACTCGATGTCCTTCAACCGGAGCTCGTTGGAGATGATCTCCATGTCACGGATGGGGTCGACGTCGCCCTCGACGTGGATGACCTCGGCGTCATCGAAGGCACGGACGACCTGGAAGATACCGTCGACGGCACGGACGTGGGACAGGAAAGCGTTTCCAAGACCCTCACCGGTCGAGGCACCCTTGGTGAGACCGGCAATGTCGATGCAGGTCAGGAAGGCGGGGACCTTGGACGCAGGCTTGTACAGGTTGCACAGCCAGTCGAAGCGCTCGTCGGGGACGGGGATGCGCGCCTCCTCCGGGTCAATGGTCGCGTACGGGAAGTTGGCAGCCTTGCCGAGATCCGTCTTGGACAGCGTGTTGAAGAAAGACGACTTGCCGACGTTGGGCAGACCGACAATACCACACTTCAGGTTGTTTCCCGGACGGCCCAGGATGACCTTCTTCTCCTCGACGACCTTTTTCTTGGGAGGCATCTTCTTGTTTCGCTTCGCGTAAGCGGTAGGGGAGGTTGAGAAATACAGAAACGACGAAGTCGAAAAGGCAGAGGCAGAGACGTTAAGCGGCTGTCGGACTCGCAGAGCAGGAGCAGCGGCGGCTAGAGGCTTTACAAACGTAAGAGCGTGAGAGACTCGTGCGAAATTATAAAGAAAAGGCTGGAGTGAGCTGGGGCGACGAGGGAGAGGGAGCATGCACCGTCCTCGTCGGTTTTGCGATTGAGAAAGAAAGAAAAGATCCGACCGTAGTGAGGTCTGTCAGCTAGTTTTGATTTTTCGCCCGTCCGTTTGGGTGCGAGAGACTTGAATGCCTACCCTGTCGCCGTGGCCTATGAGCCTTGCCGTGTGCGCCGTGCGAGTGCGGGTCGGCTTGGGCGGAGATTTCGTCCGTGCCGTACTGCCACGTTGTGGCCTCTGTAGGCGCGTAGACTGCCTCGCGCGTCTGTCAGCAAAATTTCTCCCGCTGTCAGTCAGAGCGGCAGTGAGGTCACGTGAGTATAAGTCAGTGACCTCCACTCTTGAAGGTGGAGGCCCTCCACCCAGTCTTATCGGCGACCTAGTGACGAGTTGCCGATATGGAGCCAGCGCTATGTCACCGCCGAACACCACAACAACACTACCGACAATGACAATGGATCCCGCCAAGCTGCACCGGCTCGCCCAGCTCGCCTTCAAGAGTAAGCTGTAGGTAGTCTTTGTTCAAGCTAACGGCCAGCGCGAGACCGAGCGTATGCACCGTACTCCAATTTCCGGTACGCTGAAGGGTGGCTACTAAGCTGACATCAGTGTGGGCGCCTCGCTCCTCTTAAGCACCGGCGAGATGATCGGCGGGTGCAATGTCGAGAACGCGTCGTTCCGTAAGTAACCGAGCGTAGTGGGCCTTGGCAAGGCTCATCGGGCCCATCGGCTAATAGCAGCTGCCGGCGTGTGTGCGGAGCGTAACGCGATCGGGCGAGCTGTGTCGGAACACGGCAAGATTGAGATCGCAGCGGTAGTGGTAGTGAGGTATGCTTCTCCCTTCGATCCAGAGACAACAGAGGCTGACATAAGCGACCTGCCTACTCCGAGTGTCTCGCCCTGCGGCGTGTGTCGGCAGACGCTGCGCGAGTTCACGCCCCTGCCGCTCAATGCGCCAGTGTACATGCTTGCGGCGACCTACCCGTACAGCAGCGACGCGGTGCCCGACTTCATCAAGCCCGGCAGTCCTGTGCCGACGATCGCCAATTCCGACGTCGCGACGACCATGACTCTGGGCGAACTCCTCCCCATGAGCTTTGGGCCAGAGGCGCTCGCAGCGGACAAGTGAAAGTGATGCTCAGGAGCACACAGGGTGCATACATGTGAGCCCAGAGCCAGGGGTATGGGAAGTGGGGGCTGTGGGGAGCGAGAAGGTAACGCGTGACCTTATGGCGCGTCGGTGGAGCCACTTGGCCCCTCTAATGAAACCTGAAAGAGACCTGCCATCTTGGCTGGAATCGACCGTGGGACCTGGCGCAGCTGGCGAGCCGGCGAAGCTGGAAGCTGGCTGGCAGATGCGTGAGCAGAGAACGCCTGAGGGGCAAGGCACCAAAGACAAGTGGGATGTCGTGAGATCGGAGACAATCGCGCTTTCCCAAGTCTCAAGTCGCGTTCGCTCGCTTCATTAACTCCCATCCTTAGATCCTGGATCTTAGGCTTGCTTCCTAGGTTCGCCATGCCAAGTTTAATCTCACTCTGGGTCCCAAGCCACGTCGTCATGGACCTGTCACACTTTGCATGTGAGCAAGCGTTGCGGCATGCACGGACTGTCGGGCCGTCGAGCTGTCGGACAGCGTGAGCCACAGAGGCAGCGAAGGGGTGCACCGGATATCGCTGCCGGTCACTAGTGGAGCTAGACACATCAGCTGAGCATCACGCTGTGGAAGGCACGGTGGCGACGTCAGCTGAAAGTGAGTGCGAATCAAGATCACAGCGCCAGAGAAAGCGGCGCGTCGCGGCCCGGCGTCGATGGCGCAGCCAGTGGCAATGAAGGCGCGACGCGCCCGAATGCCAAGCAAAGCACGACTGCGGCCAGCGAGGCGGGAACGAGTGGCGAATGCGGGCGAATATCAGCAAGAGCACAGAAAGCGGTGCCCGTGGTAATGAGGACCGGCAAAGCCGGTGCGACGTAGAATGTTGTGGGGAAAGGAGTCCCGATGTCGCCACTCGTCGAGGAGCGACGTGCGAGCGACGTGTGACTCGCATTGGAAGCTTGTGGCACAAGCCGCGAGCAGAGTCGGGTCAGGAAGAAGACATCGAACGTGTGGCGGACAAAGCGCAGAAGGAATGCGAGACTAACCTCGCTAACTCTGTGCTGACTGACATGCTGACCGGCGAGAATGCACATGGCTCTGATGACAGCGCACATGCTTAATGTCTGGCTCGTGCGTGGCATTAGTCTGGTCTGGTGTAGCGCATGCTCATCCCATGCTAGCCTACTCCGACACGATCAGATGGCATCCTCCGAAGCTGAGGAGTGGGCTTATTGGACCTGTTGGACTATGCGGGAATCTAATCCCAGTATTGTGTCACGGCGCTAGACTTGCTGCTATGGGCGAGGACGCTCGTTCTGCGCGGCGTGCGACGCACGGCGTGTGGCTCGTGGCGTGTTGCGGCTCGTCCGTGCCGTATACCTGCTCGTCCATGCCTGCTGCGATCCAGGTGATGCCGGCGAGCATGTGCTCCACGAATGCCACAGCAAGGCGGCGGCCAGCAGCAGTCCGCAGCAGCCAGCAGCGAGCACGAGCATACATGTGAGCATACATGTGCTCTGGCCCAAAGTCCGGCTCGGAGACAAGTACAAGGTCGACGAGGACCAGCACACGAATATGGCAGTGCCGATTGAGTTCACGCCACAGGCTAGTCAACCGCTTATTTACGTGCCATTGCGCTCGCATGCCACTGCGATCGTATGCCACTGTGTCGACTCTGTCCGCTGACTGCTGCGCCATCGCTCAAGGAGGCCTCTCGGTGACTCGCCCTCCTCGTCGCATTCCGTCAGACTCGCGTCAGCTGTTCAGCGTGTCCAGCCTTTACATGCCATAGTGTATCACGAGCGAAATCACGAGTACAACGCGAAGACTGCCTCGGCAGAACTACTCAATCGCCCCTCCGCCTACCTAAAATCCTCTCCGCACTCCGCATCCGCACAGACTTGGCACAGACTTAGCACAGACCCAACACAGTCTAGCACAGACAACGCGTCCTACTTTGCACAAGCTCTCCTTTCCCTCGCCCCGCTCACCCCTCCCCCCCTCTCCCCCCCTCTCCCACTCCCCGTGCCCGCCCCCGCCCCCGCCTCATCGCTCACGTCAGACTTACCGCCCCACCGCCCTCGCCGCTCACGTCAAGCCCACCCCGCCTCAACCGCTCACGTCAACTTGACGCCTAGCTCGCACTCTATCCTTACGCCACACTGATAAGGTTTGGGCATACAATGCACGGCCAACTTGCCGTTGCGCTCCTGTGCGCCTGTACGCCTGCACGCCGGTGCGCCGTCGTGCCGTACGCCTCGTGCCTCACAGTTCACTTTCAAACTCGCCATGCTATCCATAACCCTTGACGCCTCTGCGCCAGCACGCCAGCACGCTGGCGCTATGTCTCACAGATGGCAGGTGATTCATGCTGATTCAAGCTTACTCTAGCTTCGACTTCAGTTCCAGCTGGACCACATGACTCGGGCCAAAATGCTTACTGCACGTTCGTGTGCTGGATTCGTGGCCCCATGGCCTCATGGCTTAGGACTAGCCTCGATCTGGCTCGCGCCCCTCGCTGAGCTGAGCTCGCAGAGTGGCAAATTCCCCAACTTTGTCCCCAACTTTAGCAGCATTGTGGAAAATATGCATGGCACATTCAATTCGTTACAGAAGAGGAGGTGTATCGCTACGTATGTCGTCGGATCGGGTCGTGGTCATAAAATGAAGAGTCGTAACACAGGAAATTAAACGTCGTTAAGAAGGTGCAGTCGTCACTAGATTAAAAGGATGTAGGCGAATCCAAAAAGAGGAAAATGAGATGAAGAGGTGAGATTGGAGATCGGAGAAGAGACGAGGGAAGACAAGGGAGAAAGAATCCGTATGTTGTGTCGCGGGACGTGTATCGATGCCAGGGGTCGTGAATGAGCGCAGTAAAGAGAAGCAGACCGCCCGTGACCAGCACGAGACAGTCAATCAGCCGTACACAGGGAAATCGCAAGTGGTGGTGATCCAACTACTGGCTAAAGCCCTGGAAGACTTGGCCGTCAGGTCGCATACCGGGCTGCTGCGGGATCTGCGGGTTGTAGTACAGTGGCGTGTTTGCAGGCACTCCTCGCGCATTCTGGTTGAACGCGCCACGGGGGCCGTTAAAGTCCTGCCCGGACATACCCGGAGAGGGGATCACCACGTTGGGGTTGCCGTACTGCTCCTTGCCCTGCTGGGCGAACTGGTTGCGCCAATCCGAGTCGTACATCGGAGCAGCGGACTGCCACGACGGGTCGCCGGTGAAGGGCTGCGGAGGGAAGACACTCTGATGCTGCGCAGGCGTCTGCGGGTTCGGGTTCGTCGGCGAAGCATTCGACGACAAGTGACCCGCCTTTGTCTGAGACTGAGGCGTCCCTGGAGCAGCCGGGGCTCCTCCCCTAGCCGAGGTGGATGGCGACGGCTGCTGCTGCATCACGTCCGGATTCCGCTGCGAAGGGGTGGCAAACGAAGCCGAGCTAGGCGACGTGGGAACTGGCGGCGAGGAAGTCTGAATCGACATTCTCGTTTCCTGATCCAGAGTCACTGGATTCAAACCCTGTTCGACTCGCCACCGGTCGTAGGTGATCGCGAGGTCGTTGCCCATGCGCTCCAGCAGCTCGCCCGTCAGCCCTAACCTAGACTGCAGGATTGCAGACCACTCGCTCGCCGATACGGCTGCGACAACCGAGGTGGCAAAGAAGATTCCTTCGGGCGTGGCAGTCGACGATGGAGGCACCCGAACAACGTTCTGGTGGAAATTGGACGGAAGCGTGGGAGGGTCCGAATTGTGCACGTCGAAGATGGCGCCGTCGGGGACGGATGCGGTCCGGCGAGACTGGCGCGGGCGGCGAGCAGTGTTGGACCAGTCCTCGTAGTCGACAGTGACGCCGAGCCCGACGGCAACTTCGCCAGCGTCAGACTTGCGCCGCTTGCTCCCTGATCGCTGCAGACCGTACTCGTAGTCGTCGTTGTCGGACGCGTGCCGCGACATCGGGTGCCCGTGGTTAAATGCATGCACCGGTCGGTGCTTGGATGCGCGCACCGTGCCGTCGCCGGACAGCGACAGGTTGCTGAACACGGCCGTGTGCTCGTTCCAGGACGAGTCCGAGGCAAACCCTGCCATGGTAGGGGAAAGCGAGGCACCGGGAGACGAGACATCCGAGAGGGACGCAGTGGAGGCTGATGACACGAACGACTGTGACGGTGAGAAGCCCATGCTGAGTGGCGGGATGTTGGAGAAGGACGCCGACGATGAGATGCCCTCAAACGACGACGTCGAGGTGAAGCTCGAGCGGTCACCAGCAGGTCGACCGGCGAACTGCTGGTAGATGTCGCCACTCAGAGCATGGTTGGCTCTGGCAGCCTCCCGCTTCTCCTTGTCCCTCAGCCGCTTGCGGCGCTGGCGTTCCCGCCCCATTTCGCGCTTGCGGGCCTTGCGGGCCTCCTCATCCTCGGCGGTGCGTTGTCTGGGGCCCATGGTGCTCTTGGGAGGGGCGGCGGAGGGTATGGATGACGAAGCGGATGGCAGTTTGGGCGCAATTGCCATCACGTTCGGATACGGGTGGTCGATGGAGACTTGAAGAGGGGAAGAGTTGGGGATGTCGGAAGAGGGATGTTGCGATCGAAGCTTGGGGGTAGCTCCGGTCACCTGTACTCCAGGCACATGGTCGGGTGGCGCAATCTCCCCTCCTCCCATGCCGGGCTGAATGAATCGCTGTGGAGGTTCGTGTGGAGGTTGCCCATGCTGCATATACTGAAACGGGGCATACATCGGCGCCGTGGTCATGAGGGGCTCTGATCCTTGGCCGTGGCCGTGCGACGAACCAGAGGATGACGAGGATTGATGGTGTTGGTGGTGTTGATGATGCTGCTTGGCTGGGCTGGGTGGGACCTGCTGGTATGGCGGCTGGCTGTGCATCCCCGGAAGGGTGGC
The DNA here is from genome assembly GCA_030347605.1 of Trichosporon sp. DN520. NCBI lineage: Eukaryota > Fungi > Basidiomycota > Tremellomycetes > Trichosporonales > Trichosporonaceae > Trichosporon > Trichosporon sp. DN520. The sequence goes on from JASJUY010000007.1 coordinate 971,193, forward strand.
GCTGACCTGCGGGAAGTGGGGAGTCGGTCAGCGGCGCAAGCGGCTGAGGGGCGGGACGAGAAAGGGGGAGAAAGGATGGCGTAGGTTGCTGCAAAGAGTCCTGGTGTGCGTCGCAGTGTTTGTAGATCCAAGTCCTTGATGTGGTAGGATGGATGCGGAACGGCGAACCAGACGAAGCGGCGAAGAAGCAGGCTACTAGGCAAGCGCAGCGGTCGTTGTGATGAAAGGCAAAGTTGGCCGCCGAGGTTGTTGACGGTGCGAGCCGTTCCAGCGACTAGTGTCGACTACGTCAGGCGTCGGAGGCGTCTAGGCGTCTAGGCAGCAAGCAAGCAGGTGTCACCTGTTCCGTTGGGACAGGACGTGTTTGCGCTAGTTGGCTATGCGGCTCCACAGAATGAATATCTATCTCGGTAGCGTTATGGTGCCTCCAAAGATAACAGTGGAGAGATCAATGTCACGCTCGGGGGTCGATATGGGATATATGGGTTCGCCAGTGGCCGGTCCAGGTCGTGTAGCAAGACACTGTCCAGGGATCGAGGGGTAGTACCAAAAAGTCGAGTGAGGAAGCCAAAATCACGGTGGAGTCGAGCGTCGAGCTGCCGGTGTGTGTGCACCCAGTAGTAGTGGGGCGTTCGTGTAGAGGTCGTTAAGAGGAGGGTAGGTGGGAGTAGTAGTGGTCGTCCGTAGGAGCAAGTGAGAACTAGCCGGTACGGGGAGGAGTTGCAATGTTGAATGTGGGGGGAAGTCGTTAGATTTCGTTCTCGTTGCAATGTAGCGTGGGCTGTAAGCTGTGGGCAGGGGTAGGAGGGGAAGCTGAGGGGGATAGTTTCGTTCGTTCGTTTCGTTTGTTCGTGTAGACTCGGGTCCAGTCGAGGACGAGGAGCGAGGAGCGAAAGCGGGGGGGTGGGCGGGCGGGTTCGGGTGGACGGGGAGGATGGGGAGGATGGACGACCACGACGAGTTAGTCGGGAGGGGAGGGGGGAAGGGTAGGGGATAGAGGGTAGGAGGGATGGGAGGAGACGGATGGATGGATGGAGTGGTCGGATGAAAAAGACGGGTTGATGCTAGCAGGGTGGTCCGCCGGCTGATGGATGCTGGCTGCTGGCTGGATCGGATGCTTGGTTGGCTGAGCACTCTACTTTGCTGCTCTGCTCTGCGCTTGTCTGCTTGGACTCGCCTGGCTGGCTGAGAGAGAGTTGAATGTTGGTGGGAGGCGGAGGCTGGAGGAGGGAAGAAGGAAGGCGTAGGCGCAGGCGCAGGCGCAGACGGGGCGGAGGCTGAGGCTGAAGCAGGACAAGGACAAGGAGCGTAGCAGCATAGGAGTATTGGAGGTTAGGAACGGCTCGGCGGTCCAGGGTGGGTGGGGCGCATGGGCTGGGCCGGGCTCAAGAAAGAGTAGAGCGGTCGACATCCAGGCGGGTGTCGGTTGCGGGCTACGGGCTAAGAGGAAAAGGCGAGAGCGAGGGAGCAAGGGAGCGAGAGAGCATGAGAGCGCCAGGGATCCGTGCCTGGCGTCTGTGAGGGACCGGCAAAGGGACTGCTGGGAGCTGGGATGGATGGATGATGAACTAGGCGAGCGGCAGAGGGGCAGTGGACACCGCAGGCATTAAACCCGAGCCAGACCATGCGCCCTATGCTGGATAAACCACTCAGGCTGGGCCAGACACTGCGGCCAGTCTCAGGCACCGTCTAATACTTCAATGACACCATTTACACCATGAGCGACCCTGCACACCCTGCTACCCTCGACAATCCATCCTGAAAGCTAGGGTTACTCAACTCGCGCGTCTAGTCTAGTCCATCGTCAAGCCAGCTAAGCCAGCCAGTCCAAGATCTCTTGCATTTCTCTCCATCAAGCCGCCACGCGCCACGAACAATTTACTGCTCACTGCTGGCTGGCACACGCAGGGCTCTGCTATCCGCTCTCGCAGCCCATTCAGCGGCATTTATCTCTTGCTCTGACTCGTCGTCGGAAAAGTTGGAAAGCTGCACGCGGGATCCGGCCATCCGGCCTGCCCATCGGCGAACAAGGCTAACGAGAACTAACAGGATCAACAGGAGCGAGGGAAGGCGAAAGAAAGGCTAAGAGTCTAAGACAGCTAGGACAGACGGCCGACCGACCGACCGCAGACCGCAGGGAAGACACCCAGGCGACCCAGGGTGCAAGCGACCCAGCAGCCCGGCTTTCCAGGCTTTCAGGCTTTCGTCTAGCCGCGAGTCTGTTTGCTCATGCGCCTTGCGGCTCGTCCACCCGCACATGGCCGCACAGCGGGTACCCAGCCCGGATGATGGGTTGGGATGGGGAGATCATCGAGTCCCATCGGGCATGCGCGCACATTGCTCATCTCGCGGCAATGACACCATTCCAGGACCATGGTTTGCACTACCGCATTCTTGACGAGAGCACACGCGATAGGCCTGGACGGCCCCTCTATCCAAGACTGGCTCGGGAAGCTTAGGGCGCCAGCTATGTCAGCCCCAGGATACAGAGATACCGTCGACACATCGGCAGAAGCCCAGGATCCATACACAGGTTCCGCAGGCAGGCCGCAGAAGATATACAGGACGCCAACAGGACACTCCAGGACACACAGGACAGCCAGGATAGCCAGGAAAGCGGGATAAAGCGCCGACCCTAAAGTCAACTTGTTGCAGGATCTCGAAAGTCGGAGTGAATACAAGGTCTCAGTCAGTCGCATGTCATGAGTCAGCTCGACCGACGAAGCCTGATTGCTCAACGCCGTTTGAAACCCGACAGACCGACATGAGCGCCGAGCGACGAGCGACGAGCGCCGAAGAATGAGCCGGCTCAAAGGGCTGGGGCGAAAGGTCAATTGCGCTAGAGAGCGGCTTGGTCAGTCAGGTGGCAGCTGACCTGCGCACAGTCATTGCGCACGGCATGGATCTTCCTTCCCTCCCTTCTCTTCGCCATTCTGCCTCGGCAGGCCGTAGAGGGCCTAGAGGGTAGTCGCTCGCTCGACTCGCGTCGCGTTGCGTTGCGAGGCCAGGCAGATCACAGCGGCACAGCACAGCTGGGGTACAAACCAAGGCATGCCAGGTGTCAGGTCCTAAAGGACCGGGATCTGGCATGCCATCACCTGTGCAACTGTTCCGTCGCTGCCGGCATGCTTCCCGGCCATGTTCGTCGCGCGCGTGCGAGCGTAAGCGTCAGCAGTATAAGTGTGCAATAAGAGCGCGCGAGCAATGCACGCGAAGCGCGTCGGGTCGGCTCGCCGCATCATAGTTTGCGCTTGCATCCCTTTTCTCCCTTCTCCCTGTCAAGCTTGTCATGAAGAGGCGCTCGGCTGCTCGGAAGCTACGCTTTGGCCCAGTTCTCACTGGCTCAGCTGGCTCACCTGCCGCTGGGTCAGCTGGCCCTCACATTGGACCAGCTATTAGCCTTTCGGATACTGATCCTGAGCTATGAACTACCTGGCCAGAGAGTCCTGCATGTCCTGCTGTGGTCCTGAGGGATCGTCCTTGCCGCATGCGGAAGGTCGGACGGGTCGTACCTGCGCATGTGCGCTGATGTGGCAGTTTGCCGTCCGCATGGCAGTGGACATGACACGGCTTCCCCTCGGAACCCCGTGTGCTTCATCGACACTCTGCATATGTCTGAAAGGCACACAGAATGTGAGTCAGAAGGCACAGCACACAGCGTACGCAGTGATGGGCAGTGGAGATGTGGCAACGTGGTACAGCGTGGTGCATATCTGAGGCAGATACCCCTGCCTTCCCCCGGCGTTGCAAGTGCAAGCCCCTTCCAGCCTGCTGTCATGAGCACAGGTAAAGCGATGGAAGCTGTGCACGACCAATTCTGTACCCCTTGCGCTCTCCTCGAGTGTCATGTATCAGACATGGCCTGTGCGTCCTAGTTTGCTCATCTTGAGGACACGAGGTGACCAGAAGAGGCGGGCACAGAACGTTGTCCGGCGACCTGATCGCCGGATGGCGGATGAGCGGCTCGCCGGATCGCCGGCCAAGGTAAGCGACCCGCCGCTAGTCGGCGGATGATAGTCCGCGGTGCTCAAGCCGAGCTGCGAGCTGCGCCGCGGCCCTGCGGCCCTGCGGATCACGAGCCGTGCGATGTTCGGGCATGCACCGGCTCTCCTTCCTGCAGCTGCGTGGCAGTGGATTAGCCGGCCATCCAGCACAGATGAGTGTCAGTCGGTGAGGAAGACACACCACCGCAGCTGACTCCAGCTCCGTACCTGTGCCTGTACTCGGGAAGCATGGACCACGTTGCATGCAGAGCCGCTCCGAATGCCGAGACGGCGAGAGTGGGGATGAAGAGACCGAGCGAAGCATGTGTCAGCGCTCTCAGCACGGCTCGTGATCCATTGATCATCGGTCAGACCCCACCACCGGCATGTCAGTCTGGGCGCGGATCGGCGTGCCTGTGCACACTACTACGCAAGCTCACTTTATTGCAAGCGACAAGCGAACAAGGCACTGGCGCACCTGGTGAGTGGCCCAAAACGGGTGTGCATAACAACAGACGTACTTGGCATGTTCAGCATCCAATACCGCGCCAAGTGTGCCTAATAGTCCTCAACAGGCTCGTTTAAGGTGTCGGAATCGGAGCATGCGGAGCATTTTCCTAAGCACTCTTTACCTATTCACGTCTGAATTGCATGCCGCGTGAGTCGTATACCCTATATTTGCCCTTGACAACGTCTTTGCACAATCTGCCAATTACTGTCACTTGACAAGAGGAAGGATCCGCAGCAACTTCATTGTGTCGTAAGACCTAAGGTCGTAGGGTCAGTTTAACCTTGTGCAGCTGAGGTGAACTGTCGGACGAGCAAGACATTTCTGCCATTGTCACCTCCGACGATTCATGCTCAATTGGGCTCAGCTCAGCCATCCGCGGAACTGAGTCTATAGCAAGCTGCGTCAATGCCAGCGCTCCTAGCGACTCGCTTACTGCGACTACTATTCATTTGTGCAGAGGGAAGAGGGAAGGGCGCGCAGGGTAGCTCAGCGCAGCGTAGCATAGGGAAGGTGAGAACTCGACCGGAGCCGAACTTTAAGCACCTCTCACACAGGCCTAGCAAAATTACAAGGCAGACCCGAACTTGCAACCCTTTGCCTGACTCGCCCCTCTGTACCACGAAGGTACGGAGGTAACTGAGGGCGGTGCTGAGAGCACGCGCTCACGGGGTGTAACGTAGGATCTGCGAGCGATCTCTTGTCAACCCACGTGTGGCCACTTGCCTGATGGAGACAAACCGCATTCCGCGGCGTAAGTCACCTGCCCCTTTGGTCTGCCTTGGTCTGGTGGCCTGGTGGCATCAACAGCAGTCAACAAGCGGGTCTGAGGTACTGACTGAGGTGCGACATGCCGAAGCCACGAGCCGAGATTACGTTGCTTGCGTTATAGCTTCTCGCTCTGTCGCTCCCTCGCTCCCTCGCTCTCGCGACCGAGAGCGATACCGAGCCGCGCGAGCCGCAGACCGGATGCAGGCCGGTCGCAGCCGGTGGCTCGAATAGGCATTGGTCGTGGTGGCAGTCCCAGTCGCAGATCGCAAAAATGGCGCGAACTCGATGCAAGCATCACGGCCTCGTGTAGCTCACCAGTCAGCGCGGTAGAGAGTGGCAGTTGAATGAAGGACTACGGAGTATCGTCGCGAGAACTGTGCCAGGGGAGAGAGAACACAGCTTGACTCCGCTCCGCTAGCCGCGGTCATCGGTGCCCACTTGACATTCACCGCCGCTGAACCTGTGCTGTCAATGACACCGAGGAGGAGATAGGCGAAGCCTCGGCAACCCCACTCAGTCTGCCGCAACGCGTGCCCCACTCCGCTTCTGAGCAAGAGTGAAGCGCCTGTGCAGAGTGCTTTGACATGACACCGTGCGCTGATGGTCCGTGGTGACGCCACGTCCGTGCTTCAAGCGCCTTGAAAGCGATCAGCACTGTCACAAGTGGGGCACAAACGCCTTCTCACGACCTCTCGATCGCCCTGTGGCCAGAACAGTTGGCGATCATTCATGTGACGAAACAGAGAGGGGTTGTTTTGCACCGTTATCAAGCAACGACACTCCACAGAGGTGCACAGCTGATCTGTGATCGAGGAGTGCCACAGCCGGTCTGCCGTATCCAACTGGGCGATTCGGCATACTCAGCACCGCACAGTCTACCAAGCGGTGCACGCCGCTATCCCGCTCGCATCGCTATCTCCTCAGTCAGCCGTACTTCATGCCGTCTCTGGCATCTCTTGCCGCCTCTCTGAATAGCCCTGCTGGTTCTGCCGGCACGTATTCAGCCGTGGCTGCAACCATACCTGCCAAGAACAACCCACGTCTCCCCGAGATCTCATATCTGTACCTCCTGTGATCGATCGTGACGCCCCTGTGATCCTGTGGACAGCTGACCGCTGACTGGCCGGCGGTGAGTCACATACCGAGCCGAGATCACGACGGGGAAGGTCATGAGGGCAAAAGACGGGACTCGCGTGGTCGGGCGTGGTAAGGCGTGGCTCTCATGTGGCCGCTCTGCTCCTGTGTGCCTTCAATGTCACGGACGCGTCGGCGCGTCAGCGCGTTGAGGGCGCAGGGGTGAAGGGGTACAGGTGTGCAGGTGTGCAGGGGGCGCAATGTGGGGCGCAATCGCGTTTCATGTGCATGCACGGAAGGACATGGAGCTCAATATTGATCACACAGAGGTGCAAAAGTACGAACAGTCTGACTCGGTGTGCGGTGTGGACGGATCGCCGGTGCTAAGTGCGCTGTGAGGTGGCCGTCTAGGCCGGCCCTTCGGCGAACGCTGCAGGACTCTTTTACTATGCCCAGCTGTCCAGCGGCAAGCTCCCCATCGCAAGCAGACCTTGTGATCATGCACTCTCCGGCCCATCATTCCGAGCATCGGGACAGCCGATCCAGCTTGTCCGCATGCATGCCGGCTCAGCGGCGACTAACTCGGCTCTGCCCAGCGGTGATCCGGGGTAGCGCAGGGCGACCCCGCCAACGCAGCACGCCGTATGCGACGTCTCGCTCTACCTTGAGTGTCTCTCGGTCTGCGATTGTCTCAGATTCGCGCTCTCTTGCTCTGTCAGTCTGTCCAGCTATCTCACCCAGGCTCACTCGGCTCACTCAGGCTCAAGCTCGAGCAAGAGGAGCCTCGCAGCCACACCTATCTACCCATTCTTTGTGCAATCGCCGCTCGTTCTCGCGCCTTTGCACGCTTCCTCGCCCTCGCTCCGCTTTGCAATGCATGCATGGCCGAGTTCCGTTGGCCCACTAGACCGCCTTGACCGCCTGGGCCGCCGGGCCGCTGACCCGTCGACCCGTTTGCCCGTTGGACGGACACGATGGGACGGTGGCACGGCGCAGAGCGCAGGTGGCACGGGGTGTACGGGGTATTCGGGGTGTGAAGGATGGGACGGGGTGAGGGTCTGCAATTCAATTAGCGGAAGTAAAAAGGCGCGTCTTACACATGCTTGCCAGACTGGCACGCAACGGCAGGCTCCTACGGCAAAGCCGGGTGATCCTGGCGCGCCTGGCGCAGCCCCCTGCTATGGCTTTGTCAACGATATTAGTACTTCTCACACGCCATGAAATGGTCAATCTAACAAAATATACGAAAGTATTAGAAAATGCCACGGCCAGCATATCGCGCGCGGATCCAGGGACGTGAAGTGAGACGAAGGACCGTGCGCGTGCGCGTGGCAAGGGAGCTGAAGGGAAGGAGCAGAGGCCGCGTGGCCAGCAGCCAACCAGAGGGCGGCACGGCCCAGTCGCAGCGCGCAACGCGCAGGATACCTCCAAGCCTTCTCCTTAGTGCCATAGTCTTATGGTGCCAGAGTGCGACAAAGCTTAGAGCCCATAGTGTTCATAGTGCCTGCATAGTGCCGTGTGCCCACAGGTGTCCGTGGACGAATCGACCTATTAGTGCCATAGAGCTTTGTGCATAGTGCCGTGCCATCGTTCGCGCGCGCCTGAGTCGTCAGTGCCCAACGCGCCTCTCCCTCGTGCACCCCTTGCTATTCACCCGCCAGACAGAACCATGGCCAGCGCCAGCGCCGCTGAGCGCCGTATCACCATCGAGCGCTGAAGCCTGCGAGCCTGCCTCCACTGTGCCACCGTAGCCACCGTAGCGCGATCCTCGTTCCGGTCCCGCTGCCTTCACCCACCGCCCAGCGCTCACTCAGTCAGTCCTCACTCAACCAGCACTCACTCAGTCAGGCGCCGATTGACTGTACAATCAGCTTTCAGCCAACCCGGCACAGCCAGCTCAGCCTAGCCCTAGCCCTGCCAACTTACAGTCGTGCGTGGACTCTGCACTCCAGCCTCGTCCTCGTTGACTCTGTCCAAGCACTCCTCCTCGCCATCCCATCGCGACAGCCCGACATTCATCTCTCCTCACTCCACCCCGTCCACACCCGCACCCGCCCCCCACCCTCACCTCACCCACCATCCTCATCCCCCCGCCGGCCCACCCACCCATCGCACCACGTTTAACGCCCGGCGCCGCGACTGCATAGAGTTCCATCCGTCAACTCTATCGCCCCATCACATCCACCCGCACACACACACGCACACACACGTCCCATTAATCCTCACCTTCCCCGCTTACCGCTTCCATCTCAAGCTCATATCCCCGCCCGGTACGCGTACTCATATCCCATCTCCCACCCTGTAACATTTCCGGACGACGCCGCCGCCGCCGCTGCATCTCCTCGACCACCACCCATCACCTCCAACCAACCACCCACCCACCATCAGCCGCGACCACTACTCAGGCCCCCGCCGTACCTCTCCTCATCGCCCGAGCTTCGCGCGCACGCTGCCATTTGCCTGCACACGCCAACACGTCAGCGCTCATCGGCGGAGCACACCACCTTCCCCGCATCCCACATCCCACTCTTCCTTGACGTCTTGAGCGTGACCATCCTCATTTTTGCATAACGCCGATTCGACCACCGCTCCATTCTCCGTCCTCTTTCCGTTCACCCCACCCTCTCCACTCACCATGGCCGCCACTCGCAGCATCAAATGTAAGCATAACAGCGACAGCGTGCACCCGCTAACGTACCAGGCGTCGTAGTGGGAGACGGTGCCGTCGGCAAGGTGAGTAGACCTCTTTGTGTGGGTGTGCTGGTCGGTGAGGACCATATGAGCCCCCGCGACACGATCGGCGCAGCACACACAAAAGACAATCAGCACACTCAACAGAACAGCGCTGACCTCTCCCTCAGACATGCCTGCTCATCTCCTACACCACTAACGCGTTCCCGGGCGAATACGTTCCGACCGTCTTCGACAACTACAGCTCCCAGGTCATCGTGGATGGCATGACCGTCAGCCTCGGATTGTGGGACACGGCCGGTCAGGAGGATTACGACCGTCTCCGTCCTCTGTCATACCCCCAGACGGACGTCTTCCTGCTCTGCTTCTCCGTCGTGTCACCAGCATCATTCGAAAACATCAGGACCAAAGTGAGCAGGACCGGGCGCGCACGCTTCAGCGCGGCAGTGACATGACCAGGCGCTGACAGTTTCACAGTGGGAGCCGGAAATCAGACATCACTGTGAGTGGCAATGGGCCAGCCCGGCAGCCGCACAGAAGCCTTCTGTGACTACCCTCGACGGCTTCGACACCGAGAAGAGGAGAGGAGGCGCTAGCATTCGACGAGCAGGGGCAATCGCACGATGTGCTTTCTTGGCGCGACTGGCCCCGGCGCAGTCTTCCCCTCGCCGCCGACGCGCCTGCGGGGCATTCCTGCCAGCTGCACCGCACAATACGGCACTTCGTGACGGCGCGGAACGTACTAACGCTCGCAGCTCCCGGCACGCCTATTATCCTCGTTGCGACCAAGCTCGACCTGCGAGAGGACCCCGTGGCGATCGAGAAGATGCGCGAGAGGCGGCAACAGCCTGTGCAGTACGCGCAGGGCCTGGCGATGCACAACGACATCAAGGCCGCGCGGTACCTCGAGTGCTCTGCGCTCACGCAGATGGGTCTCAAGACTGTCTTCGACGAGGCTATCCGCACTGTCCGTAAGTATCAGTTTCCCAACCCAAGTCCTCTGAACCCTGTATCATGGCTACAGCTGATCCAGTCTATCCAGTCAACCCCAACCGCCGCACGGGCAAGGCGAAGCAGAGAAACGGCTGCGTACTGATGTGAACACAACCCCGACGACGACATTACTAGTCTCGAGATACGACCCCCCATGTCTTGCTCCTAATACCGGCGTTTTCTTTTCTTATTGATATACTCTTGCCATCTCAAACTCACGAGCTTGTTTCCGTTCTTGTACTACCACCGAGAGCCTTGCATCCGATCCATCCGAGATCCTTCCTTGTCCATAGATAGGTTTAACGTGCGCGAGCCCAACGGTCCCTCTCACATGATGCAAAATAGTTACAGTCAACGCGTGCGTGTATGTGTATGCTTATACGTGATACATCCAGTAATGATTAAGAGTCTACTTTGGAAGTGACACCTCTACTCTACTTGGTCTGCTGGTGTTCCGGCTCCTCTACAGCGTCGTCAAAGTTGCCCTCCTCCGCCTCGTTCCACCCAGCAGGCGGCGGCACGCTGCCCCAGTCCACCTTGTCGAGAAAGGACTCGACCGGATCCTGATCCTCCTGCTGGCATCAGCGTCATGCCAGCTTAGAGCTTAGTAGGGGCGGAACCGCGCCTCTGGTCCGCCGCCCGAGTGGAAGTCGGATCTCACCCTGCCGATCTGTCCGTCTGCGCCCTCGTCTTCCTCATCGTCTTCCTCGTCCTCCGAGTCGTCCGCGAAGCCGAAAAAGTTATTCGGCGTACCGTCAGGGAGGAGAGATTCGTGCAGCGCCGAGCACCGCGAGAGAGCTGTGAACAGGGGTTGCACTGCGGTCAGCTTGATTCTTTGGAGGGGTGGATCAGCTATCTTCCCCACTGTCGTCCTCCTTCCCTCAACGACACGGAGTCTGAGCCTCCCACCATGTCTTTGTTCTCAGGCCCTCGCCCTTCTCTTCCGACGCCTCTCTCTTCGTCATCGTCGTCCACTTCCTTCACCCATCTCCATGCTCTTGAAACACTCACGCTGGTCCTCAGCCACGTAGATCCGCATCTCGGCGAGCGTCATGTACTCCTCCTCCTCCTCTGCTGGCGCCCCGTTCGCGGGCGGCGAGTCGTTGACCTGGCAGTAGATGTGCGCTGGCGTCGCACTCGCCGGCGTGAGCGCATGCAGCGTCAGGTCCTGATACGGCAGCTTCCAACCCTGCCCAGCCTCGCCCTCGATCGTGGTCGGGAGGAACGTGACAAATCTGCTGTCAGCTTGCTTGATCGCCCTGCCAGGTCTCCGCAGAGTGATACCACTCGAGCTCCGCACTTCAGATCTCCCTGCGCCGAGCCTCTTTCTCTCCTGTGTCAGGCCACTCACTGCTCCGTGACGAACAACGTGCCGCTCGTCTTCGACCAGCTGCTCCAGCTCGGCACGTTCATCTCGACCTCTGCCGGTCCCTGCCAGTGCAGGATTGGCGGAATGTCGGCAAAGTTCTGCGGCGTGACGGACGTCAGCTCATCGTGCTCCGTCTGGCTGACAGATGGCGGGGGAGTGCGCGTCCGCTCGAGCATTGTGTATGACTATCGTTGCATCCTTCGGCGCGTCAACAAATGTCACCAAGACGTTGGTCACCTCCACCTCCTGGTCTGGTTCCGCTAATGACGTTCCCCCTGTCAGGCCTATTTGAGAGACGCCGAGCTAATGTCGCCACGTGGGTTCGCTAATTCGCCAAGCTGCGGCTCACGGCACAACCACTTTCGCTCGCGTTCTGTACAGACCGACCGGGACGTACCTGATGTTGAAGGACGAGTTTATGACGACGCTGGTTTTCCCATCGCTTCCTCGCCCACCACTCCGTCTCTCCTTTACCAAAAGCGCATGACATAGAGGATTACCTTGAGCCATGCCGCTCAAGCTTCCTGCGCCTATTATCCACCTCGAGGCGCTGTTCCGGCCGAGGCTGCTGCGGCCGGACTTGAAGGCGGCTTCGGTTGACAATATTGACTGGTCGGGGTTGAGGCGGGCGGGATGGAATGCCGTCGTGATTGACAAGGATAACTGCTTGGTATGTCTCCTCCCTTCTTCTTGACCCCATTATCCCCCTCCTTCGTTTGGTCTCCGAACGAGCTCCGCTGACAGGCCCAGACACTGCCAAATGTGGACAAGCTCTACCCCCCCTTTGCGCCCGGCTGGGAAGCGTGCAAGCGCGCCTTCCCCGGCCGGACGCTGATCGTCTCCAACTCGGCCGGCAGTGCGAAGGACCGGGGCGGGATCGGTGCCGAGTCGCTGTCGATGTCCCTCCAAGCTCCAGTTCTGGCTCATCAACGGCCAAAACCCGCCTGCGCGGCCGACATTATTGACTTCTTCCGAGGCCGCCTTCCACTCCGAACAGGGCGGGCACTGTCCCCGGCGATCCACACTGCAGCGCAAGAGGAAGATGCAGCGGAGCGATTCTTGCTGGACAAATGGCGGGGACATGTCGAGCGCGGCCCGCTCTGTGGAGAGCTGCAACGGCCACAGAAGGGAACGGACGACCTCGAGGCCAAGATGGTCGCGGCCCAGCACGCCGACAAGGAGCGGTACGATGCCGAGCCGCAGCAGCCCGAGAAGGCCGAGGACGAGGCGGCGACAGCCCGGGGAAAGGACGCGCGGCGGAGCGCACACGACAATGAGACGGATAAGGCTGCGCAGCGGGCAGAGCGGGAGAAGGCGCACCGCTTCCCAGCGACAGCGGAGGAGGAGGAACCGCTCCGCGTAGTGGTAGTAGGGGACAGGAAGTTTACCGACGTGCTCCTTGCCCGCCGGCTTGCTCTCTACCCCGACGTCGTATCTCTGAGCATTCAGACAACGGACCTTCCCCAGCCGCACGACGTGCGTATCCTGCGACGGATCGAGGATCGCCTCGCTGGTCCAAAGGAGGATCCGGCCGGAGCGCCATGGGAGGCCTACATCCGCCATGACCCGCCGCCGCCGCCTCCTCCGACGCTGAAAGAGAGGTTGAGCCCGAGCTACCTCCTCGCGGAGCCTGGACCGCCAGTGATCTGGTACGATCCGCGGACATGGCGATGGAAACCCATCCTCGCCGCGACGCTAACGGGTCTCGGCAAGGCCGTGAGCTGGATCTCGGTCGAGGGCGCGCGGGGTATCAAGGCTGCGTCGATCTGGAGCGTCGCGAAGATCAAGGAGGCGTGGCACCACCACAAGATTCGAAGCGCGGAGAGGAAGAAGGAAGCGGCGGCTAAGGCGCACGACGAGAAGATCGCCCAGATCGCAGAGGAGAAGGGAAGACAGGAGGAACTGAGGGCGCTCTTGCAGCCCAAGAGTGAGATTAAGGGGGAGGTTACTGAGCCCGTTAAGCAGACGACAAGGGAGCAGGGAGCGCCCCAGAGCTCATAGGGGCACGTAGGACGCATCTAGATGGACCATCGCATGCATACGCATCTCACCAGGTGGGTATAGGCGTAGCGGGCGATACGTGATCGTGTCAATCCGCCGCGGAGGTCTAGGCCACTGCCAACGTCGTTCGACATCAACTTACTTACAACTCTACTAATTCTTGACACTGCATCATGGAACTACAGACTCTTCAGGCCGGTTCTGCAACCCTACCCTTGTCTTCCCTCTCTTCCACGATCGTCTCACCTTTCTCTTCCGGATACCTCCGCAGCGCCATTGCAAACACGGTGGCGATGACGCCCACAAGCGCCATCCACACCGTAGTAGCGCTCCATCCGGGAACATATCTCGGCTTGTCCTTCTCGGGCCAAAGGAAGACGCCGTAAATCGACGCCGAGTTCTGCTCTGTCAGCATGCCTCTCTGCTTTTCCTCTCTTCCTACTCACACCCAGCGCATTCGCCAGTGCAATAGCCACCGCGCGTTTCCTAGCCGGATGCGTAATAACGTTCGGCACCCAAGTCAAAACCAGCGGGCAAACGGCATACACGGCCCCAAATCCAAAGATGAGGAAGACATACTGCACCATGTGTACCGGTACAGCAACAGTAACGATGAAGCACGCGGCGCCAATCGCAGCGGCGATAGCGATAAAGAGGGGCTTGTTCTGTCTCCAATCGGAGCAAAAGCAGAACACGAGGATATAAACAAACGCAGAAGCGTACACTGGTATAGTATGGTATTGCGCCTGGTAGCCCTTCCACCCCAGCCCGGAGACTAGGGTGGGAATGAAGTACTGCACAGTCTGTGCGCCCGTGCAGAGCATATAGAGCAGGACTAGGACCCAAGTGCGCCAGTCTTTCACTGTCATCTTGACTGCCGTCCACTCGGAAATATCCTCGCCGGTCGCGGCAGTGTTGCCCAGTCCGTCTGCTGCTAGACGCTGCGCTGCGAGTCTCCGCTCGTCGGGAGTTAGAAAGCGGGTAGTAGAAGGCCAGTCGGGCATGAACATCCAAGTCACGCAGCCCACCGCGCTCGACCCAACGCCCTCGATGATGAACAACCACTGCCACCCTTTCAGTCCTCTAGCTCCTTCGAGGTGCTGCGTTATGAGTCCGGCCAGGAGGCCAGAGAAGGCACCAGAGACAGCCGTGGCGGTATAGTAGATCGCATACCGCCTCGACAGCTCGTATCGTCTATACCACGACGAGAGGTAGAATGCCACTCCGGGAGCGAAACCCGCCTCGACTACGCCGAGACAGAATCGGACTGCGGCCAACTGGCGCCAGTTCGTCGTTGCTGCCATACACGCGCTTACGCCGCCCCAGATCACACATAGGATGGATAAGTACAGGGAGGGTCGGCAACGCGTTATGAGCAAGTTCGAGGGGACTTCGAACAGCACGTAGCTGATGAAGAACACTAATAGGACGACGGAATATTGGTCCGAAGTCAGCGCAAAGTCGTCTTCCAGGCCGCCCGTTTTCGCGTTGCCGATGTTCGCGCGGTCGAGGTAGGAGAGCGTGTATAGGACCCAGATGCAGGGCTGGGGTTAGGAGAGGCAGTGAGAGGAGAGGGAAAGGGGTAGGGAGGGAGGAGAAGAACGCACCACTATCCGCATATCGATCTTCCGCAAGAGGGCTTTCTCTGCCGCTGAGCCCGGGACGTAGTCGTCCACAGGCGGTTCATGTTCGTGCCACACTTCATCTTGTTTCTCATCGTGGTGAATGTCGAGCGTCGAATGCCCCATGTCGTTTGTGGTTCCGTTGGGGGCTATGCTGGCGGAACGGCGCGGTGCACGACGTCCACATCTCTTATGGGAGACCTCACCACATCCTTTCACTGCTGATCTACAACTCCAGCGGCGTTGCCACTCATCCTAGCGCCGCCACGGACTTCGAGGCTGCCGTCAGTTACCGATGTGAACTCGGTAACTTGCTCTGTACCTTGGGAGTCCGAGATCTCGGCGTCAGTATGCTGGAAGCAGTGGCCGCCTTGACCCAAGCGACAGCTTGGTCAGCCCCCAGATACCGCAGGCACGATGATGGGCACGCCGGATGACAAGTCAGATGACATGTGTGCCTCCCAAAAGGCGCACCATGGCGCAAGTGGACGAGCTTCGAGCGATCTTGCACGGCTAGGTGAGAGCTTCTCCATCCAGATCGCGGACGTGGAGCACGGGTGACCTGAAGTGCGGACGATGTGGGAAGTGTTGCCTTCGATCCGCGGCCGTGCGGGAGATTGGAAACGGTATCTTGGCACCTCAGTGCCTACATGATCTCTTGGTTGAACCGATCTCAAAGTGCCACGCCGGATGTCGGTCCGATGCTCCGTGCTGCAATTGTACCGTATAGTCTCTCTGCAAAGTGGACATGTGGGCGACGACTTGGCAGATGCTCGTGTGATCCGTTGATGTATGCCCACCTCGACGGCACGTCGGGATGTTGTTCTACCGATCTCGGCAACCAACCGGCAACTGACGGCTTCCTCCGCGCGACCGCGTCCCATCCGCTAGCCAGAGGTCCCTTATGACTGCTACATCTCTTCAGCATTCATCACATCATCCTCTCTCGAGAGCACCATGACAGTCGAGCGCAACGTCATCCTCATCACCGGCGCCGGCGGCTGGCTCGGCGGCCTCCTTGCTGCTCAACTATTGAAAGACTCGAAGACGCCGAACCTGAAGCTCATCCTGGCCGACATCGTTGAGCCCAAAGTCCCATCCTCCGCTGCGCCCGGCTCAGTCCTGACACTGAAGGCTGACCTCTGCGATCCGTCAGCGATCGACTCGCTCTTCAAGACCGAGTACGGCATCCCCGAGACAGTCTACTGCATGCACGGCATAATGTCGCGCGGCAGCGAGGACAACTTCGACCTCGGCCTAAGAGTCAACGTCGACTCTGTCCGCGCCCTCCTAGACCGGGCACGAAAGGCGACGGCGGAGACTTCCACCCCGCTCAAGTTCATCTTCACCTCCAGTCTTGCCGTGTATGGTGGTCCGCTCCCCGAGATCGTGGAGCCGAGCACGATCGCGACCCCCGAGGGAGCCTATGGCTGCGGGAAGCTCGTCTCGGAGCTCCTCGTGAACGAGTACACGCGCCGCGGGTTTGTCGATGGCCGTATCCTCCGCTTACCGACCATCGTTGTGCGTCCTGGCCCGCCGTCGGCCGCTACGAGCGCTTTCTTCTCCGGCATCATCCGCGAACCCCTGCATGGCGAGGAGGCGCTGTGTCCCGTTGGCAACTCGCTCGACTCCCCGGAATTGGGGCTGCAAGCATGGGTCGCTAGCCCGGAGACGACTGTACGCAATATCGCTATTGCTAAGGACGTGCCTGCCGACAAGTTCTCGTCGCACACTAGAGTCGTCTGCCTGCCTGGCTTCACGACGACGGTCAGAGAGGAACTCGAGGCGCTCAAGGAGGTCGCGGGAGAGGAGGCGCTCAAGCTCGTCAAGTTTAGGGATGACCCAACGAATCGGAGGATCGTGTCCAGCTGGCCGGCGAAGTTTGACAATACCTATGCGCTGGGGCTTGGGTTTGAGGTGGACGAGGGAGGGATGGTGCCGATCGTGCGCCGGTTCCAGGCTGCTGTGAAGGCTGGCGAAGCATGAACGAGATACGACCGTGCATTCCTTGCCAAACCGAGGGCCAATGTGCGAAGCTCATATATGACGAGAGATATGCATAGCATCTAGCTTTCTATACTCTATAATAGCGTCGGACCGCCCTACATGACAAAGACGGTCTTGCCGATCTCGCCCTTCTCAAAGCGGCGATAGTACTCCGGCGCCTCGTCGATGCCGACCCTGTGCTGGACGAAGCTCTTGAACAAGTCGAGGTTGTTCTTCAACACATTCATAGCAGCAGGGAAGAAGGTGCGCACAGAGCATCGTCCAAACTGCATGCGGACGTTCTTGTCGTAGAACTTCTCGGCGCTAACCGAAAGCGGGGCGTTGTGGACGCCAACGCTCGAGACAGCGCCGTACGGGCGTACGAGCTCGAGAGCGTCCGCGACGGCACTCGGATGTCCCACGACTTCGAGGACGGCGTCGGCGCCACGCCCGTCTGTCGCCTTGAGCAGCGCCTCACGGAGTTCAGGCAGGGGCAGAGCAATCGCGCCGTGCTTCTCGGCCGCTGGAAGGCGAAAGGCATTCAGGTCCGTAGCGTAGACAGTCTCGAAGAGCGTCTTCGCGCTGCTGATAGCGCAAAGCCCTACCGGTCCACAACCCAGAACAACAGCGATCCCCTTCTTGGGCGCCGTACCCTTCTCCGCATCCGAGAGGGTCCACTGCTCCCCCGTCAGCCAGCCTTCGTCGAGCAGCCGCCTCGCATTGAACGCAGCACTGTACCCCGTCGGCAGGATGTCGGTGAGCAGCAGCGCGAGCTCCTCCGGCAAATCGTCGGGGAGAGTGTACAGGTCCGCGTCCGCCTCGTGGACACGGAAGTACTCTGCCTGTCCCCCCGAGAGGCAGTAGTTGTCATTACACCGCGATGTCCACCCCTGCTGGCAGAAGTAGCACGAGCCGCAGCTGTTCGAGAATGGGCAGAGGACGCGGTCGCCGACCTTGAACTTCTTGACGCCGGGACCGGCGGCAACGATCTCGCCGCACACTTCGTGGCCCATTGGACCACCGGGTTCGAGGCCACGGTAGGCGTGCAGATCAGAGCCTGGTGTTAGCTAAGAGGTCTTACCCGTTCAGCGAGTGCTGAACGTGAAGATTTGCTAGGAGAATTGACAGGAGATCAGAGGGCGCACTTACCGCATAGTCCAGCCTTGGACACCTCGATGATGACGTCCCCGTCGCGCTCTAGCTCGGGCTTCGGCACATCCTGCACCTCGACAGTGAATGGCGCAGTGCACACGACCTGCTTCATGGTGGCGTTTTGAAGAAAGTTTGGAAAGATGAATCGGAGGTCGGAAACGCTATTTTGAACATCGGCTTGTTCGGCAGGGTAGCGAGAGTGGGCATCGGCTTCGCCCTGGTTATCTCGTCCGTCGGGCTGGGCCGTGCCTGAATGTCGGTCATTTGGAGTGGCACTTGCTGCCAAGCATGTGTGATCTGGTGCGCACTGAAAATGTCACAACCTTCGCTCGGAACTTAGATAGGCAGCGGATCTAGCGTGCTAAGCAGACCTTTGGACGTCAAGCTCCGCCCAGGAGGGGCTCCGTTGTCAACGATTGGGCCTGCAAGGGATAACCAGTAGAGCTGGCATTTGCTCATGGTGCAGTGTTCAGCTTTGCGATTGCAACGCACCAACGACATGTAGAGATGAAGACCTGACCATGTTCCCTGCGCAGACTGCTTCTGATGCTTTTCCTACACGTTCGGCTGTGCGACTCTTTCAGTGTTCAGGTCACCGCGGAGAGTCAGCAC
Organism: Trichosporon sp. DN520; assembly: GCA_030347605.1. NCBI lineage: Eukaryota > Fungi > Basidiomycota > Tremellomycetes > Trichosporonales > Trichosporonaceae > Trichosporon > Trichosporon sp. DN520. The sequence continues at coordinate 989,955 of JASJUY010000007.1, forward strand.
TTAAATGTGCTATGGTCGGTCTCATTCATGGCTATGTTAAATAAGCCACGATTGGTGCTTGTCTGTCCCATACTCGGCAGACCGTCACTCGAACGAGAGACACTGGCATCCTGAAGAGCTGGCAGTAGAATTGCTATCCTCGCTGCCCTCTGACCGAGGCGGGTAGGATTGGATCTCTGTATTTTTGAAGAAAGGCATGAGAGCTGGGAGGTGGTGTCATTCATTGTCGTGACCATGAGGAAGGTGGCACCGCTGCCTTGCAAGCATCATATGCTCTCGCTGCTGCGTAGCTACCCCATCACGCTTCACGCTTGAGGGGAGCACATCTCGGTGCTCCGCACTCCATCATGATCGCAGAGCTGACGACCGTCACTCGACTATGACGTTTACGTAACAGACCTCCTCTCATCAGCAGCCAGAATCACCCCGCACCATCGTCCCTGATGAGGACATACCGTGCCTGGAATCAGACCTCCGTTTCCAAAATCTTGCCGGACCGGCTGCTTGATCGCTATCATCAGCACCTCTCGAGCTCTCTCACCCTCTGACCACGCCAACTCCCTCTCCCACTTCATCCAAGCGCTGAGCCGAGGATCATGACCCACCGCTCCCGATCCGGCGGTCCCGGTCCGCAACAAAAAGGCCGCAAGCCGTTATCAAAGAAGAAGCGCGGGCCAAAGCTGCACCACCCACCACCTCCCCCAGCTGCCGAGGACACGACCACTCCTCCTCCTCCAGCCGACGCCGACGGTGCCGAGTCTGACTCTGACGACGAAGAGGGGTCAGTCCTCCCCGCTCGCGTGTTCAAGGACAAGCCGACGAATCAGGGGATCCTGAACGCGCTAGACAAGGCTATCCGATACGATGAGCACTTCCCCGACCACGTGCAGCGTGCCAAGGCTCTGTTGTTTGAACGGAGATGGTTGGATTTGTTCCTTGATAGGGAGCTGTTGGATGCTTATGCTGGGCGATGGGTGCCGAGTCGGGCGCTCATGTTTAGGGCTGTCATGGCTGATTTGAGGCCTGTGAGGGCACTGTTCTCCCCGAGTGAGGGGTCGGGAGAGGCTGGAGCGGAGGAGGACGAGGAGGGCGAGGGCGAGGAAGGCGATGGGCAGAAGGAGGACGGAGCTGAGGGACGGGATACAGGCGTCACGGATACGAAGAACGAGCCGATTAGGGAAGCAGAGGCGACAGGAGCCACGGATGGACATGAAGTAGGGGAGCGACAAGCCAAGAAGATCCTCTCCATCGGCGGCGGAGCAGGCAGCGAGCTCCTCGCCGTTGCGGCGCTGTGTGTGCCCGCGTCGGCATCAGTGGAATGGGTCGGTGTAGACATCGGCGACTGGGGCTCGGTCGTTGAGCGCATAGCCGGCGCCGTGGAAGATTGGGAGATCCCGTCAACGTTCGAGTTCATCGAGGCCGACGTGCTCAAGCTACCGTTGTCGGATGCGCCGAAGCCGCCATCAAAGACTGCCCCCTCCCCTTCTGCCACCGACGCTCAGACCGAGGCACCCCCGGCGGCGCCGAAACCCCTCCCTCGATGGCTGCAACTCCAGCCCGACCTCACTACAATCTTCTTCACCCTCACTGAACTCTTGTCCCAATCTCGCCCCCGGACTATCAACTTCCTCCGCCACCTGACTGCCTCGACCCCGAAAGGCTCGCATCTGTTGATCCTTGACTCGGCGAGCGATATCGCCGAGTTCCCGCTGGGTAACTCGGACAGGACGTGGCCGGTGTACATGATCATCGACGCGCTGCTGCTCGGTCTGGCCGTGCCGAAGGGTACTTGGAGGAAGGTGCGGGCTGAGGATAGCCGATGGTTCAGGCTTGATGGGACGGAGAGGTGGGGAAGGTGTAAGCTTGAGAATGGACGGTATTGGCTGCGATTATACGAGAGGTGTTGAGTGTATGTATGCATGAGTTTTGCATTGTGCTTGCATTGCGGCTGCAATGGTGCGATTATGGCGTCGCCTCGATGTGTATGCTACGCCACCAGCTACTGCTGCTACGCTGTGGATGCATGGCTGCTAGTTGCTGCTACGACGTGTAGCTGCGCATGATGCTAGTGATGAGTGTCTGTGCATAGCTAACCGCCATGCTGAGAGACTGGTACTCGCGAAATGTCGCATTGATAGGAGGTGAAACGCTACAATCAAAACTATTGCAACAGCTGCGAAGCATGCTGAAACATCTCACTGCACTACTCGGATCCTGCCTGGTCCACAGTCCATACGCGATCGAGAGGATGCGGAGAGGAGGCGAGGGGCCGTCGAGGGGAGGATTAAGTAAAGACCCGAGGTTCGTCGGGAATCCCGGCGTACGTTGACAAGGGCAATGGCAAGTCCGAGGGTAAGCCCGAGCACCCCCTATACGCTTGCCTGTCGCCGGTGTGCGGTGTCAGCAAGCGGATCGGCGACGCGGCGACGCACACACGCCGACGGTCAGTGTCAGAGTCGACGCAGGCGACGTAGCCGGCGCCAAGGTGCCTTCGGGCGACCCATGCCTTCCTTCTTTTGGAGGTGCTGACTCAAATCCATGCTTGCTCCCTCGGCGTGCTGACTCGCCAGGCCAGGCGAGCCTGGCTGGCGAGTTGGCGTTGCTGAAACTTGACTTAGCAGCATAGGATGCCCGGAACCTATGGCCTACGCGGTAGTCTCAGTTCAGGTAGTTGTCAGCACCTCACATTCCGCCATTGTCTGCTTCTACTCGCTCGCACGGCATGTTTGGCCTAGAATAGAAGCCGCTAAGCAAGTATTCGTTCCCTTCGAGCGCTTCCTCTCCTCCTCCTTGGCCTCGTTGGCGTCGTTGGTCTCGTTGGGCATGGCTGTCCTCGGCGACTTCACGGTACAATCTGATAGTCAGTGCCCTCGGCCGCTTTGGTCTCAGGATTGGTTTCTCATATCTGTTGCATACCGTCTCACGACCACGACCAAGACCACGCTGCACGCGCTACTGCTCCACCGGCGCTTTGATCGCCGAGTCTTCGGTCCAACCCCCCGCTCCAGCGCTCTCGCGCTCGTTTTGTTAGTCCATGCCATATGCTCGCCATAGCCGCGGCTGCACTCCACTCGCCTCGGTGTCCGCGCCGCATCCGCAGTCATTAGTCTGTGTCAGCCCTTCAGCCCATCAGCGCATCGGCCTGCATCAGCTGCTCTACTATCGGACGATCCGGTTCGGTCAGCGGGTCTGTGGATCAGTGGGTTTGTAGGTCAGATGTCAGTCAGTGGCAGTTGTCAGATGGTCGCTCGGTCGGTCAGTAGTCTTGCTTGTCGGTCAGATGGTCAGCCTGTGCCATAAGTGCTACACAGCCGCGGAACTCTTCCGACGATCATTCGGGAAGCCTGCGGCGTCCGTCAGCTGCGACTGCTCCACTGCTCCCCTGTCAGACGCTTCGCTTCGCTGCTGCGCTGCGCTGCGCGTGCAGCTTCGCCTCGCTCCGCTCAGTCTCAACAAGTATTCATCAAGTAGACAACAACGTGGACGCGGGACGTGGAGAAGCTAGAGGCTAAGAGAGAGGCGGTAGGGTGTGGGTCGGGGGGTCGGGGATGTGGGATAGGCTCTGCTCGCCGGCAGTTGGCAGCAAAGTCAGCCTAGTACTGTTTCTGCCAATCACTGATCGGCACTAGCTGTGCTGCTCGGCAGTGCTGCGGAGACTCGCTGCATGGTTGCTGGTCGCCTATGCTACACAGCAAGCTATGCAGCACTCATCCACCATGCCTTGCAGCAGCTGTCGCTGCTGTTTAGACGGCCGCAGCGGTCGGTGCCCGCTGCTGCGGCATGTCCGTCTTCGCAGCTGCTGGCTGAGCGTGCGTCTCGACCCTGCAGGCGTCATCGTGCGAGTTGACCGGGCACGTGTCGGCGGACACCTGGAGAGGCGGGGGCGAGAGCGACTTCTCGCGGCGGGAGACCTCGGAGAGAATCTGAAAGTCAGCTTGAGTTTCGTGACAAAGTGGCAGCTGGCGTGGGACACAGTGGGGATCGCCGCTGGCCCCGGGCTGATACCGGCTGAGACATGGAAGCGGCTGCTGAGGCTGAGTAAAGCGGCCTCCAGCCGCGCTTGCCGAAGCCGCCAACCCGACTAGCCTGCCAGCGCGCTCACACTCGCACTCACCTGAACAAACTCGTCCACACCCATAGCTCCCGACGCGGCGTACTTGTCCTGGAAGACGAAGAAGGGGACGCCAGTGATGCCATTCTGCTGCGCCTTCTGGTAGCACTTCTTGACCTGGAGGTCGTACTCTGACGAGTTGAGCCAGGCGACGGCCTGCTCCTCGTTGTCGAACAGCTTGTGCTTGACGGCAATCTCGGCGAGAGCCTTCTTGTCGCTCGAGTGGATGCCGCGGACGTGGTGCATCTCGTACAGGTCCATGGCGAGTGCGACGTCAGCCTCGGGCCTGCGGTCGGCACAGAGAGCGGCCAGCCGGTGCGCTAGGTGCGAGCTCGACATGTACGAGTCGGGCTCAAAGTCAATGCCAACGCTCTTGAACTTCTCGACGAGCGAGGCGTTGATCGCATCCCACCGCGCCTTGCCAAACTTGCGCTCGCCAAACTCTTGCCGCTTGATCGGCGTCTCGGTGATCAGCCCGTTAAGCTGGAACGGGTGCATGTGGATCTCGATGCGCAGCGTCGGGTCTGTTTGCCTGTACTTTTCGATCGCGAGCTCGAGCTGCTTCATGCCCAGCAGGCAGAAGGGGCACAGGACGTCAGACTAACGTATTAGCGATCGTTGTACTTTTCGAAAAGTCGACTCAACCGGGTCGAGAGGGAGGACTCACCGTGACGTCAATCTTCAGGCAGCGGTCGTCGTGCGACATGGCTGACTAGGATGGGAGGTCGGTGATGAGGGAGGGGGGAGGGTCGGGGTGTGAAGATCGCCGAGTTACGTCCGCCAAAGGAGGTCAAGTCAGCGGTGGTGTGAGTTTTGTGTTAGAGTGACGGAAGCTGGCCGAAGCGGAGAGTTACGGTACAGCGACGGCGGCGGTGGCGGCGGTGCAAGCGATGGTACTGATGGTCGTTTGCAGTCGGCCGTGCAGTGATGAGTCGGAGATGACGGCGGCGGAAGGAGAAAGTCGCGGGGTGGAACGAAGAGGAAAGACGATCGATGTCGGATATGATATGGTCCCGCAGCGACGCTGATTGCGCAGATCAGATCCGGAGAAGCAGCAAAGCAAGTGCAAAGTCGCTTGTCGGTCCGGCGGAAAGATGGAAGGGAGATAGGCGGCGAGGAACGGGAAGCTGGATGCAGTGAAGAGACGAAAATCGAAAGAGGCGAAGACGGTTGTTGGAGAAGTATTAGTGGTGCCGGGGAGGTCGGGGTCGGTAAGTAGAAGAGAAAGAGGTATGTGTTAAGTTAAGATGGCGGCGGAGAGTGGTGCATGGAGTAGAAGAAAAGACGCAGCAGAAGTTAGCTCAGGTGGTGGGATCGGTGGTTTAGGATTAGGTGCTTTGTCATATCCGGTGGCCAGACAAAGGAGGGGATGGTACTTGGTCTGCGAGGGCTGGGCGACGCTACGCTAGCTACGCGGGGTCGGCGGATTGTCGACCGACGGCAAACAGGAAAGAGCTTAGCTTAGCTTAGCTGAGGTAGACAGCATACAAGGGCAGAGAGAGCGGAGAGTAGCATAGCATAGCACAGGGCAGATCGGGCAGAGCTACGGCAGCGCAAAGGATGAAGGCAGATTCGCAGCGGCTCACCACACGCGGCGCGCACCGAAGTCAGCAGCACATCCTCACGCCCAAGCATACCCTCAGATTCACAGGAAGCAGTGAGAGACAGCAAGCAAAGGGCAGCGGACATCAATGTCAGCTGCATGCTTGTCAGCAGAGACCGCAGAGACACTGGGGAGCCAAGGCAAGCAAACGGCGCAAGGATGCATGCTCGCGGCAGATCAACGAGAGGATTAAGGACAAGGACCAGGGACCGGTCTACCCCGAGGCCGAGGCGGGCGACCGCCGCCAGTGTCCTGATGGTGTGGTGGTGTGGTCGGATGCGGTGCTCCCCTCCTCTGCTCTGCTCTGCTCTGCTTAAGATCCCAGGCACACGCTCTCTGTGCATGCTCTGCGTCTGTGTGGTCCGCGAAAAAAGGCGGCGGCCCACGGAATGCAATGAGCGAGCGAGCGACCGAGCACGGCCGCAAGCAAGCAAGCTGCAGGCTACACGGGCAGAGGATAGATGACGGTTACATAATCCCGCATCTGGGCTGGGATCGCCTGAGCACCCCAGAACGGCCCAGATGAGCGAGAACCACACGACAAACGCGCGACACTGAGCCAATTTGGTCCCGTGATGACTCAGAGTACCCTCGCTCACACCCCCTCTGTCCCTCGCTCGGCATTCTGGTGCGCCTCGCGCCACGCACGGCCGTGCCGTGATCCCCCAGGTCACGCCCCCGTCATCCCGTTCTCTTCTCAGCGACGCGCTCGATAATGTCCTCTGACTGCTGGCTGCCAATCCTCTTCCTCTTTGCCTCTTGTCACGCCGACGCAGCTCTTGACATCCGACATCCGACATGAATTGGGCTTCTATTATTTCATTCACAAAGCAGACCCCGTGATTATTGTGACTGAGTCAGGCGTTGCCACCGCAGCAGCGTCTGCAATCGCTCGCGGCTCCTCAACCACGAGATGCCACAGCAAAGTAATATGAGCATCGAGCTCGTCGACTGTAGCTCAGCGGTCGTCATCGCACGCGCCTCCTCCAGCCGATCCAGCCGCCCATCGAGCCAAAGTTGGCACTGACATCCCGGCTCTTCGGCTCCAATGAAGCCTAATCTTGTCGATAGCCCGTATCCCATACTCTTGGCACGTCTGCGGCGCCGCCCAGCATGCCCAGGAGGAGGCCCAAGACCAATTGAAAACAAAACTAATCCGGTCCCCTCGCCACCGGACCCCGGACGCCGGGGCCACTCATGCGACGTGCTTTACCCGGCCTGCATTCGTCATTTGCACCCGGCCACGTGGCAAATAACGAAGAATCAAACCACGAGTCTCTGCGCGTGTCGTGAGCACGATGACGAAACTGGCCGTCAAATAGACCTTCAAGTTCGACGCGTTCCTGGGCCAGCGTCTGTCGAGCATGCTTGTCTCGCATCTGCTGCTGAGGTCGCGATAAGATGTCAGCTGCTCCTCGAGAAGATGCGCAACACGGGGCTTGCTTGATGCCAAAGGTTTGCGGGTCAGGGTGCTCGGGCCAGATACAGGGCCTGCCTGACAGCGTCCGGGCCCTGGTCGGCCTGGTCTGCCTGGAATCGCTGCACACGAGCAGGCAGTCAGTCACCTATGCTGTAAAATCACAGTCTTCTGATTGGCCCAAAGTACCCGGCTCGGTCAATCCTGTCGGCGAGGCATTTTCAGAGCGCGTCCACGTGATGGGGCATTCCTCAGCAGTCTCACAATTCCTTCTGGCCGCCTTCAAGCTCGCACGCTCACACGCTCACATCCAGACGCGTCTTGGTCTGCTCCACACACCCTCGGCGTACCCCATCCCCGGCCCTCGAGATGTCGGTGCGGAAAGGCTGTACCGCACCGCTCAGTCAATCGGCCTCGGCCATTTGCACTTGCACAGATGCAAAACATGTGCATGTCGCACTTGAGTCAGATCCCATGCGTCCTCGACAAAGGAGGAGGTCATTGCTCGACCGCGGGAACGTCATCAGCTTTATATTTGCGCTTTGTCTTCTCGAGACAGATCTCGTCGTCGCTCGGTGATCGGGCAGCTCGAACTCAGACAATGACTTGACACTGCTTCGTTAAGGGTGGCATGAGCTTTGGGATACGAAGCTTTGGGGCGTTGACCTTTGCTCGTCCTCTACATAGTTGTTGAGTCTTCTTTCTGCCAGACTGTTGTTGTCCATCGCAGCCTGCTGTCGACAGCCATCGTCGTGTGGAGACTCCACAGATGCCCTAACCGCGATATCGGCGAGCTTGACCGTGGTTTGCCGGCGCCTAGCGCTTACATGGGCGGTTAGCGAAGGGGCTGTCGGCCGGTTCTACCACTGTAGTGGCAGACGTTCCGATCTTCGCACTGCAGCGTGGCAGTTCCCCAGACCCCAAAGAGAAGTCAGACGCGCTCCCGAGGTGCCATCTTATCATTATCTTCCGGGAGGAGCAATTGATAGTGAGAGTGGGACGATCTGAGCTTGACGAGGCGATGGGGATGGAGCGGCGATGGAATGAGCGCGTTTCAGTTCTAGAGCGCGCATACAAAAGCAGAAGTGGAGCGACGTTAGTCCGAGCCAGAGCAAGCCGCAACATAACCCTGCGTCCAGCCGACGCCCCCAACCACGCCCAACATCAGGACATGTCCAAGGATGACGCTGCCGAGAACATACAGCAGCTTCCAGCGTTTGCCTCGTATCGTCTTGGCCTCGACGGCGAAGGTCGATACCGTTGATAGGCAGCCGCAGAATCCCTGCTGCAGAGCGTAGAGTCCGTCGCACCGCACTATCCCGACGCCCGGCCGACGCTGAGCCGCAAAGACACCGCCGATGATTAACGTCGCAGCGATATTAGCGATGAAAGTGCCAATGGGAAATCGATTCAAAAACGGAGCGCGAGTGTTCAGCTTTGACAGTGCGTAGCGGAGCATCGCTCCGGGCGGAGCCAGGAGGAGCGAGAACACAACTCGGTGTCGCCAACGTTTGGGAGCGCAGAAGTAGACCACGAGTGCCATGGCATACAAGACGCATCCCAGGACAATCATGCAAGTGTCTGCCAACGGCGCGGTCTCGCCGCTTGGGCTTTCAGAGCGCTTGGCCAGTACAGCTTTGCGTATTCGCCGCTGCGGGCGAGGGAGGCGAGGAAGACACTCGGAAACGAAACTCCCGAGGTCGATACACGCCATGCTAATTGCGAATGTAGCAAACGAGTAGGCGAGACCATCAATCGTGTCGTACAGTCCGCCACGAGGATATCCGTCGAAGTTGGAGAAAGCTAGATATCCTTCCAGCATCCAAGACGAGAATGTCGTGACGGATCCAGCAATTCCTAGCGTGAGCAGACTTCGGGAAACTCAGTCACAAACCTGTCGTGATGAACGTCACCAACGGTGGGTAACTTCAGGTCAGTCGAATTCAGGTATCTCAAGCTCACATCCAGGTGATCTGTGCCTTCCTCGCTGTACCCAGACCCATGATACCGCACCCAACCCCCTGCGCCCATGCAAGCGGAAAGATGACTCTGCCGTCATCTGCTGTTAGATCTTAATGACAGTCAGTTTCAGCTCACAGTCCATAAGTGCGTCGAGACCGAGTCTGATGAGGGTACCCAACATTGCGGCTAGCACCAGTCCGGCATAGTGTGCCGTCAGCCGAAGGTATGTCGACCTCTCCGGCGGAGGAGGGGCATCTGGAGCAACATAGGGAGAAGCTTCCTGTGATGCCAGCCGCTCCGGATCGGAGGATTCGGACGAACGCCCAGCGCGGTCGTCAATGGGCATCAAGCGCGAGGAAGACGCAGTAGTGACAGAGGTGGAGGTGTTGTTGGCGAGAGGCGGGCGAAAGAAAGGGGAGTGGTCGTCACGTGATCGGTGCCATCGGGCTTCTGCGACTATCGGGGCTAGTGGCGCGTACAGAGGGGCAGCGGGCGGCTGGCTCAGCTGGCAATCTGGAGCAGATGTTCCATCCGAGGATTAGGCGTTTCTGCCGGAATGCGAGGGCCGTTCGAGCGGATCGAGCGGCTGGAACCTAGGGCGAGGCATGCAGAGTGAACTGGTGATATCCAGGGTAGTGTGCTGCTCGCTGAATGGTCGATCTGCGAGAAAGTGCGGCTCAAAGTTGGGTGCCCCGCCCTCGTATCACATACCCTCGCTCTTGCAGCCGCACTTGCCGGGCGGCTGGCAGACAATGGGCTCCACCCCGGCGACACCTCCGACGATTAAGCCGACGCTGTTTCTCTGTGCATGCCCCTCTTACTTAGCGACGTCTTGGTGCTGTCAATTCCGCATGTAGGAGGGTTATAGCTACGACGCCCGATACGTCAGATTGTTGTGCCCCGGGGCCCATGAGGCACCGCTCGTATCGCGGCAAGTGTGACATGTTTAATTCCAATCTCTATGTGGGCTGCGGCGTCTTGCTGCCAAGAGCGGTAGGAGATCTAGTATGATGTCGATGGAAGATGCCGAGAGGCGCCGAGGCAGTTGTGGAGTGAGGAGAGTCTCGTGACATGTGGCTCGGGCGACACGGCGGGAGATGGAGAGCGATTGTGGCCTCGACCTTTCGGTCAAGTGCGATCAGCGAGCGTGAGCCAGGCGCCGGGGGTCCGGCAGGAGCACTGACTGAACACGGCTGTTAATCACTCTAATAGCCAGCTGACCGTTCCTAGTGCTTGGCAGTGTTTTCTAATCGGATTTCTAATACCGCTCTCTAATCAACCGTAATACGGCCGGAACAACCCCTCTAAGCGCGAGTTCTTGGATCCTAATCGCCTCCCCGCTTAGCGCCCAACTAAGCGCTCCGCGGCTCAAGTGGCAACGGATCAAGAGTTCCATAGTGATGTCGCTCTGCATCCCTGCCAGCGCCCCTCCCATACATAATGCAGACAGTGGATAGACAGCACAAGCCCCCCTCGTGAATCACGACCTCATGATCTCTCGATCTCCGCTTCGACTCTTCTCGCGTTCTTTCGGAGGCCGTGTGCAGCCCCTCAAGGCTACCAAGGGCAGGCCGGTCACCTCCGCCGCTCCTACGACCGCTCCATCGGCATCGGCCTCCACCTCTGGTTCTCACCACGGTGGCCACCACCATGACAACCACCAGCGCCGCATGCGCTTCGGACGCTACGCTGCTGTTCCTCTCGTCGTCGCTACGGGTGCTGTCCTGACGCTGCGCTCACGGGCCAAGGCCGAGGAGCCGACTGCCGGCGGTCTGAGTGGCATCGCCAACGTTCCCGCTTCCGCGCTCGTACGCGCCTACGTTGTGTACACAATGTGCGGATGGCCGGCTCTCATCGACATTTCTCCCAAGCTGCTCGACATCTGCACCAAGTCGCCCATCCCGGGTGTGAAGACCTTCACGGAGGCTATCATTCGCCGCACTTTCTTCGAACAGTTTGTCGCCGGCGAGGACATTCCAGAATGCCTCCGTAGCGTCCAGGAGCTCGGCGCGCGGGGTATCGGCGGTGTACTCAACTACAGTGCTGAGGCTGAGCATGACGATGGCAAGCACGGCGACTGGCGCCGTGCTGCTGAGGACGCCAACTACCAGGAGGCCTACAATGCCATCGAGGCGCTTGGCCGCCACGAGGCGTCTCTCCCGCCAGCCGCGCAGGGATCGGCCAGCTACGCTCTCAAGCTCAGTGGCCTGATCGACATTGACATTCTCGAGCGCGCATCGAACACTCTCGTGCGCATGCGTCCGCTTGCAGGCGACAAGTCGCTTACGAATGCGCCTTACCCGGGAGTTCCGCAGGTCTGCGATGCCGTTGTCATCTCGCCGACCGACGCCGAATCGAGCCGCGCCATGATTCCGAGCGTTGCCGGAGCTATTGAGCCGGTCGGCATCCTCTCCTCGGACCCAGACGTCACGGACTCGGATCTGAAGGAGCTCAAGATGTTCTGGGAGAAGATGAGGCGGCTCGCCGACCTTGCTGCAGACAAGAACGTGCGCCTCATGCTCGACGCCGAGTACGCTTCGACGCAGCCTGCCATGGATGCCCTCACGCAGCTGCTCTCGATGGAGTACAACCGCCCGCGCCCCGGAAAGCCATTCTTTGGTCCGATCATCTTCGGTACTTACCAGAGCTACTTGCGCCGTGCTCCCCACCTGCTCGACAGCGCTCTGCGCCACGCCGAGGAGAACGGATACGCTCTCGGTATCAAGATTGTGCGCGGTGCCTACTTCAACAAGGAGCGCCTGCGCTGGGTCAAGGACGGACGTTCTGGTGACGACCCGATCTGGCCGGACAAGCCTGCCACTGACGCGGCCTACAACCAGTCCGTCTCAAAGATCATTTCGACTCTGCAGCGCCAGCTCTCCTCCTCCCGCCCGGACCTCGCCCTCTCGGTCGTCTTTGCCACCCACAACCCTGAGTCTGTGGCGCACGTCACGAACGAGCTGAAGCGTGTGGGTCTCGCCGAGCCTGAGAGCGAGTACACGGGCCGCCTGCGCCTCCGTGACGATGTTCGCGGCAAGGTCTTTGTTGCGCAGCTGTTCGGTATGCGCGACGACATTACGGACAAGGTTGTTCAGACCTTTGACTCTGGCGCCGTTCCCGTCGCTCTCAAGTACATTGCGTACGGCAAGCTCGACGAGGTGCTTCCATTCCTGGCCCGCCGCGCCATCGAGAACAAGGCCGTTATGGCTGGCGAGGGTGGTGCGAGCGTCGAGCGCAAACGTGTGTCCGACGAGCTTTGGCGCCGTCTCATCGGCGCGTGAGCAAACTCCTCATGGGTTTGGGTTAGACAAGGCTAAGCCGAATAATAGAATACCTAGTTTAGCATCGATTCCTTCGTCACTTGGGTCACGGGGTTTCCAACTGTAACACGTACCGATCATCGGTTGTATGCATATGCAAACGAAAGAAGTCATAATCCTGTTACCGAGTGATGCGTGATGCATGTACGCATTCCAGCGCACCAACGTGAGGACGCAGACCGCGGCGATGGACGACGACGGCGGGGTGATGTGTGCCACGCCGGGCGGGGAGGCACATGGGCCATGGGCCATCACTATCCAGGGTGCAAAGTGTGGAGGATGCGTCGCGGGGTCTGGACGGTGCGGGGAGCTTTGGCGCACTGCACGCACTGCGGGCAGCGGCGATGGTAGCCGTTCTTGCGCAGATACGCAGCTGCCTTTTCATCATCTCTTCGCTCAGCTATATACCCGACCCCGCTCCAGGAGCCCCACCTCGTTCTTTGCACCACGCTCTTTGTCGTTTTTCTCTTTCACTCGCATCGCCTTGAACTCTGCAGACGGACAGTGGCGCATCGCAGTGAACAGCAATTGGCCCCTCAGCGTAAATCTTCGACGCCGACCCCTTATCACTACGCCACCTCAAGAACCCGAACCCTGCTTCTTGCTCCCTGCTCCCCACTCTTATCAGGACGAGCTCGACCTGTCCCGGCCTAGCGAGCGAGTTCTCCTTCTCTCTCTTGACCACGACCCGCCGGTAGCGACGTTGCAATAATGCGCCTGTCACCTCTTCTGGCCAGCTTAGCGATTTTCGGCGTGCCTGCCCTGGCCCTGCGGCGGCGCGACGATCAGTACAAAGGCAACGGCAAGGCGTACGAGAATCCCGCCGACAAGGGCGGCAGCATGCTGACTGTAAGTCGATCGATCTCTTGGCCTTCAGTTGGTCATCTAGCTACTGCATCTCTTAGTCGCTGCTATTTCAGTGTCACGCGCTCAAAGCGGGGAATCCGGACCAGAATTCCTTGTCTTGCCGGGCGGCTAAATGCTTGAACTAGTGACATTCCTTGAGACAGTTGTGGCGATCGTCGGTCAACCAGTGCTCTGCTGCTATGCAGTCCGCTAACATCAGATCCTCAATGGGACGCACGAGGGCGAGCCGCTGAACGCCATTCTCTCGGCCAAGTCTGATCCAGCCGTGCTTGTGGACTCGGAGGAGAATGGCGGCTTCCGCAACTACATGCTGTAGGTATCTGCACACGGCGATGCTGTCCGACCTTCGAATATCAGCTGACATCAGGTCGACTGAGCTGGCCGGCGAGTGCCTGGGAATGCACTTCGGAGACAAGCAGAAGGCGGCACTGGACGGCCCGGAAGGCGTTGACGAGTTCGCAGTCCTGCGGTGGATGTACGGAGACCCGTACATCGGTTCGTGCAAGGAGACCTTCGAGGGCGGACTGCACCTGCGCTACTGGCGGCAAAAGAGCACCGGAGCGTACTTCATGGCCGTGAGCACCGAGATGTCGCTCGACAAGTTCCACGACATCATCCCCAATGGCTACAACATTGGGCGGGATCAGCTCGTCGGCAACGTCACGGGGCAGACCTTCAACACCCGCTCTGTCACCAACGAGACGACGTTCAAGGGCCAGAGCAAGTGGGCCAACTACACGTACGAGACAGAGGTGCAGTACGTCTCTGGGCTGCTCAAGAACTCCTCCGACAACATCAACCATTGGGGATCTGTCCCTGTCGACGGCTTCCCGGCCATTGATGGTCTCGTCGCCGTTCTGACCGTCAAGATTGTCGAGACACCGTAAGCTTTCAGTACCTCGGTCTGAGCTGACCACAGGCTTGGTACTACTACCCTTGCGAAGAACACCGGAGCCGCCGTTGCGGCCGCTATCCCGGCTTTCGGCCTGCTGCTGAGCGCTGGTGCGCTTGCCCTGCTCTGCTAGACAATTCACGACGAACGTTTCAATGACACTCCTTTGTCCGCGGACTTCAGAACCGCCCCAGCCGGTCTCTTGTATCCTGTAATACGTAGTTTGGTCCCTCTCCCTTCGCTATAGCGTTAGACTTTATCATGCATGTACAATATGCTTTGCTTGCCTCAGACAGCCGATGACGCTCGGACTATCTTCCGGCACTAGGTACCAGCGACGGCGTACAGTGACCGCCGTGCCTGACGGCGGACGGGAGCAGAACTTGGGCTTTGGCGTGGATCGGCCTCCTCTGCTTGCTCCAAATCCTAGCGCGGGCTAAGGGGACCAACATTATTGACGCATATCGCGGTCCCTCGCACCTTGCGCGTTCAACGATAAGTCACGATGGCTGACGACTGGGAGGTGAGCTCGAGGATTCCCATATAGCTGACGTACAGAACGAGACCGAGTCAATATCGCAGCCACCGCAGCCGAAACCGCGTATATTGGCCCGACCACCTCAGCCTCAGGCCTCGGCAGCATCTTCAACGGAGCAGAATCCGAGATATGACTCGGCCTTTCCCGCCCTAGGCGCTGGAGCTGGAGCGACAGCAGGACAGAAGGACGATGGCGGGGATGACGACTGGTTTCGCGGGCCGCAGCAGAACAATCGACAGCTGTGGGATACGGCGTGAGTATAATGCTGCCCACTTGCTTTAATCTCTCTGCTTCCTCCGAGACAGCATCTCGTTGTTGGCAGATGCACCTGGAAGGCAAGAGGCTGCCGAGTGGGCCGCAGTGAAGCTCCCTTTGAGGTTGGTGAAGCTGACAGATAGCAACCGAGCTGCCCCAACTATCCTGCAGCCCGCAGCAGGCCCAGCCGCCGGACCGCCGCCGCGCATGCAGATCTTGAAGCGGCCGAGCGACGCCCCGAAGTCGCGGAGTGCGACCCCGCAGAACCGGCCGCAGAAGAGTCTCACCCAGCGCGAGGAGGAGTACCGCTTAGCCCGAGAGCGGATCTTCGGCGAGCCTTCTGGTTCTGGTGCCTCGGGGACGTCATCGCCCACGGGTTCGCAGAGTGCGCCTGCCCAGAACTCTCAGACGACGCAGGCGGGACAGAGTTCGCAGTCGGGGCAGCGGGATACGTCGAGCGCTTCATCGAGCGGACAGACGCAGCGGGACAACAATGGACAGGCGAGGGACCACCACCTGGAGCAGAGCAGGGATCAGAGCCGCGAGTCCAGTGTCACTGGTCGGCGGCGAGGCAATGCGACACCTCGGAGTGGACGAGCGTCGCCGGATGATCTGAGCCGTGATATGGCGTCTCTCTCGGTGCGCGGAGGCCGACAAGGCGGACCTAGTGGACCAGCACCTGTGCTCCGTGGAGGCATGTCGCCCGGTGTGCTCCGTCAGCCGCGAGGTCCCTCCGGCGCTGGTTTCAGCCAAGGCCAGCAGCAGCAGCAGCAGCAGGCGGAGCAGGACAAGCGCAAGGAGCTTTCGCGAAGTAACAGCGGTCTGCGGAGAGACGACTCGTTCAATCGTGGACCGAGCGAATACAGCAGGAACACTCCGAACGAATACAGCCGCAGCACGCCGAACGAGTACAGCCGCAATACACCCAACGAATACAACCGGAACGCGCCGAATGAGTACAGTCGCAATGTGCCGAATGAGTACAGCAGGAATATCAACGACTACACTCGGAGTACGGGGGCTGGCGGACCACCGCCGGAGTTTTCGCGCTCATCGTCGTACTCGTCGACAACAAGCCAGGGGTCATACGGCTTCCCCGCCGGCCCCGCCGGCTTCGATGCGGGACGAGGGTACATCGGAGCTGTCGGCGGCGCTGGCGCCATCGGCTCGCCGTACGGTTCCGCTCCGCCGCCCACCATCGGAGGATATCCGTATCAGCAGTACGCTGGCTATCAGCAGCAGCCCGGCTACCCGCAACACGTGCCGCACGCCCAGCAGGCACCGGGTCAGACCGGCTACTACTCTCGCCCTCCGTACGCCGGTCAGCAGCTGTATGGCTACGGAGCACCTGGAGCGCCTGGGGCGCCGGTGGGTGCGCCGCCGGCGAAGAACAACTACCCGTACGCTTCTGGCCCAGGCGGAGGCAGCTTCGGCGTCCCTGGTGGACCGCCTGGCCCTCCAACGCAGCAGCCAGGTCAGCCCGGCGCAGGGCGAACACAACCTGGCCAGCCTGGCGGCCACGGACAACAGCAAGGGCACTACTACCGCGGTGCCGCCGGATACGGGCAATAAACATACATAGTGCTCTAATTAGACCTACATACACCTTTATGAATTGCATAGATCCTTTTTCCCTCCAGTCCCGGCGCCCGCGTCTGCGATGGTCTTCTAAGCAGACTAGGCGCGCTTCTTCTTGCCCTCAAAGCCGGGACGTCCCTTTCCCTTCTTGGCTCCCTTGTCCTTTGAGCTCTTGCCGGACTTCTTATCGCGGCGGGCCTGGAGGCGGGCGGCGATGTTGTCGTTCCTCTTCTTGATGGCGGCAGCCTGGCTCGCCTCGAGTTCGCGCTTGCGCTCAGCCCAAGCCTGTCCGCTCTTGAGCTTGCGCTTCTCCTCGCGCTTCACAGCCTTCTTGAGCACGGTAGCCTCGTCGGCGACCTTGCCTCCGCGCGCGCGCTCCTCGGCCTTGGCCCATAGCTCGCGCTGCTCAACCTCCTTCCTCTTCTCCTCAGGCAGCGAGGCAAGCTTGGCATTGTGCTTCTCGAGGTGAGCAAGCGCCTGCGCCGGGTTCGAGAGCTTCTTGAGCGGCGCCTTGGTCTTCGACGTGCTCGGCAGAGCAACGGCAGGCAGCGTGATGTCCTCCGTCTCGCGCGGGAGCTGCGGCACAAGCAGCTGATTCTTCGCCGGCTTGGCCGTCACCTCCTCGCGCGCCTTGCGTCGCTCCTCCTTCCGCTCCCGGCGCCGCTTGTCGCGCATCTCGCCGCGCTTCTGCCGCCGCGCGGCCTCGAGCGCATCACGCGAGTTCGGGTCGAAGTTGCGGTTCTTCTGGAACGACTCGAGCTTTGAGCGCATTCGCGAACGCAGGTCTGAGATTGACGCGGCAGGCGGGAGAGCACTGTACGCCGGCACGGCTGGCGGCAGCTCGCCGACCACCTCGGTCGTCTCCTCCTCGACAACGGCTCCCGGCAGGTTGTCCGGGTCGAGCTGACGTTAGCTTAGAATACCGACAACGGGCAGCCAGGAAGACAGCTTCCAACTTTGGAAGCGCTCTGGAGTCCGCACACACCTTCTCCTGCTTGACCTTGCGCTTGTGCTCCTTGATCTCCTCGCCCGTCTTCCTCTTCTTGTTCTTCATCCATCGCGAGTCGGCCTCCTCCTGCGTCGGCTGAACATAGTACTGCTGCGGAATGAGGGAGAGAAGTGTCGTGAAGGTGCTGTTGCGCGCGGCGAGCGAAGACACGAGCTCCGGATCCCGCGTAGTCACACTCGGCGCAGTCTCGCTAGCGGTGGCTGCCATGGTCGGTTGTGGTGCGCGATGTCGTAGTGCGGAGGAACCGATGCAAACAAGATGCACTTGCGGCCAGATGCAGCGGGTACAGGTGGTGTAGCCCGTCGAGCACGATGCACGCTCAGAATATTTCTGTCAGGCACGGCCGGCCCGCCGCGGGATCAATTTCGCCACTCAAGTACTGTCGACCCCTCGGTTCCACTCCACGCCGCTTGCCGGACGGTGATCGTCGCTTGAAAAGTCACCTGCCGCCGGCATCTAGTCGCTGGGTAGACCTAGCAAAGCACGTTCGATGATTGGGCGCGATTACGCGCAGCACTCAGTCCTCAAACACACAGAGATCACACAATTGGGCAGCAGCGCATAGAATGGATAAGGTACAGGGTGTCTACAATCGGGGTTCTAGATGCATATAGATACTAAGTCTAACATTTTTTTACTCCTGGTCCTTGACGCGCTGCACGGCCGGGTTGGCGTCGGCAGCAGCGTGCTTGGAGGCAAGGAGCTCGCGCCTGGTCAGCGACGCCTTGTTGAGAACATCAAGCGTCTGTACAGTAGTGTCCCAGTCGATGCACGCGTCCGTGATAGAGACGCCGTACTCGAGCGCGTCGCGGCCCTTGTCCGACTTCTGGTTGCCCTCGCGGAGGTTGGACTCGATCATGATACCCGTGATCGAGAGCTCGCCCTCGGCAATCTGCTTGGCGACCTCCTCGGCGACGAGGGGCTGGTTGCGGTGGTTCTTGTTCGAGTTGCCGTGCGAGCAGTCGATCATGACAGAGGCAAAGTCCTCGGGGTTCTTCTTCCTCATAACCTCGAGAGCGGCCTGGACGTCCTCCTTCTTGAAGTTCGGGCCCTTCGAGCCACCACGCAGGATAACGTGGCAGTCGCGGTTGCCAGAGGTCCTGACGATCGAAGCCATTCCCTGCGAGTTGATACCCATGAAGTTGTGGGGGTGGGCAGCAGACTGCATGGCGTCAATGGCGACACCGACAGAGCCGTCGGTTCCGTTCTTGAAGCCGATAGGGAACGAAGCACCAGAGGCGAGCTCACGGTGAAGCTGCGACTCAGTTGTTCGGGCACCGATGGCACCCCAGGTGATGCAGTCGGCGATGAACTGAGGGGAAATAGTGTCGAGAAGCTCGCAACCAACGGGCATGCCCATGGCGTTGATGTCACAGAGGAGCTCACGGGCGATGCGGAGACCCTTGTTAATCTGGAACGAGTTGTCGATCTCGGGGTCGTTGATCAGTCCCTTCCAGCCGACAGTGGTACGGGGCTTCTCGAAGTAGACACGCATGACGACCTCGAGACCCTCCCAGCGGCCGTCCTTGACGCACTGGCGGAGCTTCGTGGCGTACTCCTTGGCCTGGTCGACATCGTGGATCGAGCAGGGGCCGACAACGACGAGTAGGCGGTCAAGGGGGTCGGAGCCGCGGACGATGGAGCGGACAGTCCTTCGCGCAGCCGAGATAGTCTTGGCAGCGGTGGCGGGGACGGGGAGGTCGTGACGGAGGAGGGCAGGGGGAATGAGGGGGTCGTACTGCCTGTTAGCGAGGCTCAACAGCCAACGTTCTCGAGCGCAGTACGCGGCTGAAAAAGTCGGGTAACTTTTAGCGCTGTTGCGGAATACTCACGCCGGTGACCTTGTTGTCGTCAAGGGGGCGCTGGCGGTCGGGAGATTGCGTAGAGACGGGCATTGTGCAGTCGAGGTCCTGCTTTTGGTGGTGTAAGAGATATGTTGAGGAAGAGAAGATAAGTAATCGACGGCCGGGTAATGACAATGCAGCCTGGTGGAGACTAGTTAGCCCGAACACAATAACTCGACTCAAGCCCGGCGGCACACTCCCGACGTGGGCCCAATAGGGTCAAACTTTACCTCCGCATAACTACGCCGCACCTGATCTGTCGTCACAGTTATCTACGCCCATTACGCCGGTACTTCGGCTTATGCGTGCATCGAGTCGCTCCGGAGCGATTACATGCATGCATTTGATCATTCGAAATGCAGTGGGCACATTGCACTCGAGGTCGACGAAGAGTACCAACCTGCGATGTGCCAACGAACGCCCTCGTCAAATTTGAGTAAGCCACTAGCCGAGATCACGAGTCAAGGACGATCCATGCACAGCGGCATGGCGGAATGGGCGGTAGTTGCCGGCCCACGATGGCGGTTGAGTGAAAACGTGCATTGTTCTCTCTACGACAGCTTTTCTAGTAGTCCAAAGTCTCGTCTTCTGTAGGCTCACTGACGCCGTGCTTGGCTATAAGCTGCTCGACAACTGAGATGAACTCGTTCACGGCCTCTGGGCTTGTCTGGTGATGAATGACGCAGCGGTTTGAGTCTAGCAAGATGGGTCTTTGCCGGGACGCAAGCGCGTTGATAACCAGCTGGCTGTCCAGTCCGCCGAAAAACACCATGTTGGTGTCGACCGGTGCCAGTATTCGGAGCCCTTGGCGCCTGAATCCGGCCGCCAAGCGCTGCGCCAAGGTATGCGTGCCTGCTAACTTCGGGAAGTGGTTGGTAATCGCGTAGTCCGCCATCCCTGCGAGCAGACCAGACTGCCTCCATCCTCCGCCGAAAGCCTTTCTGAACCACCGCGCACGGTCGATCAGAGCTTGAGGTCCAACGAGCACACTGACGTTAGCTCAGCAACAGCTACTACAGTGCCACGACTTACGATCCGATGGGCGCTCCGATGCCTTTAGACAGGCAAATGCTAGCGGTGTCGAACGGTGCGAGCAGCTCGGCCATGGCAGCCCGGATGTCATCTTCCTTGGAAGGGTTCAAGCCGCGCGCCTCAACCTCAGCCGCAGCGACGTTCCATATCCTCGCTCCGTCTAGATGCATGGGAATATCGTGTTGCCTTGCCAAAGAGCCTATCTCCGCGATGTCACATTGGGGATAGATCACCCCGTTCATGGTGTTCTCAAGACATATCAGGCGTGTCGGGGCGATGTGGTGGTCATTGCCGAGATGGAGGTTCTTCTCGACCTCCTTCGCCGTCAGGAACTGCCCTCGCGGGACAAGTGCATGTGTCGTAGCCTGATTAAAGAGGGCGATGCCTCCCGCTTCCCACAAATGGATGTGCGCTCTGTGATCGCAGATGATGCTGTGAGGTGGACCCTGCAGGTGGGCACGGATGCCGAGCTGGTTGGTCATCGTTCCGGAAGACGCAAAGAGCGCCGCCTCCTTTCCAGTCAGCCGAGCCATGCGCTGCTCGAGCTCGACTGTGGTGGGGTCTTCGCCGTACACATCATCGCCTCGGGTCGCATGAAATGCGGACTCGATCTGGGCATCTGTCGGGATCGTGAAGGTGTCACCTGAAGTCAGTCGCGTATGGTCGGGCAGACAAACTTCGGAAGTCACGCGAAACTTGGCGGAGTCTCTCCACATTCGCTGGGCCACCGCGCTCCAGCGTTACATCAGGTATCGTGTGCTCATAACGCTTCAGCGATAGTGCCGGACGGCGATGAAGAGAGCGGGGCCGCAGCGATGCTCGGATGGCGGCCATGGTTGTAAGTCAAGTCGTAGGGTGGTCAACCTCCACCGGCTTCTCTCACATAGAGCACGGTGTGAGGACGTGCCAGAGACCTTCAGGGTCCTGAGGCGCCGCGACAGACCAAACACCCTACAGGGAGCTGTCATAAGCAGCTCGCATGGTTGAAGCAGCAAGTGCATGCGAGATTGCAAGGACTGTGTTTTGAGCAGCTGTCATGAAAGAAGGTTCAGAGGTGCAAGCAGAAGGCATCCTGCTCTTACATGGTGCTCATGGCACTGATTCAGGACGCAGCTTGTACTTCGCGCGTCCGCGGCATGCAGATCAGTGTCTACATGGACGCAAAGGCGAAGAGATTCCACATTCTTGAGTGCTCAAACCGTCTACGTTCACTGATCCGATAGCAGTACTGCATTGAGCGGAGACTGTTGAGCAGATGAGCGGTGAGCGGGGAGGATGAGATGCCAGCTGCAGAGGTAGCGTGGACTTTGCGTGCTCCTGAGGATGCCATGTATGCTGGGCCGGTGGACTGCAAGTATGCATGAATCGCATGCATCGGCTTCGCCCTTAACGCCGACGGCCGCGCGTGGGCGGTGCCACATCGCTTTGGCAGCGTCAGCGTGGGTCGGCGTTTCGTCGGTGATTGCCGCCCTGAATTCTGAGTCTGGCAGCGCCAGCTTGGTATCGCAGAGTTGAAGCTGCAGGCGTCCACTCAACCGTCAAGACCAAACCCTCAAGTGAGTAGCGCCGCCGCCATCGCCGTCGACACCGCGACCGAGACGACACGAGAACCGAGAGCCCCGACACGACTAGTTGCGACGAGCGATTTGAACGAAGCTTGGAGCGCAGAGGACGCCGGAGTTGTCGAATGATGTTGTTTGGGCGGGATCGAAAGTTTTGGCTGGGGAGGGCTATGCTCGTGCCGGAAGATTTGTCGACCTGGATGTCGGAACGATCGATCGTCTGTATGGGGAGACTAGGCTCGCTGGCGTCGCAGAGGTGTCGCGCTGGCAGACTTGGAGGCTCTCGTTCTCGATCAACGCTCGGTCCGGTTCAGCAATAGTTGGCGATTGGCAGCAAATTTCGACTCTAGGAGTTTCGGGTCGCTGACTTGACAGAATGGCTCAGCGTGTCACCATCCGCAAGCGCACGCCCTACAACACCACCTCCAACCGCAGGAGGGTTGTGAAGACCCCTGGTGGCAAGCTCGTTGTCCACCACATCAAGAAGCTTGCTGTGAGTAGAGCATTCAGCAATCGGCTGTCGTTTGTATGCAGCAAGGTTCTAACGTTCACAGTCTGCCCCCAAGTGCGGTGACTGCGGTGAGGCTCTTGCCGGTATCCCCACTCTCCGCCCCCGCCAGTACGCCACTCTCTCCAAGCGCCAGAAGTCGGTCAACCGCGCTTACGGTGGATCCGTCTGCGCCGGTTGCGTCAAGGGCCGCATCACCCGCGCTTTCCTCATCGAGGAGGCCACGATCGTCAAGCGCGTCCTCAAGGCCAAGGCCGCCGCCTCTAAGAAGTAGATTGCGCGATAGCGCTTCGGATGGGCGATGGATTTGGCATCGGGCGATGTATTGATTCCCTTACGCAGCTAGCATTACCCGAGCAACAGCACGTCGAATAACGAGGGATAGCATGGGGGCTAAGGATAGAGCCGTGGTCAGACTTACTACTCACATGCAGGTGACACAGCGAGGCGAACTTCTTTTTCGGAACGGCTGAGGACAACGAGCGGTGGTTGTGCGAAGGCTCGTGGACGGGGTCTACCTCGGCGCTTAGGGAAATCTTCACCTTCCGCAGCCAGTCACACCCATGCGTAGTTCTTTAAACGGTGGTCGGGAGATCTTAATTGAAGTGGTGGAAGGTCTGACGTAGACGACAAGCATGCCTCGTCTTTTGCACCGTCTCAGCCTGGATCCTGCGAAGCTCAGGCAGCTAAGATGGCAGCTGCCGCACGTCTAGGAGCTGTATCGCAAGCAGGGGGCTAGACGGCAGACTGACCGGTCCTGAGGATCAAAGAGCATGCCTACCGATAACGATTCCAGAGCTCGTCAGCGCTCTTCGCCAAGAAACAGGGCGTCAACTAGTGACCATAAGGCTCACCAGCTCACCAGCGGAGAGGACGCTCGATCGGTCGGCGCGACGGAGTCCGCTTGACTCAGAGTGCCATGCGTCCATCAGGGACAAAAGCACGCTGAGCTACGCTCTGTTTGCAAGGTCATGGGGCCACGGGGCCACGGCAGAGGGCCCAAGGAGCTGTGGGCTGTGAGACGGTCCGGCTA
This sequence comes from Trichosporon sp. DN520, assembly GCA_030347605.1. Lineage (NCBI taxonomy): Eukaryota > Fungi > Basidiomycota > Tremellomycetes > Trichosporonales > Trichosporonaceae > Trichosporon > Trichosporon sp. DN520. The sequence continues at coordinate 1,013,486 of JASJUY010000007.1, forward strand.
GAGGTAGCGGCTCTGAAATCCAGCGGTGTGGCCCTGCGACTAGCTCAGGACCGTGACCGCTGCTCCGCTCACCTCTGTCGTGCCGCTGACGTCCGTCGTCCGAGGCGCCGTGCCGTCTGCGATTGCATCTCGCACTTGGTCTCGATCACTGATCACTGACCCGCCACCTCGTTCGCCGCTCGCGTCCTGCCAGCGAGCTGCACGCTTTACCTTATCTCCCGACCGCTCGACACCGCTGCTCGTCTTGCAACAAAAGTCGGACGTCCACTCACTTTCTCTCACTCACCTTTGCTCCTTCTGACCTTGTCGCTCTTTCAGCTGCCTGTCTGCTATGAGTTCCGATCCCCCTTTCCCCGCCAACGCGATTAAGGATCCGTTTGGCTACAGCGGAGACGAGAGTTCTGTCGTCTTCGCCCCTCAGTATCAACAGCAAGGCTTAGCAGGTAGGCCGTTCTTGTGTTCGGACGTGGCCACGGCATAACCCTCTTTCTTCAGACACCCCAGAGACATCGCGCTGATCACTGACTGACGCCCCAGCTTACTACCCCTGGAGCTACGACTCTCCAGGTATCTCCTCCCCTCCAGTCTATGTCCCATTCACCTTTCCGTGGTCTTTACCCACCTGCCACCATCCTTTAACCGACTTATCCAGCGTCATAGCCCCGGATGAGCTCATGGGCAACGGCTGGCATCCAGTGCAACAACCCACAGTGGATCCCTCCTACACAGCTACCGCGACTCTCGACAGTCCTCCCGAGGATGACACTACTCCCTCCTCGCCTCAAATGCTCAGCGATAACAGTGACAACAGTGACAGCAGTGATGACAGCGACGACGAGTGGACATACGCCACCCCGCAATGTCTGCGTCCTGGAGCCGTCACCGGCCTGAACAATCAACTGGAGCCGACCAGTCGCTCCGGTGAGCTCGTTCCTGAGTCTGTGCGCCCCAGTGAGCTGGCACAGGAGGGACGTGAGACCATGGCGGACGAAGCCAACTCCCTGTACGACTTAAGTGGCTTAGGCTTATCAGAAGTCGACTGGGCCGCCTTGCTTCCTCCCTCTGCGACGTGCTTAGAGGCCGGAGACCATGACCCTTTCATGGACATGGACGGTACCGACGAGTCGCAGCCTGATCGCTCTCTCGGTGGTGGCGAAGAGGTCTTTGGGAACGAGTCCGACGAGGAGCAACTGGACACGCCGCCTCTCACTCCGACAACCCTAGCCCCTGCCACGAAAACTCTCGAGGCCGAGGACGCATCAGAAACTGAAGACCGAGACGTCTCCGCCTCTCCTTTGAGCACTCGTCTGGTTCCCGGACCTGGCAGCACCATCAGCGATGACGAGTGGGTGGCAGCGGCCAACGACGATGTAGACGGAGAGGGCGAGGAAAAGATCGATGACCCACCGGCATATCCCAATTCTACTCCTGCACCCAAGCGTGCCACATCGCTGACGTCGACCAAGAAGACTTTCAAGGACGGACTATGGGAGTACGTGGCCGAGTGATAACTGAAGTCACTGACCTCCTTAGTGCCATCAACGATCCGGCTTTCGAAAAGGACATTTACTGGGCAGAGGATGGCCTCAGTGGGGAGATACCAGACAGGCGCAAGGTAGGGTAGAAGATGTGTGGTATCAGCTGACCTCAGTTCGAACGCAGTGCTGGTGAAGCCTCCTTGTGATGACTGAACTAACAGCGCAGCGATGAGAGCCATCACCGACGCTCGCAATGTTAGCGGCTTTGTGCGTCAACTGCACATGTAAGTACTGGCGCATATTCATCGATCTGATACTAGGTGGGGCTTCCATCGCTTCAAGCGTGGCGGCGCACAGTGAGTTGCACTTCACATTTTGTCACTGACTTGTAGCTCGCTGTGCTTCACACACCCTCTGTTCCGCCGTGATGAGCCAGAGCTTCGCCACAATATCAGCCGCAAGGGCGAGACAAAGTACAGAGTTCGCGTGCGTTTTCTCGTCCTGATATCAGCTAGCTGACTCTCGCAGAAGACCAAGCGCAGGCAGAAGAGAGGCAAAGCAAGCGCGTCGTCAGCTCCAAGCCCAGAGGTGCGCAAGTCGTCACGGTCCTCGACTCGTCGCAACTACAAGGAGGCGCCTTCGCCCGCTCCGTCGAGTGATCCGGAGGTGGAATCTGATGTGAGTCCAGCGGCCGCGCGAGAACTGACCCCAGTTCGAAGTAAGGCGTCCGCTGAAGCGTAGACGTCGAGGTGAAGGTAGCGGCTCCTCTCGGGCCGCAAAAGGCGGTCGTGCTAAAGCTGTTGCTGCTCCCAAAGTCACTTCTGCTTCGCAAAGCTCCTCCAAGGTCGCTGGTGGGAAGTCCAAAGGTAAGCAAACGATGGACATCGCTTGCAGTCGCTGATGTCAGGTGGACCCGAGCCCTCGATCCCTTCATCGCCTGAGCCGACCAAGCCTGCCTTGTCGACCATAAGGCCCAAGACCTTGCGCAGCCGCAAAGCGTAGGCGACAGTTGCCAACCGCACTCTATCGCCCGCCACTGTCGACAAAGCGGCGTTACCGTGTCACATTGTCAGCCTTGTCGCAGGTCCTCAACTCCCAGCATCACCCTCTGTGTTCAATAAGATCATCGTCAATCAACATTCACGCATCCACATTCCCATTTCATGACCCCATTTCCGATCCATCACTGCATTGCCCGTCGCCTCTTTCATTCCGATCATCGGTGTTGTAGGCATTTAAGTCGTTTGTTTGTACATTTCCTGTAGCTCGTCCTGTCCTCTGAGAAGCTTTCCCAATGCAAATGTGTGACATGAATGATATACAATACTACTTACTTAATGCTGTGACTCTAGAGATGTTGATATGTTGATGGGTCGACCTGGAGTGTTCCCAGCCAGGTAGCACCTGGCGGAGCTGGGGCATCGCCCTCGACTTCTATCAGAGTCCAGACGGGCCAAGCTCTCCGTGACGTACGGCTCTGCGATTTCCAACCCGTAGGCGCCGGCCGTGAGTGTGCGACGATCAACTCTCCCTTGACATTCTGGATAATGTGGGGCTCGGGGACGGCGTAGAACCTGACCGACACGCCTGATTTCTGCTCGATCTGCGTATCGCTGTCGGCCAGCAGGAGGAAGCGGGTGTAGTTGTCTGATGGTCAGCTGGAACAAACGGAATCTCATAGCTTACCTGGGTCCCCCTGTGTTCCATCGGCGAGGAGCTCGAGCTTGTCCTTGTCGTTCTCATACGCCGACTTCGAACAGATAGCTGCTCCATGTCTATCGCCCTCCTCGAGGATGCTCGCGACAGCGCCCGCAGTGCTGGGCCATGGCACACGCTTTGCATTCGGGAGGTGCTCGTCCAGCCAAGCCGAGGACTGTCCGAGCGCCTGCTCATGTGAGCGGACGTAGGTGATATCAGCGAGCGCAGCGCCCTTGAGTCCGACGAGTTGATGTGAGATCTGGAGGGCGGTGTCGGCAACAGCTGCTGATCTCGGCTGGCCAGCAGCGCCATTCGCTCCCTTCGGTGTGGACAGCGTGCTCAGCAGCGCATCGACAGTCTCGATGACTCCGCCCTGTATCGTATTTTCGAGGGGTAGGACGCGATAGTCGGCCGAATCGTCGTAGACGGCTGCAGTTGTTAGTACAGATGGTGACCAGGAGCGGATTGCGGCAACTGACCTCGGATGTTCGGACACGGCACGAGCTCGACGTCCTTATCTGGCAATCGGGAGAGAAACGCCTTGGCAGCTTGCTCGCCGTATGTCCCCGCCGGGCCGAGGTAGGCCATCCGTCTACTCATGGCTCTCGAGAGTGATCTGAACATAAAGTAGAAGACTTATTGACCGCACGAGCCGGCGATATCTTCCCCTCCTTCCGCGCGATCGATCGAGTTAGGTCAATATTCCGACTTAGCCGCTGACCGCTGGGTGCGTGCTTGGGCGTCAAGGTGAGGTCGGCTGAGCCAGCCGGCCCGGTTTATCTTGCACCTGCATGCATAGACCTCGACTTACCGAGCATCAGATTGCGGGGCCACAGTGCGGTCCAAAACACGTGACATTCACACGACATCTGCGTGGCCGCAGACGTGTGTGCCACCCATTTTCTCCCGTTTTCGCCGACCAAAACGCCGCCGCGAAACTCAAACGCTCGGGCGGCCAGTCTGTACATGGAATCTAGCTCGGCGCCGGCTTCGAGTCTTCTCCACATCAAGCAGGTGAGTTGGGCCGACTTGCGCACGTTTAGAGAGGTTGGAAACTGACAGGAAACAGTCAAAATGGGCAAGGTCCACGGATCCCTCGCGCGTGCCGGAAAGGTCAAGTCGCAGGTGAATATCGGTTTTGAAGGAAGGGATGGTGGTTTCTCTGGTTCTTGGTGGCGAAGGATGGGAAGAGCTTCGGATCGGCGGCAAGGAGATGGATCGTGATGGCTTAGTGGCTTCGAGGACACGCATACTCGATAGCAATGGAGACGGCAACGATGGACGCATCGATACAGCGCGGAGATGTCGCCGATTGATTGACGGGTTGGAACGAAGTTGTGGAGCCGGAACCAGAGAAACTACCATCGCCTAAGATTGTCTCGTGTACACTCGCTGACCCTTCCAGACTCCCAAGGTTGAGCCGCAGGAGAAGAAGAAGCAGCCCAAGGGCCGTGCTAGTGAGTAGATGAAGATGAGCGCGCGGCGCGGGACGATTGTTCGACATCCGAGTTTCGACTTTGCGCCTGGGAACAAGTGTCGGATCAGGGTTCAGTGCAGCTTTTCGGACTGCTGGCGCGTCGTTTGCGGACCTCAAGTCCGGCCGAAAGTCTCTCGACAGCGTCGCTACGAACCTGGTCCTTGAACTCGACATCGTCTCCGCGTCGCGCTGCTTTCAAAGTTCCTGTATACCAGCTGCTAACTTGCAACAGAGAAGCGTGCCCAGTACACCCGCCGCTTCGTCAACGTCACCCTCACCCCCGGTGGCAAGCGTTCCATGTGAGTGTCCTTTCTCCTGATGTCTATTCCCCCTTTTCCTCCCCTTTAGTGATGATACACAAATCAAGCATAGTTCAATCAGAAGTCAATAATGATCGACACAATTCCATCTAAGTCTTTCGCTCCTATCTGAATCATTTTATCTCTGCGTCTGGTCTCTGGTCTCTCTGTGCTTGTGGAGAGATTGGGGAACCGGCGCAAACACAATACACTCGCTCTCGTACCATCTGAGAAATATGAGCTGACAACCCTACAGGAACGCCCAGCCCGCTGGCAAGTCGGGTTAAGCAACCCAAACAATAATCTCTTCGGAATTGCAACTTCGAATTGTAGAGAGAGACAGACGGGTTTGCCGTAGACGGCTTGTACGCATTGATGGATCACTACATCTAAAACCGGCCTTTGCGTTCGCTCTCTATGTCTCTGCATGGTCTCATGGTGCGGCTATGTCTCGCGTGTCCATCACTCAACATCAGCGATATCAGCGGTTATGAGGCGTATGAGGCTGGCTGCGGGGTAGGCAAGTCTTTCGGTAGTACTTTTGTATGAACGATAGACTTGTACCCTTGTGGCGTGGCCTGGGCACCGAGATGTAGCCGTACTAGTGCTTGAGTCGTATGTTGCCGACTGACTGATGTTGAATACTGAGTCGTTGCATTGTTGGCGAGGCGATGAACTGACGTTGTGGCAGTCAGTCGCTGAGCAAGGATAGACGAAGCTGAGCGAGATCAGACAAACTCTGCTCGAGGATATCAAATGCTGAGGGAGGATAGCAGATGCTGAAGGAGGATACACGAGTGCTGAGGGAGGATACACGGGTGCTGAGCGAGGCTAGAAGAATGCTGAGCAAGGCTAGATAAATGCGGAGCGAGGCTAGACCGGTGCTGATTGCTGCACAGGGCTAGAAAAGCTAGACAAGTGCTGAACTGAGAGGGTCTGATTCGTCGGTCTGTTTGCAGAGTCAGACAATGTATTGGCTCTATCTCCAGCGTGAGACCATGCATTGGTTCGGCTGACTGCTGCATGCCGAGCGAGGGCATGTAGTGACACGGACTACTGCCTACTCAGAGAGTTGTGTGGCACTAATGAACAGTTTTAGCGTACTGCTGAGACTGTTCGATGCCGTGCGACCATGCCATAAAAAGTACAGAGAACACTGACAGACGAGAGAGTAATAAGGGGTCGCTGGCGGTCGAGCGTCCTGTGGCACTGATACTGAGAGCCCATACCATCGACTTTAACAGAATGCGATCGTATTGCACGCTGACGCCGAGCGAGTCTAAGGTGTGGCACTGCTCGCTAAAGAAACTATGTGAACCTGCTGAGGGGACTGAGTCCATATCGTATCGTCTCTAGAACGATCAACTAAGTGTATCAAGTATATCATCGATTGAAAGCGTGCTATGTGCTATGTGTTATGTGCTAATGCTAGCGATTACTACTCTGTGTTCTGCATTCTCCCAAAGTCGAGGATCACGACCATGAAAGTAAGACTCATGGCCACTGCTTAACGTGAGCCCGCAGTGATCCAACAGGCTTCCCAGCGTGTCTCAACTTATGTTCCTGCTGATGGATCACTCTCTTCTCATCAATCAACAAATCATGAGATTCGTCATTCGTATCCCATTCTGTCGTTATCGTTTCCGTCGTGTCCGTCGTGTCTGTCCTATCGCTCGAGTCTAGGATGTCATACGCTCGGGAGATTTTGTCGGGGCTGCCGTCGCTGCTCGTCGCTGTGTCGTAGGGTAAGGGCTCTGGCTCGTCGGTAAAGTGGTCTTCGAGGACGTTGACGTGGGCTGGGGTTGTTGGTCTTGTCGTCTGGGTGGGCTTCGTGCGTCCGTTCGGTCCGTTCGGCTGGAGGTGTGGTTTTGCGGAGCCGTTGGAGTGGCGGGGTGTCTTCGTCGATCCGTTTGGCTTCGGAGTGACGGGCGAGATGGGTGACGAGGGCGTAGTAGAAGGCAGCGGCGGGACGGGCGGCACAGCAATGGGGGCAGGCTTGATCGGCGCGGCGATAACGTCAAGCGAGTGGTTCAGCGATCCCAGCCGGACACTGAGTTGTCGCAGATCATTACGGATCCTCGCAACTCGCTTTTTGCGGAACATCTCCTCCCACTCTACTGCGCGGTCTAGGTCTTCCTCGTCGTCTTCTGAGGATGTTACCGAGAAGCGCTCCTCGTACCTGTTCGTCCGGACGTGGTTCGTCGGCAGCTCTACTTGTGCCTGTGCCATTTGCTCTGCTAGCGGGAGGACGGTCAGCCCGGCGCCGTTGATGATGCTCGCGTGGAAGCTCGTTGAGGCTGAGCACCGGTCAAAGTCCAGGTCTATGTCTGTACTGCTCCCGTCCTCTTGCTCGCGCTCAAAGTGGGCGTCTAATGGCGTCGGCTGGGAGCGGGGGACGGTGCCCGCCGTTCCCGTAGTTCCGACACTGACGCTGCGGATGCGAGTCAGAGCACTCGCAGTCGAGTTCGCTCTTGACCGCGACCCGCGGCCGAAGCGCCACTCCTGAGCACAAGGGGAGCGGAACGTCCACTGCTTGAACGCCAGACTTTTGCGGATCTCGAGTAGATGCCGCCCCTCGTCCTCGTTACCTAGGAGCGGATCCTTGATCTCCACACCGCTGTTGGCCGGCGCGAGCGGCTCGTCGGGAATGTCGGCGTCAAAGTGCTTCGTGTCGTCTACACTGCTCAGGTCGGGGCGGAAGGGTGGCGTCTGGTCTGCGATCGTGTCCCAGTCAATGTCGGCGAACCACGGGTGGGCCATTAGTGCTGCCGCGCCGTCGTTGCCCAGCGGCCCCTCGTCGGGCCCAGGCTTGCGGCAGTATCCGAGCCGATCCTCTGCATTGCACATGAGCTGCCGCATGAAGTCGATCGCGAGCGGCGAGACGCGGGGTTCGCGCGGGAAGACGAGGCTGTTGCGCCAGTCGAGGATCTTCTGGCGCGCTACGTGCCGGTTCTCCCCGTTGAACGGCACAGACCCGTAGATCGCCTCGTACACGATCACGCCGAGACCCCACCAGTCGGCGCCGAAGCCGTACCCCGTCCCCATGATCACCTCGGGCGCCATGTAGCTGTTCGTCCCGCAGATGGTGTACGCCAGCTGGCGGCGCGGCCGCTTCCACCGCCGGTTTGCGTCGTGGACGGCCTGAGGCCCTATGCCCAGCTGCTGCCTGCTCCGCCGCCGGTTGCCAAACGCTGCCCGGCCGACGGGATATCCGAACCGCTTCAGGAGCTGCCGCCGCTGCGTCTCGTAGTAGCTGCTGTCGTGGGACCAGTGCAGGTCTGTCGCGAGGCCAAAGTCGGCGATACGCAGGTGACCTTCCCGGTTGAAGAGGAAGTTGTCCGGCTTCACGTCTCGGTGGATATAGCCTAACGTGTGGCACTCGTGTAAGGCGAGCACCATCTCGGCAGCGTAGAACTTGACCATCGACTCGGGTAATCGCCCCCGGTTGATGAGAAGGGACAGCAGGTCACCGCCGCCCATGAACTCGAGCACGAGGAAGAGGTGGTCGTGGTCCTGGAACGTGTAGTAGAGACGGGGGATCCAGGAACTCTCGTAGGACGACGCAGCGGCCAGGACGTCCTTCTCGGCACGTACGTGGCCCTCCTGGCCCATCTTGAGCAGGCTGTGGGTATTAGCGAGTGTCATTGCGGGAACGTTGGAATCTGCCACATGCTTCAGAACTGAAATAGCCTCATTTCAGCTGCCGAGTGGGCAGCCGATGTGGCATTCCGATGGGCTTCGAGCCGAAAGGCCGTACGGGGTACTCACTCGCTCTTCCTTAGCTGCTTGATAGCAACAATCCGGCCCTTCGCCCTCTCCGTCGCGATCCTGACGACGCCGAACGCTCCCTGTCCAATGACTCGTCCAAGCTGGAAACTCGTAATATCGACCTTGTGATTCCGTTCTCGCCTGATGCCGCCCTCATACCCACTCATAGCCCATACACCGTTAGTCAGAGCATCATAGTACTGCTCCATGTGGAGCACGTACGCCGCAGTACGCTCGATCGTCTCGAGCGACGGCCTGACGGCGCGGTGGCTCGTCGGCTGCGCCTCGCTGTCAGTGTAGCAGACAGACGTGCGCTCGATGGGCATCTGGTTTAGGACGCGGGGACGACGTTCTCCCGTGGCGGCCGTGCCGATCGAGGCGGGCGAGTCGGGGGCATCGGGGGCTTCGTTGAGGGCATAAGCCTTGCCGGGGGTGGAAGGGGCGGGGGTGACGGTGGCAGTCGTAGTGGTGGTAGCGGTCGCAGCGGTCGTGATAGTGGCAGCGGTGGCGGCGGAAGCTGCGGTAACGGTCGAGGCAGACACGGGGATGCTCGCCTCCGTCGGCGATGTAGGCGGGATAGGGCTACTCGGCCGCATCGGCCCCGTCTCAACACGTAACCCGAGCACGCCCTTATTCGGCAGGCTCTGCGCGAGCTTGGCCGGCCGCTGCTGATCTCGGAAACTGCCCAGGAGGGGGCTCGGACTCGGACTTGCCCCAACTCCGCCAATAGGTCTCGGCGGGGGCGGAACGCTCGACCGACTTCCTGGTGGCCGAGCGACAGGCGTCGGCATAGTCAGTGGCAGTGGCAGGGGAGGCAAGCTCTGCCTCGGCCGCCGGCCAACACTGTACCCGTGCACTGGACACGGTCCATTCGCAGTACTCGCACCGGTGGTCCCATTCGCGGAAGAACCATTCGCTAAGCTTGCCCCCGACGTCGCGGCCCCGCCCGCAGACCCGTTCGCAGTCCCGTTCGCCGCAATGACCCCCTTGGTCGTCGGCCCGTTCGTCGGGTTCGCGGACCCATTGACCCCATTGGCAGCGCTCTTCACTGCAGTCGTTGTGGTCGTCGTAATGGTCACCCCGGTCCGGCCATCCCTACTTCCGAAGCCTGTGTCGAAGCCGGACGCCTTGACTGGCGACGCGGGGGCTGATACTGATTCTCGAGGCAGCGAGGATCTTGACGGCGGTGGAGTGAGGAGGTGAGAGGCATCGACTTGCGTTCGGATCTTGGCTGCTTCGGCTACCCGGAGCATCGAGTCGTCTGAGGTCAGCGGACGTTCTCTGGGGCTGGTGCGGGGTGGTGGTCGCTGGACGGCGTTCCGGCCCGAGGGCCGAAGCTAGTCCGGGCGGAGCAGTCGGAAGACGCCAACTCGAGGGCAGCTCTCCAAGACAGCGAGCTCGGCATGGCTGCGGTCGTGTCTTCCCGGCGACCACGTACGATCGCTCAGCTGAGCGATCTCTCAGAGCAGAACTCTGACCTGAGCAGAGAAGCAGCAAAGCCTCGGGGGGCGAGAGCTCTCCGCTCAGTGAGCGGAGCGTGCAGTCACTATCCCCTCTCCTTGCGCTGAGCAACGCAGCCCTCTCACTGCGAGCTGCTGGCTCCGGCCTTCCCACTTCGCAATCGCAGCCTGTCCGACAGACACTCACTCAGTTTAGCAGGCATGACGAAACCCAGCAACCACCTCGTGATCGACTGAGGGCGATCGTCGAGCGTAAAGTCCCGCATCTTGGCAGACTGGTCGTGATCGTAGCCCCGGTGGGGTGGTATGACGTGCAGAGACTTGGTACAGTGCACAATCGGGGCTGCTCGTCAAAGTGTCGTGGTCGTCAGAGTCGTGGAGTAGTCGTCCTTGCAGTGTTGTGGCTGGTAGGATTAGCCCAGTCGTGTCCTCGGGACGTCTGTGTATGTTCTTTGCGAGGTTGATCACAGGATTCGGATCCCGTCTGTTTGACCGAGACACGAAGTCGTAGTAATTGTGAACTGGTTCAGACCGAGTGACTAAGTCGTGAACGAGGTTACAGCGACTATAGTCAGTCAGCGATGAACCGATCAATGATGCTCGCCGATTGCCCATGATGGGCGAGATGAAGTGACACTCACCGATATCCCGAAGGTCGTAGATCGTCGATCGACGGTGATCGTAGATCGTAGATGGTCGTGGAGATGAGGCGTAGTGCGCGTAGTGTGCCCAACACGAGGCAAGGCAACTACAACAAAGTAAGTTTGAGTGAAGCGAAGCGAAGCGGATACAAGGCGTCGCGAGAGAGAGCAACGCAGAGCAAGAGCGAGAGCGAGAGCATTACAAGGATCCACATTGCTTGCAGCAGAGGCCAAGCAAGGTCAGGTCAGACGTGCAGACGGAGCGGCGAGCGCGGTTGAGCGGCAAAGCAAAGGAAACAGGACAGAGCGTTCAAAGGTGCAAAGGAAAGGTGGCTCGTGCGTCTGTGCTCAGTGTCTCTCGTTCCTTGCTTGATCCTTGGACTTGTGTGTGTTGCGACTTTCTTTTGCTCACCGCGCGTTCGGGCTGGGCGCTGGGCGCCGGCCGCCTTCTCGCTTTGCCGCCTGGTTGCCTGGATATCGGCATGGCTTGGGGTGGTTGAGGCTGAGGCGGAGGCGATGGCGTTGGATGGAGGCATGTCTTGATGCATCAGGAGATATCAGGAGCAAGAATACACAGGATGAGTGAGTGAGGACAAGGACGAGGACGAGGACAAGCCGAAGTCAGGAAGTCAGGAGCGAGGCACGATGGAGCACAGGTCCATGTCGGAGGAAGACAGAGAGGAAGAGGAACGGAGGAAGGAAGAAGACACGAGCAGAGCAGAGCAGGACAGAGGGCAGAAAAACACAAGAGATGCAGACACCACCCAACGACTAGGTAGGTGCCTTACGCCACCAGTACGCCACGACCACCACTTCCCCTTAGACTTCCCTGCCACACACGCCTGCACACGCCTGCACTCACCCCCTTGCCGCCGGGTTCGCTGTCTCGTCGACTTGGGAGGGGTCGAGGTCGAGACCGCGAGGACTGAGTGCGATCTGCCCCGATGGTCATGCCCAGTCATCTTCGCCGCTCCCAGCATGCCTTCCTTGCCTCGTCCCTGCCCAGCCCATGCCGTCGGCCAGCGTCCATCCAGAGCCGCCAGAGCCGCAGCCTTCACCGCCACCATGACCGCCCAGACAGACAGACAGACCTGAGTAACCTGCAGCCTGATCCTGCACCGACCTCAGTCGGACAACGTTTCATGCACGAGATCAGAGCGGTCACCCTTTGCACCCTTGCTTCCCTCTCTCACTGCATTCCACTTCGCTCCTTCTCAGACCTCCAACAACCTCCACCCGACGCGACCGTTCCAATCACCTTCAACACTTCCCTCCCTTGGTCCTTCACGTCTAACCCGAGTGCACCTCTGCACTGTCCGAGCGACTCTGCTACATACAATTCATATGTCCAGATTACGCTTCTAACTATGTAGCCACGTGAGAACGTAGAGCGGGGGCCGGCAGTAAAGTCTGCTCCGGGGCCACTCTACGTTGTGCGCTGTGCGCCATGCGCTCTGGCGTGACGAGGGACGACGAGGTGAGGGTCGGGGTGATGGGCTGATGCATTGTGCCTTACGCTCACGCTGTGCTTCGCGTTGCGTTGCGTTGCGCCGCGCGCCGTGCGTCGTGTTTCATGTCGGTGCGCGTGCGTTCGCAAGTGGCGGGGAAAGTCGCGTCCGAGCTGGGGGTGGGCTACGGCGCACCGCGAGGTGGGCTGTCCGCATGGTCATGCTGTTGCTCGCATGGCTGCTGGGTTCTGCTATTGCATGGCCCTTCGTCGCGTGGTCATGTCGCCGCATCGTCGCACTGTCGAATGTCGTCGTGGTGCTTTTGGGCCCGCTGCTTGCGGGTCGAACTGAGCAGCTCACAAGAATTGAAGGATGTCCCGTGCAGTCTTGCCCTTTGCGTGCGACTGCTTGCCTGACACGACTTTGTAGTTGTCCAGCGCTGTCACTGGCCCTCCGTCGAGCGTGAAGCCCTTCACGCCATCTTCACCCTTCTGGACAGCGCTCATAAGGGGCGTCGAGCCAGTCGAGAAGGGACGGGTCTCGGGCGAACTGAAGGCGAGGAGGAGGTTTGCTGCCTCCTCGGTGCCAATCTCACGCTTGGGCGGAGGCATGCTGAGGTCGGGGGGCGAGCGACGCTTCTCCCCGTTGCTGCCCTCGAGGGGCACACCGCCGAAGAGCGGCGTACTCTGCACTGGCGCCATGAAGGGGGATGGCTCGGGGGGACCGGTCACTGACGACGAGGTGCTGGCGCTGCTGCCGTGGTAGGTCAGGAAGGGGGAGGTGGGCGAGGGCGTGGGGAAGGGCAGGTAGATGTTTGGGCTAGGTGCCGTGCGGCGCGGAGCACTGCTGGGCTGCGAGTGGGACGAATTGGACAGCAGCGAGGCAATCGTCGGCGGGTGGGGAGAGGCTGTCCGCCCCGAGCTTGACTCGGACACGCGAGACGCAAGCGTCAGCGGAGGCGGCAGGTCCGACTCGGCCTCCGTCTCGTTCGGGTCAGGCTGGAGAGAGCTGCGGCGCGAGGGAGGCGTCACAGAGGGACTGGGTGGCGAGCGTTTGTGCGGGTGAGAGTGCGAGTGCTGGTGAGGCAGCTGGTAGGCGCGGGCGTAGCGGTCGCGCTCGGCGCGCCAGGCCTGCTCCCGCGGGTCTCGGGGGTCTCGGTGGTCACGGAGGTCGCGGACTGAGCCCGAGTCCGACTCCATCTCAATGTCGCCGTCGCGGCTCTCGCGGCTATCGCGGTCACCGCTGAGCGAGTGCGAGTGAGAGTGGGAGCGCGAGTGCGTCGAAGCTATCGAGTGGCTCGCCGAGTGGGACGCCGAGTGGGTCGAGTGACTACTGCGGGCCCGCATCGCTCGCTCAAGCTCGGCAACTTGGGCCTTGAGCTCGCGCATGTGCACGACGGTGCGCTCGAGGACCTCGAGCTTGAACTCGCCGCCCTTGCCTCCGGGACCGTCGCCGCCGAGGCCGGGGACCATCTCGCGCAGCTCGCCGAGGGCAAAGTTGATCTTCTCGCGCCGGCGTCGCTCGATCAGTGAGTGATTCGCCTTGCGCAGCGCCTCGCGCGACATCGGGCGCCCGTTAGGCCCCGTTGTCACTTTGCCGGCCGGTGTGGCCTTGGGTGGCGGTGCGGCGCGCTTCGCCTTGCCTCCTGCTGCCCGCGAGCGGGGGTTGTACTCCGAGTCCTCGCCGTCGTCGTCCGACACCGAGCCTGGAGGGGACCGAGACGAACGCGGCTCATCGCCACGCTCACGCTCACGGTCGTCGCCATACTTTCGCTTTGCGGGCAGGGGAGGGGGAGGCATGGTCCGGTCGTACTCGTATCGGAAGGGGCGGGGGCGCTCGCGTTCGGGCTCAGGCGAGGGCGGGTAGACTACGCGGAGAGTATGCGTAGGATGTTTGAGAGAGTACTGAGAGAGACTGGTTGTCCAGCACGGAGCGGTGGCTACTTGTGACATCTTTAAGACTTGTGGCCCTTGCAGCTGGCTGGCCAGTATGCTTGCTCGTGTGAGGGGGACCTGGGGTGTCGCTAGACTGCACTGGTGCTGCTGCAGTACTGCAGTGCTGGCACTGGTGCTGGCAGATGGGGAATCGTCGGGGCAGAGGTGGTCGCTTGGTCGGGCAGGGCTAGCGCGAACCTCCACCGGTGGGTGGTTGTTGGGCGAACGTGCGTGAAATGTCAACCACGCACGGGGTTGCCGATGGCTCAATAATTCGGTCCAGTCGACCGGTCGTGTGCTCGTGTGCCGCCTTGTCTGTGTCTGCCTGCCTGCCTGCTTGCCTGCCTGGCCTCTGGGCTAGCTAGCTTTGCTTCTGTCTTCTGGCTGGGCAGACGAGCGGAAGGGCGCGCGCGGGTGTACGGCAGCAAGTAGTGTGGTGTAGTAGCGTAGCGCAGTGCGACGCAGGTGTGTGCGAGGTCCAGCTTTGCTCCGCTGGGGTTTCGCAGTGGCTGTGGCTGAGAGTCTTGTCTGTCTGTCTGCAACGTTGGTCAGTTGCAGTAGGCTCTGGCGTGGATTGGCGTAGATCTGGTCTTGGCGAGTCGTGCGTTGGGGTTGGGGTTCGAGGAAGATATAGTTCGTGCGATGCGAGTGGAAGATGATGAAGAGATAACAACTACACAGAGACTCAACAGGTGTCGCGAGTGATTGAGCAAGGAAGGAAGGAAGGAGGGGAAGAAGTCGCACGCGGTGCTTCAATGTGCTATGCTTATGCGTGTGCGAATGACCTCAACAAGAGCCGGCGGGTAGAGAGCAGAGAGCAGAAGAGCACAAGGGCGGAGTGACGGGGCTACGTGCGCGATTGCGGATGTGATGTTGTGTTGGTTCGGTGGTCGTGGTCGTTGGTCGGGTCGGGTCTGCACCTCAGGTTATCTCTAACTGCCTGTCTAGTGACCTCGCTGGTGACTAGTGACTAGCTGCGACTAGTGAGCTTGGAGCTTAGCGACTGCCTAGTGACCTAGTGGTCTACCGATCTAGCAGAGTTGTGTCGGACGGGGCAGAAGGCGGGGATGTGCCCAGGTCCCAGTGCCGGTGTCCAGTCACTCCGAGTAAAGAATGCTATCCTGTCTCGTGTCCCCTCCCCTCCCCTGTGCGATTGTGCGATGCGATTACGCTAAGCGAGTAGTGCGCCGCGGTGCAGCGTGTGGCGTGTGCAGCGTGCAGCGTGCTCCGGCTCTAATGATAACCCAGGCAAAGAGAGGCATGAGGGCATGGAGGGCAGGCATCGTGTGACCCGGGAGACGGGGACCACTCGGGTCCGCATGGGAGTGTGTGTGTGGTGATGGGCAGGGCCAGGACGAGCGAGCGATTGGCGCTGGCCGTCTGGGTTCTGGCGTGATGAGCGGGCGGCCATGCGGACTCGAGTTCATCCCTGAGCCTGAGCCGCAAAGCCCCATTCCATTGCGACATGCGACATGCGAGTGAGCAAGCAAGCCAAGGGCCAAGCAAGGTCGAGCGGCGAGCGGATTGCGATCATGCGATCACTCCTCTCTTGACTGTGTCGTTGGTCGATTCATTCATGCGATCATGCGATCAGGCGACGGCATGGCGATTGCAGATTGTGACGGCTCAGGGAATGGGTCAGGGCTAGACCAGGGAAGGCAATAGGATTGGCAGGGGAAGGTCAGAGGGAAGGCACGTTCATCTTTTCTGGTGTTGTAGCCTCGGCTCGCCCTCATGGTGCATTGGCTGTTGGACGTATCGGCCGCCCATTTTTAGAACCCAGCCAGCCAGCGCAAGGTGACCGGTGACCAGACAGCGACAAAGCGACAGATCACTGCTCATTGCTCAGATTGAGAAAGGGGGAGAAAGAAGAGAGGGGACCAGGGGCTGCGGAGTCTCCATCCCCGGCCCTAGTTTGATCCTACTCGGCCCGCTTGACACCACCTATGCCCCCGTGGTATCGTGTCCCCGTGCCCCCGTGCCACTCTGACTGCCACTCCCACTGCGTCTAGTTCGTCACCGCGAGGGTCCGCAGCTTATCTCTGCCTGCCTCTCGATCCGATTGAACAGCCAAAGTCGCTCATTGGGACAATCTGGGATCACAAGGATGACAACGCCGACGTCGCTCTTTTTCCCAGACAACCCAGACAACCCAGCTCTCAGACGCCAGACGTTCCCCCTGCATGCCCCACTCATGCCACTCACTTAACGCACCCAACCAACCCTCTCGACCTCTCCCGTCAACCCGCCGGCTCACACAACTAGCCTGAGTTTCATATGACCGAGGTGTTTAAGTGTTCTTTCTATCGAGCGCATCCGTGGCCCTTGTGGCCCTTGTCGTCCAATCCCCCGAAAGTCAAACACCCAAGCGAGAAAGCATACCTGGAGAAGTACCGAGTACAGGACCTATCGTCAGAGCTAAAAGTGGTGCTAGTAGTGCTGCAGGAGGTGATACTCGGTGATGGTGATGGGCGGCTTGCGGCGCACAGTGGAGCCGGAATGGATTCGCGATTGCGTTTGCAGTCGCTGGATGGATGTGTGACACACGTGCGCAGTCGTCAGTCGTCAGTCGTCGCGATGCGCCGCGGCGCGCCCCTCTCCTCGCCTCGGCAGCTCGCATGCCACGGTTTTGTCTGATTGTCTTGTGGCCAGGCCTGCGATCCTGCGAGGCACCAATCCGCTGTCAAAGTCAACGGCACCGCGGCACGGACGAGGCCTCAGGAGGGGGGCGATGCGATGAGCAACAAGATTGCACACGATGTGATATGTGCTCCTCAGGCCCCTCAGGTCTCGTGCGTGCGTGATAAGAGCTCACGGGTCAGCTGAGCCGCAGTCACCCACCAGCTCGCCCGACCACATTCGGCAGCATCGGCACACATTCACCATCCACTATGCATTGAGATTTAAGCTCCAAGCTTTGTAAATGCTCGGTGAGGTGAGCGTCAGTGCCTCGGTGGGCCGGACCGTGACCTGTCCAGGGGATGGATATACGCTGGAGGTGTATGTGAGTGGGGGGTGTAGGTGGTGCGGCAAGGTCGCCGGATGATAAGTTTACAGGGTGAGATGAGCGGGTGGCAAAGGTGGCAAAAGTGGACGCACGACCAAGACGTATGCATGGCGGGTGGTCCGCAGCATATCCCGCCCAACACGCCCCGCCCAACGTTGATCCGTCCGTTCCTTGAGCCTGGTGTGGTGTTCCTTTGTTCTTCTGTTCCCTGATTCCTCGGTTCCTGGCGTCAACTGGTCGGCTACGGATAGGACTCATAGTCGGGTAGTCGGGTAGGAGCCCAGTCGGCTGTCCGGTTGATCTAGTCTGGACCCTGGGGGGAATTCTACAGAGAGCAACTGTAATCGCCTTGGGTCCTGAGGCCTTCCAGTAGCCGTCGTGAAGTAGGTCCAAGGAAGACAGCCGTACGCCGTAAGCCGCAAGCCCAGGGCATTTACAACTACAGCCGAGAGGTCGTGTGCGTGCACACGACCACGCCCCCTCTCTTGAATCCAGGAAAACACGCCGAATCCCAGGATCCAACCCCTCAGGATAAAAGAGCGCACGTACGTACGTAGCTATAGTGCTAGACTACTATGGCACTGCCGCAGCCATCGCGTGACTACTCACTCTACTTAGGTCATTGGCGATCGATCATCAAGCCGGCCCGGATTGTCGTGCATGCATGCGTGTGTGCGTCATATATTCTGGCTGCGTGCGTGATTTGTGCATCGCTTACCGCTCGATCAATCGATCAATCCGCCATATGACCATATCTAACTGTATCCATTCCCTCACTGAGCTATCTGCGTGGGACACAAGCTCTATCTAATGCCTTGTCTTGCGAGATTTTGTTAAGCGGTAAGCGACTCGGCCAGTTACATTGCAGTGCAGTCCAAGTCGGTATTAACAGATCTCGCAGTGACACAAATGCATGACTGAGACCATGAGACTCGGTCCAATATGAGACTGAAACCTCGGACTCACGTGCACCCCTCGCTTGCTGCACACTATTGAGAAACAGGAATGCTCATACCTGCTACATGGTGCTACAAGGGCCAAATTAACGGGCCAAAGGGAGTGCAATTACTATGTCTGGGAAGACTATTCGACTACGCGACTACGTATCTTTGCATACCAGACGCCGACACTAATGCCAGATTGCGCGGAAAGCAAGGGCGGCAACTGCGCCGCCATTTCGATCACGCCCCACTCCATGACTTCGGTCCGCAACGGCCGTCAAGAAACACAAAGCAGGCGTACGCCGCTCCGCGGGGTCGCTCCGCGGTACCGCCGGACGCCGGAGGAAGGAGAGGCCGGTGAGATCGGCCGGAAGGTCCGGCAAATGGATGCACCCCGTGCACATAACCTAGGTACCTATGCGCAAATGATCAAGTGAAGCGAGAGTTGAGGCAAAACAAGCTTCGCGCTAAGGCTGCTAAACTGGAAAACGTCGAGTTCCTGAGAGGATTGTTCCGAGGTTTAGGCGATCGGGTTGTCCCTTTGTCGTGTTGCTTCTGGCTCATGGCTCAGGCTGTTGCGGGACAGTTGAGGGACACTTGAGGTCGAGGGTCAGTGAAAGGTCAGTGAGGGGTCAGGCTGACCATGACCAGCTGACTGGCCTGACGGACTGACGTTGGTTCCGGGTGACACTTGGGGGAATAACGTTTATACGATCAACAGTGCTCGGTGAGGGACTCGTGTGATTCCTCGGATCCTCGGACCTTGCTTTGAGGTCTCGCAGACAGCCTTCGCGGTCTTGCGGTCTCGCGGTGCGTTGGTCTCGCGGATCGTGGATTGCGCGAGGGCGGATTGTACGAGGGATGAGGATGGTCCTCGTGTCCTTGGGCACATGTGAGACATTGCCCTCGTCGACCCTAATGTGGAAGGATCAGAAGCTCTCGCTTAGACGCGCTGCCACGCTGCATCCATCGTATCCTGCTCGTAACCCTCCTATCTCCTGATGTTACCCCACCATTATCTCCCCCGGGTTTGTCAGGTTCCCACTCGTGAGCTGACGAGTTAGACGAGGCCTGACGAGCAGACGAAGGAGACGAGCAGCAGTAGAGTTCTAAACGACAAGGAACAAGCACGTATACATGTGGCACAAGTCTAGAGTTACCCCGGGACCTGTGGGACCTGTGGGGGTCCTGATTCAGCTATTCAGCGGCCATGAAGACGGGGTCGGGGAGAGAGGGGTGCCGAGAAAAGGTACAATCTCCTCGCAGCTCCTTCGTTCCAGCTCCAGCTCGAGCTTCAGCAGCGTCGCAGCGACGGCGGGTCAGTTTCCGGAGAACCGTAAGGAGTTGCCGGAACGAGTGGGTACCACAGGCGGCGGGCGGCAAGTGCGGCACAGACCAGATTCGCTTACCGAGCCCTCGGAGGGGACTACATGTGGTCCCATGAGCGTTGGAGTAAGGAGCAAGGACCAATGGGGATTAGTGCCTTGGACTCGTGCGTACGTGCATGATTTCGTGCTCGTGCGAGTCGACGAGAGTTGACGATAGGCGCGATAGGGCTCGCGATAGGGGCTGAAGAGCATAGCTTAGATATGTCCACGGGGACAAGATGCGAGGGCTGTCGTTACGAGCACTTCGGCACGACCGGCACGCCAGTACGCCAGGTATTTGGCTCAGTGCTCAGTCTGGCTCCAGGTGTTTAGGCGTGTTAGGCGGCAGGCGGCAGGTATCTCAGACAGATTGACATGGTGTGATCAAGGACGATATGAGGGAGATAGGGGATTTGGCATCAGCAGGGCCAGCACGGCCAGCAGTGCCAGCAGGGTCGACGAGATGATTCAGATTGATTGGTAGAGAGGAGAGGGTGGAAGGGGATGCCCGGATCTCGGTCCGTAATACCGAGACATGGCACTGCTCGGCGACGAGATATTCGGCGTGCTAGGTGATCAACTCGGCGCCTCGGCACTCCGTTCACCAACCGTTCACCGGCTACTGATATCTCGGCGTGAAGTATCGACGCGGAGGCCGCTGGCCGATGTTCGGGCATCTCCATGTCGGCGACGTATCTGCGGCAATCTAAGGACCGCAGGGCTTGATAGGTGACCGATGGTTTTAGTCCGAGGCTAGGACTGGTCACATCTGTACGCGAACCAGTGTCGCTCGTAAGTTGTCAGACAGACGAGAGACAAGCTGTGACAGCCAGATCGCAGACCGAAGTGGCTTGCTTGCAGTGTCAAAGTTACAATCTCTCAGAGCAGCACGACATCGCCGGCCATGATCAACGAGCCATGATCGTTGTTCCGCGTGCTCCAGGTCTCATTATCGGTCAGGATTGTGATAGTCGGCCAGGCATCAACATGTCACAGGCTGCCACGAGCAGGCGCCACAGATAGTCGGTCAGCCACTATCGAAAGTCATGCACGACTTGGTCATGACTATCAGATAATCAGGACCAAATCCACACTAGTAACGAACATGTGAGCCTCTCACAGCTCTTAGTGCGCCACTCTCAGCCTCTAGCACCCTCCAAAGTCTAGTGCCGCTTGCCGCTGCTATCGCCACCGTGGGTGGGCTGCGGCGGCGGCGCCACGTAGTCCCGCCCAGTCTGCCTAAGACGCCCCAGTGACCCAAGAACGACAGCCGCGCTTACCTCCAGCTTACCCCCAGTCTACCTTCGTCCTCCCAGGCTTCCAGCCTGTCTCCAGCCTCCAGTCCGGCTGCCAGCCTCGGTCGACATGATCGCCAGCTCGGCGAACGTGCGGCGAACGTGTGGCGTTCATGGCACTAGTGCAAGTATGGCCGTGCTAGTGAAAAGTAAAGAGTTGTTTGAGACCCACTTAGTGTCTGCAATCTGGGTCACTGCGTCGTCCAGTTTTGCCAGAATTGATTGCCTCGGCGTGAAATCGTCGTCACTGGTCACTGGTCGTCACTGGTAACTGGTCGTTACTGTTGTCACTCTATGTTCGGCGTTGTCGGAGGTGTCGGAGTTGTCGGAGGTGTCGGACCGTGGATAATGTCGGACCGTGAGCGCGGACCGCGGGTGACAGCGGACCGTGGCGGCGTCGTGGATGTCGGGGTGCAGCTCGAGGATACTCCATGGGCTCAGTGAACGATGTTTCGTGGACCTGGTGGCAATCTGCGTCAGAGCAAGAAGATACCCAGAAGCAGGGAGTCAAAGTTGCAAGCCTAAGGTGACTGTCAAATGGCACTCAGATGGTCACATCAAGCGCCCAGAGTCGACCGCTCCGCCAGTGTATCGTAGCACGTTTGGGCGAGAGATGGCCTGGGCAGTGGCGAGAGTAAGCCAACCCACAAACCTGCCAATCTGTTGCCACTCAGCCACTCAGCCACGTCTTTGACTCGGGGCACGGACAGTCCAGACTCACATCTTCAGCCACACCAGCCACCAATACATCCCGCCGTGCCACCGCCGTGCCACCGCCGTGCCACCACTGCCGCTGCCGCTGCCGCTGCTGCCACCACGGCGCTGCCCCGGCGGCGCCGAGACTACGCCAAGTCATCACGCCGAGACTGCTGAGACTGCCGAGACGGCCTAGATGGCCCAGAAGCCGCCGGGAAAGGGCGCCGGGTGTCATGTGATCGAGGTCAGCGCGGAGCTTGGTAAAATGTAGCCGGTGTGGCCTGGATCCGCAATACCGAAGAACGAGCGCTTTAGGGGCGCAGTCTTGCCACCTGTCGGTCCAGCGAGACGGCAAGACGTGGTTTTCCGTGTTCGACACCGATGGCTGCAGCCTGGAGTCTTGCTGTTGTGCTACTTGTGGCATTGTGGCATTATATAAGAACAGTGTTGTAGGAGAGTTACGACCGTCAGTGAACTCGTCAGCATTTCCCGATGGCGCCACTCATACACTCTACGGTGTGTCCTGAGGGATGTGACCGTATTATACCCTATACATGCCTCCATAGCGGCCCTACTCTTCCTCACTACTTGCCTCGCCACGATGTAGCCGTTCAATCCAATAATCGACCCACGCCGAATCAACGCTGCTGCGGTTCCCGTGTGTAGAGCGGAAAGGGATTCGGAGGCTGCGGCTGGGGTTGTTGATATTGTTGTTGCTGATACTGCTGCGGCTGGTATTGCTGCTGAGGCTGAGGTTGCTGGGGTTGCTGTGCCTGCTGTCGGATCTGTTGTTGGAGCTGCTGCTGATAGAGTTGTTGTTGCTGCTGCTGCAGTTGTTGTTGCTGAGCCTGCTGCTGCTGGAGTTGTTGCTGTTGAGCCTGCTGCTGCGGCTGGGGTTGCTGAACTTGTTGCTGAGGCTGCTGAGGTTGCTGGGGCTGCTGGACAAGCTGAGCCTGCTGGGGCTGTTGAACCTGTTGCGGCTGTTGCTGCTGGAGTTGTTGCTGCTGCACCGGGGTAGGGTTGGCCCGCTGCCCATTGTCCGCATCCACACTGCCATCGCTCGAAGCGCTCAGCGCGCTGATACCGCTGAACGTCGTGTCGCCGCCTGCGCCTATGCTTGAGGCGTCGTGGACTCCTCCTTGACCACTCTGCGCAGATTGCGCAGGTTGAGCAGGCTGTGCAAGCTGCGCAACCTGTCCGCTCTGCTGTGCGGGCACGCCAGTCACGCCCAGTGCTCCTCCAGTCCCAGCACCAGTGCCGCTCACACCTCCAGTCGCTCCTCCGGCCGCTCCAGCCGCTCCTACCCCTCCTACACCACCAGCAACTCCAGCAGCTCCAGCCGCACCTCCGTTACTTGCCCCCGCCGCACCTCCTGCTCCACCTTGTCCACCCTGTCCACCCCCATTACCAGGCGGCACGCCCTGCACGGGCGTAGCAGGCGTCCTCGGGCTCCCCCTCGCCTGCGCCAAAATCATATCAATAGCCTTATCCTTCATCTCCGCAACAAACTCGGGCAGTTTGGTCCTCAGGAAGACCTCGACATCTTTCAGGATAGTCCCCTTCCAAGCGCCGATGCGCGCGTCGACCTCGGCCATGAGTTGCGGGCTTGGGCGCAAGTTGGCGTGCTCCTGCTGCGTCGCGCGTACCGCGTAGCCTGCTAGCTGATTTTGGTGGACGATAAGCTGGTTCGCCTGCTGCTGCTGCCTGTTGCGCAATGATACCACTTCGGTCCGGAGAGCGGCCAGCTCGCCGCTCATGTGCGCCATGTGGGCGCGGACGGCTGCCATCTCGGCTTGCAGCTTGTGAAGGTCGCTCCCGGGCAATGGGCTTGACGTGGGTCGCGCAGAGGCCGGCGGGGCGCTGTATGTCTGCACGAGGGGGAGGGAGGCCGGGTGCGTGTGCTGCGCTAGTGAGGGCTGTGGAGGATATTGCGCAGCTGGGTGGATTTGGGCCGCTGGGAATGGCGCGGGTACTTGGGCCGAGTACGCCTGTGGCGGAGAGACGAGGGGATGCACTTGGGGAAGAGCCTGGCCTTGCGGTAGAGTCTGGAGGGGGAAGACTGGTGAGGCGGAGGCCTGCGCTGCGGCTGGTAATATCTGCGTCGGGATCGCTGGGGAGGCAGTGTTCCGCGCTGCGGGGAGGGTCTGGCCCATGAAGATCGGCGACGACGACCTCTCGCGCGCACTTTGCACGGGCACTGTTGGCGAGGCCGAGGCTGGCGGCACGGGGACGGTGGGTGATGCTGGTGTCGGTCCCGACTGGAGTCCAGCCGCTTGGACGGCCGGAGACGCTGTTGCCGCAGGTACAAGTGTTGCAGCCTTGGCAGGGGAGACCGACCTCATCCTCACATCAGCGGCTGGGACAGTCGTCGCTGCGGCTGCGGTCGAGCTTGATGCTTGAGCTGTAGTCGTTGCCGGGGCGGGCGCAGGACCAGAGGGAACAGTCTCCACCGCCGGCGTCACACCCCGCTTCCCCGCCGCGCGCTCGTACCTCTCCACTGCTCGGCGAAGGTCATACCTCTGCTCGTCGACGTTGGCCTGAAGTGCCTCATACCGCTCCTCAACGGTAGACTCTACCGCCTCGACGCGCTCAAGCACCTCGCTCAGGAGTGCACGGAGGCGGATCTGCGTCCTCTCCTTGGGCCTCACGCCATCTTCCGTCTTGACGGCCTTGGTATCCTTATTGTCCGTCTGTGTCGATGGTCCCGGCTTTGTTGACGATGGTCCCGCCGCTGCTCCTGCTCCGGTCGATGGCGCTGGCGCTGGTGTTTCCTTCTTCTCTCCCGTCGAATCCACAGGAGGCGGAAGCGCAGCGATCGCCGTGGCAATGCTAGCCTGCACAATGCTCTTAACTTGCTCGACTGTAGGCGCATTAAGCGCAATGAGCGCCTCAACATGCTTATCGCAAAGTCCTTGTTCCACACTTTTCCGAATAACCTCGCGGACCTGCGCCTCGTTCAGTCCGGGAGCGCTAGTCCTCACGATCTCCCTTATGCGCTGCTCGCTGGGTGCATGGGCATGAACCACGTCGCGGACCTGCTCGAAGCTGAGCCCCGGCGCGCTGGCGCGCGCGAGCTCGCGTACCCTGTCCTCGCTGATGCCCTCTCTCTTCACTATCGCGCGCACATCGTCGTCTGTCAGCTGCTGGACGGGAGGCTGCGGCGTCGGCGTGCGCGCCCGCGGGGGCTGTTGCTCCAGCTTGACTATACGCGATCGCAGGTCGTCGAGGTGCAGGCCCGAGACGTCGCCCTCCCGTACTCCCGGGACTGCTAGCGCCTGCTGCAGTAGGTCCACGAACGAGTTCTGCAATGCCTCGTTCTCGGTGCGTAATGCTGCCTCCGCCGCTGAGAGGGCGCGCTCAGCGTCGGATAGCGTCGTTGCGTCCGCTCGGAATTCCTTGATCCGCTGTAGCGCGCGAGAGGCTTGCTCGACTTTCGCTTTCGCCATGATCGTGCGCGAAAAGTATCTGGGGTCAGCTATCGACGTCCGGGCAGCTCCAACGACCTCCTGTCGCTGCGTTTGATTTCGTAGCTCCACCGATCGGCCACTCCATCGCCCAGCGATTCTATGTCGCATCCCATCGCCGCTCTTCATCGACCAGGATTCGAGCCTACTCACTGCGTCAAATTATCAAGTCCACGGAACACAGGCTCCCTCGGTATCTCCCTCTCCCTCTCCCTGTCCTTGTCGAGATGCGGCGGCGTCTCCCTTCCCGTCCTAGGCGACCGCTTACCATACCGATCCTCGTCCCAACTCGCCGGCGCGGGCCGTTTCCGACCGGCGCTAGAAGCGGGGGCCTGATCCCAGCGATCCTGATATCGCAGCGGCCTAGCGCCAGGCGAGACAGGGCGGGGCGGTAGATGCTGCGCTCCGGGTGGATAGCTAGGCGGCGAAGGCGGTCGCGCACTCCTTGGCGGAGAGGGCGGGCGACCTCTAGGCGGTGCGGGCCGGTATGGCTCGCGATCACCCCACTCGCTCCGCTCACGCTCGCTGCCGGCGCTCGCACGACGGTATTCGGCCACCTGGCCCGGTTCGGGCGAGCTGGCATGTGGGCGCATTATCGATCCATGGGCGCTTAGGTCGCTCGGTCGTACAGCCGCTCAGCGCTCGCTCGCGGGTCTGTCGCTGAGTCGTCGGTGCTCGCTCGCTCACTCGGTCGCTGCGTCGCGCCAACTTTGTCAAAACACGACAGCCGGCGCCGAAAGTCGTCCCAGGGCGAGATTCGAATATCCCCTCTTTCGCAGTGTTGTTTATTTCGTTTGTTGAGACTTGAAATTTGGTGATGGATGATGGAGGTGGTGATGGTGATGGTAGTGGAGTGAGTTTGGCTGGGTGGCCAGATGATGGTGGACTGGGGACAAGGGACATTGGGGGACACCTTTGGGCAGCTGACTGAGTTGGGCAGGGCTGGGGCCATAACTGTGGCAACAAACTTATCAAGTCCCACTCATTCCGCAGGGTCACGTGAGGGGGTCTGGGCGGCCACGTGGGGGATCAATGTGCCTTGATCTAGCCGATCGAGAGTGGAGGTCAAGCAAAAGTGGAGGTGACTGGTACTGGTGGAGGTTGACCGTCGGAAGTGGAGGTAACCAGAGGTTTCAACTCAATGCTCAGCTTGGCGTCACGAAGTCACGAAGCCACGATTAAGCTGCAGTCATCCAACGGTCGCGCAGCAAGAAGCAAGTATGATTATGCGTAACGCAGTCGACGATCGCGGTAATGGCCGCCATGCACACCAGCGTGACGATCAGCAATGTCCGAATGCGTGCCCAGCCGAAATTATTCAATGCCCCGACCGAACGGGTGCGTCTTCGGCCCGTCGAGCGAGGCCGGAGATTGTCTCAGATTGCTGGCTGGAGATTCGTTTGCGGCTTGATGGAAGGAAGGTGCACATGTTGATATGACTGATCTCTGACGAAGCCTTGTAACATTCGCATCGTGTCTGATGCTGAAGCGGCTGTTGATAGTACGCGGGGAGCACGCACATAGAGTACTCAGATCAAGTCTAGTCTACCGCTGCTGCCGTTTCCGCTCTGATCAACCTGACGCACAGAGCGACGGTGTCAGAATCTAGCACGACAGCCGACTAAGGTGCACGATGGTAGACTCCAACCCTCACGTTTAACGCGACCAACGCCGGTCCCTCACCAGAAGCGAAAGGCGACGTACATACGTGAGGGTCACCGATAACTTTGCAAAGCCTCTCTCGGCACATCTGGCATGTCGGATGCGCCTACGTTACTGGAACGTCCGGCACTTCCGGCCGTTCCGAGGTGTGCAGGGTGCCTGCCTCGTGTTCTGAGCGAGTGGATCTCATAGCTCGTCCGAGAAGCACAGCGTCCGATGGCGGCTACAACCGCCAGATGACAGGGCATGTGGCCCGGCTGATTGGACATCTTCCGTAGTGAGAGGATAGTCCAAAAACTATCAAGAGCGCAGCCTGTCGACTGTCGACTGTGGGCACATCTGATGCGACGGGAGAAGGAGGGAGGAACGTGGCAGCCAGGGGTTAGAGGAAGGGGTGAATGTATGGCAAGTGTGCGTTTCATCAATGCATCAGTGCGCGCCATGCGCCTGTATCCGGCGATCTTTGCTACCTGTGGCTAGTAGACTTTCGCTGAGCAGGCATCGAGTGCTTTGCTGGAATATCCAGTTGAGACACGTAGTTGTCCGCGGCGTCGTCAGTGCCAATAAAGATACCAGTAAACGGGCACACATGGACAACGGGACGAAGATACAACCCACAAAACTAAGGGAGGCCGTAGCGTCGGAGGCCTACTCGCACCGTAGTCGTGGAGGCGTCGTAAATGAGCGAAAGTGGAGCGGCCACTTTGCAAGCAAGCTCCGGTCATACCTACTCTGCGCTGCGAGCTGCAGAGTTGAGTTGTCAGGTTGAGTCGAACGTGCATTGTGCTGACGCTGCACAGCAGATCAATCGATGGACTATCGGTAGCGGAATGTTCACATGCCCTTGGTTCGTGGATTTGTATCTGTAACGAGAGAGATAACGGCACTCTCGTCTGACAAGAGGCAGAGATAACGGCAGGTCGTCGCGATCCTCGCCTGATCAATTAGTCGTGTAGTGGTCCGTCCAGGCTGTCGAAAGATCACAGAACACGCTCGACTGACTGACATCTACAAGCTATAAGACGCGTGGCATCCGTTTCAAAACGCGTAGATGCATGAGCCCGCCCACCCGCCGGCTGTAGGCTGTCGGATCAGTTGAATGAGCCATCAGTAAGATGTTTCAGGTTTTAGTGCATCTAAATTGTCTCCTCCTCCCGACACGGTACACGACCTTCTCTTTGCCTTGATGCCTCTGCCTAGCGCGCCGGCGGGTTCTGTTTCCATTGACGCCCTCGCACGCCCCGACGCCCCCGACGCGCCCTTGAATACTTTCTCGGACCAAGTCGAGTGTATTGTCGGGGCCTGGACCGGCATTAGGATGCGAGCGCTAATCACGGCGTTAATCCATTAGGACACGGGCCGGCATTTTCCTTACCCTTCATCTTGCCTCCCTGCGCCCTTCCCCTGCGCCCTATACACGCCCTGCATACGCGCATACGCTCCGCCTGCGCCCTACTCACGCCCTACTCACGCCCTGCCGCAAGCCGTGTCCTGAAAGAGTCTGCGCCAGACGCGTCGTGTTCATATGTGGATCCAGGGATTGGTATTGATTTCGGCGAGGAAGAGCTCTATGGACAGGACGGAATGGACGCGCTGCAAGAGTGAGGGGCAAGCACCGATAGCACACGGGAACTAGAGAATGAACATGGGACAGGATGCGCTAGGCAAGGTATTACGCACAGGCAGAGAGCCCCATAGCGCCCAAGCATCTTGCGAACGAGTGAGGATCGCGAAAACGCCATCGGGAAGGGACTGGGACTGGCCGGACTGGGACAGACACAAGCCATGGCCATGGACCCAAGGCAAGGCACGCCGTGACGGAGACTCTGACACTCTGAGACTCGAGACTGTGTAGCTGCGCCCTCTGTCCCTCTGCCCCTTCCCTGGTCTACTCCGTCATCCGCGAGCTAGAGAGCGTTACCCTTCCCCCGAAATCTGCTTCGTTTCTTCATATGATGGACAGAAGAGAACACTCTTGTATACCATTGTCCCGTTCTATGCAATCAACTATGATATGCAGCCTAGATGAGCGTCGTACCCAACTCTCACTCGCCATCACCGTCTTCTCACGAAGCAGTGAAGGCTGGCTGTTTGATGGACTGATATCACGACCAGGACACTGCGGGATAGAGTTAGCCTCTGAACCCAATCCAGCCGAGCGTCCTGCACCACTGGAAACCAATCCATCCCATGATCTCGTCACGGATGGCGGAGTACTCATCGACGGACACTGCGGAGCTCGCGACGCTCTCGACCACTCCCTATGCCTTGTACTGCACACGCCGCAGCATTGGGCCAGTCTCGTCAACCCAGGTGTTCGGAGTGCAACGGAGCACGGCTTCCATCCATCTGATCATTCTTCAGTCCGACGATGGCGTTGCAGCGGCAGTGAAGCAAGAGTCGAGGCTAACCCTGGTACCCGTACCCTGATCACCCTGTGTCCGTCCGGGTCAGACCCTGCGCCTCCCTTGAGTGTCCCTGGGTAGCGTGCCTCGCGGTGCCGCTGCTGCTTTTGGTCCCATTCGCCCATTCGCTCGTCCATTCTGCGAGAGGAGACCGCGTACCGCGTACCGCACCGTGCAGCGGCTCACCTCACCGTAGAGCTCATCTGCTCTGCGCACCTGCACCGTACCGTCGGGCGTTCCTCAATCCGACAGTTATCCTGACCTGGGTACCTTGCATAAGCACTTCCGACGAGCACAATCATTGACGAGAGTCGAGAGCGAACGGTGGACGGGCAGAGTACTAGGACAGAGCTCGGCTCCAAGAAATCATCCACCACCACGCACCACGCTACCACACTCAACTACTCGTTCCGCCCTCTCATCCACCAGCCCGCCGCACCCCGCCGACAGCACATCCATCCATCGTGGGTCAGTGCGCACAATCTCGCTCGCTCGCTCTTTCACTCCGACCAGGTCGCAACGCTTCCTTCTTTCGACCACGACCATCGAGCAGCGTTCCATTGATACACCACCACACTCACTCACTCATTCTATACACATCACACGCAACTCACACACACACTACTACTACGACAATAGCGTCGCCTGGCCACCTAGTCAACTAGTCCACCCACGACGCTTCCCGTTCACCCCCTTCGACGGCACGCACGCACACTAGCTACCCCTTCGCCTATCCCATCTTCCAACTCACTCACTCTCTACTACTGCTATATCCCACCAGCCACTCCACCACCACCACGACTCCATTCCTTTATTTCCCCTTTCCAACTATCATCGACCAGACCCCCGTGACGACCATTCCACGACCACATACCATCTCACTCATTCACTCAACTCACCACTACTTGACGATCGATCCGACCAACCAAGCGACTCACTCACTCTTTCGACCTTCCCTTGCTACATCCTCTCGGTCGTCTCCAACACACTGCGCGGCCCCCGCGCTCACACAGACAGACAGACTCAGATCAACAGCACAGAACCATCCTTCTTCACATCTAGGCACTTACTCGATACTACTACTACTACTGCCTGTGAGCCGAGGGCCGTGCTCCCCACTACCACCCGACACCGCCTCTAGACACTTTCGAGACAATCGACAACTCCAATCCCCCTTCCTCCTCTCGCTCACCGCCGCATCGACGTCTGACGCAGCAGCTTTGCTCCCTGTCTCAAAGCTGGCCCAGCAGTTCGATCGCGATGCCTTCCCTCTTCTCGCGCTCACAGCACGCTCCCAAGAAGGACCGCGCGCCGGCTGTCCTCGTCGCCAACCCCGGCGGACCAGATCGCCGTGTTCTCGGCCTGGCCAAGACGTGGAACGGCTCGAGCGTGCAGTCGTCCTCGAACATTAGCGAGTTTGGGACAGTGCCTCCGTGAGTACAGCGGTGCGAGAGAGATCGGGGGTTGTCTTACGACGTGTGATCTCCAGCGAGTTGTGATGACTGACCTTTGCCGCAGTGTCTCACAAGTCACCGCCCCGTCTAATGGGCACAATATGGCTAGCACGCCCTCTGAGCACTCATTGTTGCCTGGCGGTCCCCCGACCTTCTTGCCGACAACCGTGCCGCTGAGCGCTACGCAGGCTGTCACTTCGCTGGACTCTGGGCGCAATGCAGATGGCTCTGGGCGGCCGTACGGCTTCCTCGCGGGCGTAGGTCGTAATGTGATCCTGGGCGTCGACGAGGTCGCCAGGATCATCCGTGAAGTTGGAGCCGAGCTGGCTCGACGAGGTAAGCTTTCAAGCTCGGTTCTGAAGCTGATGACCAGCGCTCGACACGCCGCTGCTGTTCTCGAACCAAAACTTAGAGCTCAACCAGGTCCGCATGAAGATGCTGATCCAGACGTACATCGGAACTATCCGGTAGGTCCGAGTGGAGAGATCCAGAATCTGACGCCCAGCACGCACAATCGCACGCCGACAAAGACGGCTCTTGCGACGTGGGAGCAGGACCTCAAGTTTGCTAATGACCAAGAGCTGGCTTGGCTGCTGAGGTGGGCTCTGTCGCGCATGACGCGTGTCCGCGACGGAACGAGAGAGGTGTCGCATGGCTGCATAGAGTGGGAGCAGTACGAGGAATGGCGCGGACGCGAGCGAGGTGAGCTACAGTTGCATGACCTCTCAGCTAACAGGCAGCGGCCAAGTACCCGTACGACGCTTTCAACATGCTCGCAACCATCCTCCCCGCTGACATCTACACGTACATCATCAGCCCGCTCTTCGCACTCTTGTCCAAGTGCACTGCCCACTCTCATAATTCCGGACTGACGCCTCACGCACTGGCGTCGCACTTTGCGCCACTGCTCTTCGACATCCCGACCAATGTGACATGTCTGGCGTCTCATACAGTGTTCGTGCGTGCGGCGGCCGCCACAGAACATATGATCCTCGCCAATATCCGGGCGTCTGGGCGGCCAACCGAGGGCGGAGGCCTTGGCATCACGGACCTGCCCTCGCGATTGAAGGAATGGGTCGCCGGCTATCCCTCGATGGTGGTTTCGGACGCCGATCTCGCTCGCGGAATGCCCCGTCGCGCCGCGCGAGTAATCAGGTGCGAGACGGCGTCGCGCACGGTCCGCGCCTATTCACGAGATCTTGTTGCCACCGCCGAGCTGTGGGGCAGCGAGGTGCCCAACTGGGATGCCTGGGACCGCGTGATTCTCAAGGAGAAGCGTGGCGAGGCTGCTCGGCCCAAGTTCTCGGCTTCCTACCGCCGCAAGATGGCTGTCAAGGAGACGTTGCCGCTGCCGGCGTCGTCGCAGCGATCACAGCAGGTCGTGTATGGAGCTCCTCTGAACCGTGGAGGTCTGACAGTCACGAAAATTGAGAAGGACGAGAGCGAGGCAGGCCGCTTTGCGTCGCTCGCTGGCAAGGAGTGGAGCGCGTTCGAGGAGCTCGGCTTTGACTCGGAGGCGACGTCCCGACGAGGAGAGCCCGAGCGGCCAGACATGCAGAGCCGACTGCAGTTTGATCTGAACGAGAGCGCGAAGCAGGTGAGTTTAAATGGCCCAAGTCGATAACTGACAGACAGAGCGTGGCAGAGCGACGCCAGACGATGGACTGGAGTGACTTTGCCGACGGTGGCTTCACCAGGACCGAGTCCTTCTTAACGGCCTCGCTCACCTTCTCGGCGCCGATCCAATCCTCCATCACCGAGTGGCCGAAGGAGCGCGACGAGCTGCAGCGCCGCTTACACAAGACGCAGAAGGAAGCTACGCCATTCAACTACGACACCACGCCCCGGGTAGGCCGGAACTCTGCCGTCGAGGGCATCGACGACAAGGGCCGCGTGTATATCGAGGAAGCATTTATCGACTGCTGGACCGATTTCATGATGGGCGCTGGTTGGATGGACCGCGAGGAGCTGACGTTCAAGGAGGCCTCGTGGGCGCTTGTCGAGTACAAGGCGAAGCCGAACCACCCTGACGCTGTCGATTCGTTCGCCGACGACCCTCGCGAAACCGAGCTGCACTTCCTGTTCGAGGAGCGCGTGCCGCTGGAGTACCAGATGGCGATTGCGGATCCGAAGCGCAAGAAGACGCTGGGCAAGCTGTTCGCGAAGCGGAGCCGGCGCGGCCAGCCGCCCCCGAAGCTGTCGCCGCGCGACGACTTTGAGAAGATGCTGACGGTGAATCGGACGCAGCAGAAGCGCATCAATCTGACGCGCGCTGACCAGTCAGTCTCGTCGCAGCTGTGGCAGGCGCTGAACGAGCCCACCCCGCTCAAGAAGTCGAACAGCGGCTCGAGCAACGGCCCCGGCGGCTACTTCCCGACGCAGCACCAGCTGCAGAAGACGCAGTCCCCGACGCTGGCACCCCCGCTTCCGGAAAAGGACAGCAAGCCGGCGAACCCTGGCTCGTCGAAGACACGCATCTTCAAGTCAATCCGCCGCGTAAAGTCAAGCGGACGGCAGCGCGAGGCAGCGAAGCAGCGCGAGGTCTCAATGGATTTTGAGGTGCACTCTGCCTCTGGCCTCAGTTCGGGCGCCAGCAGCCCCGAGAATCTCAAGTCTACGCGCGAGGAGGAGAAGTGGATGGACATTCTTATCGCGAATGGCGCCCGTCCCATGGACCAAGCCCCGTCCTCTGGTGCTCCCCTGCGCGCGGCGACGAGCCAGTCGTCGACGATCCGCCGTGTGACCCCGCCCTCGCGCAGCCCGGCGCGGGACGACCTGACCCCGCCGGCGTCTCAGCTGGGCGATATGCACATTACGCCCGTCCCGAAGCCGGCGGGCTTACAGTCGCCGATCCACATGAACGGCCACGGCGTGCTCGAGGCGCTCGACCATGACTCGCCTGAACCGTCCGTCACCCGCAGCAAGGACTCGTCATACGAGGACTCGGTGCGCGAGTCTCGCGAGTCGGTCGTGACGGACGATGCGTCGGTGCTGCCCTCGGACTCGATCTCAATGCGACGCCCCATCTCGGACGCCGACTCGGGAACGGAAGTGTTCTCGCCGATCGAGGCGCCGCCACTTCCCCCGCTCCCGGCCGTGCAGGCTCGCGGTCCGCTGCCCCCGCTGCCTCCCGTGCCCTCGAAGCGCGCTCTGCCGCCGACACCGCAGGCGGAGGCGCCCATTACGGGCGGCTACCACTCCCCGACCGAGTACCAGGCCGGCGGCGGTGCAGCGGCCGAGTACCAAGTGCCCGGCGGCTACGGCGCGGCCGACTACCAGCCCGCAGAGCTGATCCAGCCCCGGCCCCGACAGCACAGCGACCACGGCGCGATGGCGTCCATCGTGGACGGGTACAGCCGCGACAGCGTCGCCGACGACGTGTACGGCGGCCTGCAGCGCGACTCGATCTTTAGCCAGACGTACGCATCCGAGCGCGGCGACAGCGTCTACGAGCGCGAGTCGATGGACACGGGCGTCGGCGGCGTCGACGACCTGCCCCCGCCTGGGCCCATTTTCGACCTCACGCCGGGCCGCGAGCCCAGCCCGGCGAGGTACAAGCATGGCGAGCCGCTGCAGTTTGTCGGCGAGGAGGACGAGGAGGAGGAGGAGGACGAGTACTACGGCAGGCACCGATACTAGGCGCGAGCCTGAGGACGGAGTCCGAGGGCGAGTGCACGGGCGAGAGCGCCGTGACCGAGCTCTGCGCCGACGAGGCCTCCGTGGAGAGCAATGCGGCGATCGAGGCATAGCCATTCTTCCACAACCTCGAGCCGCAACACTCTCAATACGCAGCACACTGCCACCGCTATCTCAAGCCGCAGTCAAGCGGGCCAGCACCGCGCACAGGAGAGGAGAGCGGCAGAGAGCGCAGCGTAGGGGAGAGGAGCAGAAGCAGAGCAGCGCAGAAAGCAGAGACAGACAAAACGAAACCCCTTCACAATTTACGACAAGCACGCACCTTCGTTTCTATATTCCAACCAACAAGCCAATCTCCCATGATTCCCTTTATTTTCATTCCCCTGTTGCCTCTCGAGAAGTATGAGACTGGCAGCAGTATTTACACACTTTGGGTATACCCGTTTTCTCTAGTTTATATCAGTTTGGATTAGGATCTGGACTGGCATGCAGATTGTATGGCCGCGAGGGGCGAGCAGGGAGCAGAGTACAGTGACCGCATACAGCAGCGACCCAGTTGCCTGTGCAGGCTGAGGTCAGCAGGTCACAGGTGGGAGGGGAGTGGCTTGTTGAGCTCTTTGTGCATTTCGCAGACGTATGCCAAGCTTCGAAGGGTTGTATCGACCAAGCAACAGACAAAGAATATGTAGCGGCCCACGCCGCCGTCTTGGCATCGTTGATCGTTGAACCAGTGAGATCATCCTCCTGCGGCGGCACCGAGCGCCTGACCGTCAAGCAACTCCTCCATTGTCAGCAACCAGCGCTGACAGTCTCCCCCGAGCCCAAAGTACTCCGCTACGCATACCAGTGTATCAGCTACTCCAGATCCCATGCATGACCAGTGAAGCAGACTTTCACCCGCTACTCATAAGCTGGCAGGGTGAGTATGGTGGGCAGGAATACTCAGGTCGCCGGAAAGTCAAGTACCCGATCCCCGCCCGGGGACCCGGATGTCGGCAGATAAGCGGCAACGGTGAACGCCGATGTGTTAGCTGCCGCGCCCCCAATCCACGCGCCCACGGCATACTTGCCGCGTAGTAGGAAGAGGGGCTGCCGAGAAGCCCACCTGGTTAAGCTGGCTGGCTGCCTCGATGGCGGCCGAGGTCGGGAAAGTCCTGGTCAGGTGCATGGCTGATGCTGCGTAGCCTGATCCCCACGAGTCTGTCCTTCTATCCTCAACTCCTGCTCTCCTTTCTCAGACTCACCCTTCGCTTTGCCAGCACCACCTCATCCTACACTCCAGACCAAGTCGACCTAGTCACGTCCAAGTGACTACCTCCTCAACTACTCGGCTCGCTTGTTCTTCCGATTTTTTGCGGCTCCCTCGTATCGGTCACCTCGACCGCTCACTACCTCGTCCCAAGCAGTCTCGCGCAGTACCAGCTCACTGCCCGCATCGCAACTCGTTGCTCCTGCACCGCCCATTAGGCTTCGCTCCGCTCGCCCCTACATTAAAGTCAGCTCACTCGCTCGCTTCGCTCGCTCATTCGCCATGGCAATCGGCAACATCCCCCCCACAATGAAGGCAGTCGTCCTCGAGGCGCCGTACAAGGTCGTCGTCAAGGATGTCCCCAGCCCGGAGATCAAGGAGGACAATGACGTGATTTTGAAGACTAAGCTTGCTGGGCTTTGTGGTGAGTTTCTGCGACTGAGATGACCGAGACGAGGCTGCAGGCCGAGGCGAGGGGGTGAGCTGTGAATGAGGGCGGCGAGAGCGATGGCTGAGATGAGGACGAGGGTTTGGGGCCGGAACAAGGGGAAGGCGGAGGCGAGGATAGTGGGCAGACGCAAGTCCGGCTTGGGGAGCCGGTGTGGGCGAGAGAGCAAGGGCGAGCGCGATGTCTGAGACGAAGAGCGAGGCGATGGGAAGAGGAGATGGGCGGGAGGTGCCTTCGGAATACTCTGGTGTACTAGAAAGAGACGGTCTAAAGTTGGGAGGTCACGGCCTGGAACGACTGCTCTCGTGCCAAGAGTCTTGGAGCAACACAGCCGCTACGATGGCGAGCTGAGCGAGCTGAGCGCCCCGTGGCCAGGCCGCTCTTTAGCAGAATCTGGCTACTGCCGACGGCAAAGAGAGAGGCCAGCGTGGAGCAGACTTGACGATAGGTGTAATGACGAAGTGGTCTGCGAACTCGTCCCCAGCCTCTCCGCATCTACTTCTTGGTCGTGCTGTGTAGCCTCTGCGGCTCCGTTTCTGCGCCTGCGCCGCCCTGCATTCATGGTCTGGGGGGGGGGGGGGGGGGGGGGGGGGGGGGGGGGGGGGGGGGGGGGGGGGGGGGGGGGGGGGGGGGGGGGGGGGGGGGGGGGGGGGGGGGGGGG